>SJOL01008291.1:5124-46480 GCA_004794785.1 Opisthorchis felineus | reverse complement strand
TTTTTTCAGATTGTCTGATTGAGCCGTTGGTGGTGTAGGCACCTCAGAATGCTTGACGTAGGCCAGCACTAGGCCCCTCCCTCACCCACTCTTTTTCTCTGTTCACTCTAGGGGTTTAAATATAATTATGGTTGTACGGCAGTGAAGCATCATTGTCAACACTGGCGTTGCTGTCTTTGATGATGATGGTGATTCAAATAAATTGACTTGGCTGTGTGGCAGTGAAGCATAAGTTTTCTCGTCCCGTGTTGCTGTCATTGATGATGATAATGATGATGAGGCCCTCAACGGATTCTAAATTTTTATTGTCCTTACATTATAGCTGATTTTAGCTATCTGCAGCGTTTTCTCAGTGAAACGGAATGTAAGCGAGTGGTATGGATGAGTTAGAATCACTAAATTTGAAATAAAGCTCATTATATCACTGATGAAGTCTTACTCTATCATGATCTCAGATGCGTTCATCCCGTTGCTGCTTCGGTGTGAAGACACGTTATTCTTGATCGCTTTCATTCAGGACGTAGGGTTAGTTCACACTCTTTACTGAGCTGGAGATAGCTCCGTAATTAAGGCGCAAAGTTACTGACCGGAAAGGCCATGGTTCGAACCCGACCTAAGCATCTTTATTGCTCCTGTCTAGGCTTGGGTAGCCTCGCAGTACCTCAGCCCTCGTGCTTTCTTCGGGTGGCATGGCAGTTAGGTACCGAAAGGCAGCTACAGCTGAATGACTACTACTGCACTCTTCACTGATGTGTTGCCCCTCATGTTTGCGTCACAGTTAAGCACTGTCGTTTACTACTAGTATATAGGAACTTGAGATAGCTCAGCGGTGAAGGCGTAGAATTTGTGATCGGAAGGTCCTTGGTTCGGCAACCTAGGTTTGGGAAACTTGGCAGTATCTTAGCCCTCTTGCTTCCTTCGAGCGGCATGGTAGTCAGGCACCGAAAGTGTGTTACAGCTGGATGTAATTTTACTGGTATATAGCTGTCGCTGATGATTTGTCGGCAGCATACTCTCCAAAGTGATGCGCTATATCCCAGTATCCGAAACTATCCGAGTGCCCAACGAGGTTGGTTGCTAGTCAGCTGGCTGTTGGTTTGTTCGCCGAGCTTGGCAAGTGGCTCACGAACGTCTCGTCACTAATCGAGGACACATCGACGCAAACGCTCACCACAAACTGGAGGCAATCTTCGTAAGCAACACAAGTGAAGTGCTTACCGTAGAAATTCACAGTGAAGTAAATCGAGAAAATAAGTTAGGCATGCGAGAATGGCCCTGACATACATAATAGGCCCGCCCGTTGCCAGCTTAAGATGAAACGAATTGATACCTGGCGAATAAACCACTGGTTGGGTGAATAAATTGTCGTTGTGGCTGACAATTCAATCTCTGGATGTATAACACAAACGCTTCATAAATTGACATGCCTTGATCAACTTCTGCAGCGTGACGAAGCGAACGGAAAACTTGTCTGACTCAGACTAGGCAGGAACATTTGAAGTGTAATTTATTTACCTGGTCATGTTTCTAGTCTGCTGTTGCATTTCACACAGGCTTCGACTACGGAGCAGTACCTCATCCGGTTGCACCTAGCCGTTCAGCGAAAAGGCAACTCAGGTGGCCTCATTGACTTGGTCGTCAGTCAGGTCTCCCTCCTTTGGCAGTTTGCAGTTCGTTATGTATAAGCTAGTACTTACTGTACGTAAGTTTTTAACGGGGCGACCAACGGGGACTTGATGCAACATTTTTAATCGCGTCCCGACTAGTGGAGGACATATATCCATTGACGTGTTTGGGCACAGAAACCCGTTTTTAGACTTTACGCATATGCAGCGTGTGCTATCTCGGGGCGAGTATAGAGGGAGTGGATATGGGATGTACGCACATAAAGGACGAACTGTTATTTTCAGCTTATTTTGCTCTCCAACTGTGTGGTATTTCACTGATAAATCCCCGATGTAGGATAAAGTAGGTTCCACAATGCCATCACGTACGTCCTGACCACAAAGCCGGAATAAGTAGCTGGATGTTAAATAGACAACAAAAACAGAACACCACTCACTGATTTCAGTGACTGCGTGTCAGCTATCGTAGCTACTGAACACACACACACAAACACTGGGGGATACCCTCGGTCGAGAATGACTGATGTGGTGCTTAGTGCCCCGCGAATATCATAGAAGAAAAGTTTCGGCTGACGTATGTTTGACGGTTCGACTGTTTAGCTGCTCTAACTGTCACCTTGCGGAAAAACACGCACCTGTATTGTGTCTTTACTGATTGGTTTTTTACTCCTTTCTTCTATCATATTTCAGGTGTTGGCAAAAGTAGTCTTCTCCTGCGGTATATTGATAATGACTTTTCCGCAACGTATATCAGCACAATCGGTGTGGACTTCAAAGTGAAAACAATAATGGTCGGGGGTTTGCGCGTAAAGCTTCAAATATGGGACACGGCTGGCCAGGATCGATTCCGTACGATCACTTCCACGTGGGTTTCTCTATTCATATGTTTCATTGTTTCGCTCCCTACTGATAGCTACTACCGAGGTGCCCATGGAATCATTATTGTCTATGACGTAAATGACGTACGGACATTTTGTAATGTAGAACGGTGGACTCAGGAGGCGAGCATGTACACGGACGACTCGATTGCTCGAATTCTCGGTAGGTTTTCCCATATAGTGCTTTATCAGCATTTCTCAAAATTGCTATTGGGGAGAGTGCTGGTGGCCCCGAATCTTATGGCCCTAATCCTGTTCTGGGTCAGTAAAGTAGTGACATTCGGAGTTTTTGTCCTGTTCTTTATATCTTTTGGAGACACACTGAGGGTGCTTTTTCAAAGAGCCTTTAATTAAGGAAATATCACTGTTTCACTATGAGGTGAAATTGAGTTTAGCAGCTAGGCAATGCCTGTTGTCATACTTCCCGTTATTTCACCTTTCTTCAAAGACTAGACGCTCCACTTAAAACCGTCGACATTAGGTTCATCAGTGAAGGCACTAACTGTAAAGTACTGCGAAAATGTTCCAGTCTTCATTTCAAGCCGTCCTCTGAATGTATCTAAGTCAGAATTTAAACCGACTCACCTGTAAAGCCTCTGAATAATCTTAGGTCACCGGGCGTCGTTTGCCGTCTCTCATTCATGATGGGAGTACAGTACTCTCCTGTCTGAGAGAACACTTCCCGGGCATACCGAAATCCTACCTCTACTTGGATTTCTCAAAGGAGGAGAAATCCGTACGGTTGTGCCTGAGTAATGTAGTTCCAGATGCATCCGATTGTCTTAAACGGCATTTGTGAGTATGTGATAGAATGCCTCGCTTCTGTTTGAAGGGACTCTCCAGGTAATCACTACACTTGATCGAAATTTTCGTTCGACGCAATAAGCCTGTATAATTGTCGGCAGATCCTATCAATTAGGTCATTACGAGCAGACAGTTTTTATACCTTACAGCTGAACTTGAACAGGAATAACGAGATTCCCGTACGCTAATATAACAACATATACAACGTTAATTATTGGTAAATTGGTAGCTATCGAATTGGAGTGTACTGCTTCATCCTTCATTGCTTTCAAATCCCTATTGTAAGTGAGACATGTTCCAACCTCCGGTACTGTGTGTCTATCCTAAACTAAATTAATGGCAAACCCAAGTCCAACAAAGTCAGGCGGGGTCTAATGGTGTCGTATGAGGTTTCAATCTTTTAACATGACAGTCGCCAGTAGACTGAGATGTGTCCTCTGCGGTATTTCCCGATAAATTGCAAGCTAGCCATTTTGGTATCCGCAATCATTTCCTCCTCGGTTGTGAGGTTTGTATTCCCGAGAAAGAATTACAGAAGGGAAATTTCATGCTTCCAAAACTGTTTGGCCGAGGGGTTTCTCAGTGTGGTGCAGGGAAAGGGATTATTGTATTGAAAGTAACAGACGGCAAACCACGCATGACTACCATCTCTGGGATAAGGGTATTTGACCTCTCCTGAAGGCGCTTCTCGTTGGAAGAATGTTTATAAACTGCCTTTGGTAGCTTATAAACAGTGCGGAAGTTTAGAGGCTTTTCCTTTATTTTCCCCATTAATCCTAAAGTTAGTTTTTGAATGTGTGCGATGTGAATCTCATTTCTCTCTCACTTTCCCCATAAATTCTGATTTTCTTTTGAAAGCAAATTCCTGTTTTCCTCAGCGAGTTTAACAGCGCCCGTGACCGTCATTTGTATTCCCTTTCATGGTTTCGTTCTGGTGTCCGAAACTCTTCATTCACCCCTCAAGTTTCTCGGGATGCAGGTAATTTCGTCATCTGGGATGAATCTCAACCACGGAAAATAAGCCACCAAATCCTACAGGCTTATCTAATAAGCCACAGAAAAATAGTGTCAACCAAGCGTCAGTTTCTGTCACAGTTGAAAAATTTGTGCGTTTTGTAGTTTGAGGCATTCGTTGGAATTGACTACCCTAGTTTAGAATCTTTTCGCTTCCTTCCACGCCCATAGTCACCGTCTTTTCACACTTTTGTCCCATTTCCATACGTCTCACTACTTATCCCACTCTAGTGTTTTCATGTCATCCCGTCCTTCAGTTACTCCACACTCTCCTTCATCTGTTTCCGATATTGACGTTTTCCATTCACGTACTTGGCTTGTGTCATGACATTAGGTAGCTGTCGATAAAAAAATAAGCTAGCTCAGTCAGTTTTGTCAGTATGTCGTTTGTTCTTCATACCTACCCTTAACTTGTTTGAAATTCATGTTTAGTTTCGGCTGTGCTTCGCAGCGCTTCAGCACTGCTGCATTTCGCTCAAAACAATAGCGTTTTTTCTACATTTTCATATGATCAAAAGGAGGTTGTTTTTCTCTCAATACAAATAACGGTTACCCCTTGCCTCGAAAAATCTTCCTCGCTCTTCCCGAATGTGCACCCTCGGGAGCAGCTGTTCACGAAAGCGTACTTTGGGGAGGGGGGAGCTTTCACGAAATTATCCACACAGTTTAGGTGCATTGGGGGAAAACACATGAAGAATATATACCATTTTTTCGCATCGCTAGTTTAGCCACCGATATCTGGCGATGCCTGCGTTAGACGATATTTATCGTGGAGGGTATACCCGGGGAATAAAGATGCAGACTGCCAAATAAGGCAGATGTGGGCCACTGCTTAGTCGAGCGTTTCTTTCGGTGCCGACTCATTTCAAGTTTCTTCTGGTGTCAGAAAGTCTGGAGTCCAATTGTGAAACACCTACACTTTACTGATGCTAAGCTTGGTTTTACGGATGCCAATTCTGTCTATAGAGGTGGTTTTTTGTCGTTTTTTTAACACAGTCGCTTCAGGCTTTTCCGTTGTTGGGAGCAACCTCTCTTAGTTTGTTGTGAACCAGAGCTGTCGCTTGGTCACTGTCGAAATTTAGAGTAAGGGGGCGTTCGATCGTGTTCAGTGGAATCCCTAGAGTCAGCGTGAAGGCTGAAGAATAGAACTCGAGCTCATTTGATTTACCATGTCATGTTCTACTAGCTATAGACATTGAGAGCATAGAGTGAGCAACCAACTAGCATGGAATCGAACATGGAGAATTTGTGAACAACCGGTACTAAGGATACGAATTGCTAATTGACGGAAAGTCAATGAAGTTGAAGGCACATTGGATTGGGTGAAGGGAGAGTGGAAGTAGCGAAAGAAGAAGAGCGAATCATTTTTCTGGTCAGTTATGCGTAGTGAAGCGGACGTTTTTAGCTACCCTAGAGAACAAATCAACCCAGCGAATCAACAGTGCTAGTGGTACATGTGGTGTATGTTGGTGACACATTTCTTATATGCAAAGATGCTGTGCACGCAGAGCAGGTACTTCACCTGAATACGCTGCCGCAACATCAAATTAACGATCGAATCAGAGAGAGGTGAACAGCCCACTGTTTTGTCAGTCGTCAAACCAGATTATCATTTTTACACTGGACAGAAGCTGTGGATATCTGACACCTCAAACCAAACCCGTGTATCCAGGAGGATTTGGCGTTTTTTACCCTGGTACCGCAGGGGGCGCGAATATGTGACACATCACATTTCCCGGAAAGCTGATTCTCTGCTCCCATTTTTGGTCATATCCACTCGTCCATTTGACGTAGGTTCATACCTTCCACCCAGTTCCCGCAGGAAGTGTGGGATGGAATGGTGTCCTACACCTGAGTGGGTTTATTCGAATTTGGCGTGGTAGTATTTCATTGACCTCGCTGGTTATTACACTTACATCAAGAGTACAGTTGTCCACTTCTGGAGACACTACATCAAGCAACCGACCGGAGTTGTTTTCCTCAGTCCCATTTAGTCCTGGTCGTCTCATTCACCGATCAGAAATGGGGGATAGAGTGAAATTAGGCTAAGTTGGCCAAGCTGTACACGGTAACTTACTGGACTATGGACAAAAAGAAAACAAAAAACGAGAAGGGCAGCACTAGTGGAATTGACTAGTAAGCTCAGGAACGGCTGCAGGAAGCTGCTGGTGTCATTTTATTGATTTATCCCCTACGGTTGCTCATAAGAAACGCGTTTCCTATACCCGGCCTATGACATTAGATTTCCGTGTCTTGATGGTCGCAATGTTTTTGGTGACGCCTGTATAATTTCCGCCCAACGCTTTTTGTGCACATGATGCCGCATTGCACACTTCTCCGGGATTCAATTGTTTTTATGCACTTAATTCTCGTTTAAACAGAGTCCTCCTGTACCCGTTGGTCCAAACCAAAAGGTAATTATCCGACGAGTTTTGCGTTCATTAGAGATCAGTAATACGTATTCACAGCCGTAATCTGAATTCCGGTCGCCTTCTGTAGGGAGGCGGTTGCTTTCACCTCACCGGCACACACTGGGCGCCTGTGAATTAGGGCATCTCAACAAGAAAACAGATCCATAATTGGGAAATGTATGGTTTCGCCGGGTACCTCAGCTAGTCGAAGATTGTCCGGTGTCCGTTGCGATTCCTGGCCAGGAAGTCCCGACAGACAAGTTATTGATCGGTTCAGTTAGGACGGTTACGAAGTCGTCATCCGAGTTGCCGATCGAACCATATGTATCGCTCATGTTCACCTGGGCTGGTGAAGTAGTTGTAACACGCTCGCCTCGCATGCCACGTAGTTTTACTTCGAGTCCCCGTATAGCCAAGAATGCGCATTTTCAAGAAGCTCTAATAAGGTCAAAGTTTGAGTCCAGTGCATCACAAACTCCTTTGGTCTGGATTAACTAGAGTAATCCTGCCCGAACAGGAGGATGACTGTTCAAACCGGTGTAAATTGGATACAAATTCAACGAATTCTGCAACTACTCACTTTTTGCAGTGTAATTTTCGCTTATCTCACTCATCCCAACCAAAGCACCAATCGCATGCACCGTGTGCCGTTTTCCTATGCACATTTTCTAGTGGGCAATAAAAATGACACTCCTGAACTCAAAACAGTCGCCGCGCATGACGCACAACGTTTGGCTGCAAAACATTCATGCCTTTTCATCGAAACCTCCGCCAAAAGTGATGAAAATGTGGATCAGGTTCGTCCTCGTATTTTTGTGGTTTCCTCAGGTTTGATTGTTTAACGTTCTTGCTCCTCAACGCCCTTCTTACGAATGCTTACTCTGTTCCCGCTTTCTGTTCGATTTTGTTTGGAGTGGGTTGTTTACTCTGGTAGCCATTCCAACCTTTCATGTTGGGTATCGTTCGCTTCGGTGGCCTTTAGCCAGTGCACATTAGTTAAACGGTGCACACCTGTTAAAACCCATTCTATACCTACTAGCACTAATAACTCTGGCTGGCAGCAATGGCGTTACTTTCGGTATGAAGGTCAAGTCAGCTTTGGTAGGTTACTGTGACTAAAGTATCGACGGAAGACACATCGAAACGAATGTTTAAGTAATCCTTGAGGTGATCGCAGTACAGCCGGAGAATTGGGTGGACAAACAAAACCAACGAAGCAGAAGCAGGCGTATCCTCCAAGTCCCCCAGTCTCTCCAATACACAGTCTCTACCGATTTATGTGCTGGATACATATGTTTCTGTGAAAATACAGCACAGATCGAAACGGATGTCTTACGATCTTCGGTCTTATTGGACCCGATGCATTATGGGAGTTATCCAGTTTTAAACTCACAACTTTAACTAACTGTTGTTTGCACAGGGTTGTGGTGAACAGCTATTTCATCGCGTCTTTCTGTGTCATGCACAACCACGCTGGTAATTATGCTGGTGATTTTTCATGTAACCTTAACAAATACGGGCCAATGCACGATTTCAATTTCATAAGCAATAGCCGGGTGTAATGTGTGCTCTTAGTGTGGCAGCACTGGAGATAGGCAGGGTTAACATTCTCCCTCCGGTTGCTCGCATTCGGCTTCTTTCATACTGATTTCAAAGAACCTGCGAAGCGCTTTGTTTCTTCCAAAAGCATAACTCCACTGATCAGAAGCTGTTTGCTGCACGAGCCAAAACCCTGTGCATTTTGCTGGAATCTTCACCGCACCCTCCCTGTCTCAATTAAGTGCCGGTATGTATTACTGGTGTATTGCTGTCAATGATGATGATGATGTCCCAATTCAGGCCGGTACTCCGCAGTTCTTTCGTGCAGTTGGTCAAAATCCTTGGGATCTTGAAATACCTACTCGCAGTTTGTATCCTTTCGCTCCGGAATTTCGCTTTCTTTCAGATAACGCAATTTACGAGAATAAAATGAACAGGTGATCATTATAGCTAACCCACTTAATCACACCTAACTTCGGTATTTCCCGCGTCACTGAGGTCGCAACTCACTGGACTCTTCTCTAGACCGAATACCATACTGTCCCCATCCAACTGTACATCTGCTGTGCAGGTACGGGCATTCATCTGACTCCTTTGTCTACTGTGTGCCCGTTATGGCCACCATCGATGGGTTTTGGCATCATCGAATTTTTCGTTATAGCGAATCGTATGTTTTCGTTGGAATAAAGACTTGGCTCTTCATTAAGTCCGCAGTTCCGGGTCACACGTCGTACGGTAATCCCATCGAGAAAAAGCATCATAGGGAACAGGAGTATTTGGCATGGTCTCTTTTCGGCGGCACAGCACACAAAGTCGTGGCTGATGAGAAGTTCTATCGTGAACCTTCAGCCAGGAGGTCTCTCTTCGGAGAGATCTTTTAGGACAACACTGTATATATTGTTTTTTCTGCTTTGGCGGTTCAATATCCATATCCTTGTGAATACAGAACGCGGTACTACATGAATGTTAGAGACAAGCGTGTTCTGTGATCGGTGCACGGGTGTGTTTTGTATGCATTGTTTTTCTGGTTTTGCGTTCCAGTTGTTTTCGTTCATAGTTTAACCGGTAACCGCTTATTGATCGTGACGTGTGACAGACACTAAAAGAAGTTTTCTACCCTTTATTCGGGGTCCGTTAATTGCACTTAACATCTACTCTGTTTTGAGGTGGCTGGAAGTTCTTCATAGATACTTTCGTAATTAGGACTATACCCTCAAATACGGTCGATATCCCTTCAAGAGACTAGTGTAGAACATGTTAGAACTGATGATGATCAGTCAGACTCAGCCACATTTGTTCCGATGGGAACATCGGCTCAGTAATGCTGGGGTACGCCGGATGGTTTTCGGAGGAAATAAATCACACGCGACAAATGAGCAGCTGATCACACTCAGTCGGTTGCACTGGCTTGGTCACTTGTTTCGTACGCTAGTTCAGTCGATTCCTCTGAACAGCCCTGTTCGCACATCCATGTGGAGGGCGGAAACCAGCCAGGAGAGACCAAAGAATGACTTGGCAACAAAGTGCGAAAGCCACTACCACAACCAGGTTAGTCATTGTCTCCCTGGATGGGGACCCCGGGACGGGACACATCTATGGTCGTGGTCATGGCTCAGTCCTGCTTTTGCATCCAAACTGTCGCCTTCGATACACAACCCCCCTATCCGACCTCATCGGTGAAAATTCCACTGCTGCCCTTGTATTCACACATCAACGATATCAGCTACTACCTTTAATGCGTATCTACGCATTCGGTGAACGAGACTGGGGCGACTAAGTCCAAATGTATGAAGCACGTAGACGGTTCCCAGCTGTAGATGACTTTAGTGGAATTGGTTTCATTCTATTCGAAATCTGTTGGGTATTACAAATCGAATGGCGACCTTGGGTAACGAATTTGGGACGCTCGTGAGTGGCACCTTTGATTCACCATCGATCATGCGGTAAATTCAGTGAACCCCGGATAACTTCTATGCTGCTGAGTAAAGGAACTTACCGAGCTATGTGGCGTTGAACATAGTTGAGAAGTTGAATTTTTACATTAACGGAGAGGTTCGCATTACTCAGAAAACCGTATATAACCCGTAGAATTTTCTGCGGCTGCTTTGTCATCGGTTTCTGAACCCCACACTCTGTGCGAAGATACTTATGTGGATAGATGAAGCTTACTTAAGTTACTTCCCCTACTTTATTGGCGTATCCCATCCCCCCGACTCATTCGTCATGCATTTTTTCCAGATGTTCGATATGATCACACGAGAAGCGTTACGATTACGACTACAATTGGCGAGTCAGCAGTGCAATGCGATGCCCAATTCCATCACTCTCCGCCCTGTTGCTGCTGCGCCACCCGAAAAGAGGCGGAACTGTTGTAAATAACGAAGCGCCTCGTTTTTTTCAACTCAGTGTTCGACCGACATGCTGTGTACATATTTCTTTTTATCAGCTGATCCTTATCACAAGCCGATAATTTCTATTAATTATATTTTCAAGGAACCAGATCTGATTAACTCACCAATGAAAACTGGCATTTTTTCCTGATCGAACCGTGCCTTTAACTCGATGTTTTTTTCACTTTTCTTTCTTGTACTACCACTACCTTATTCTCTCACTTACTTACCTCACCGACGTCGCCACTTCGGCAATACCCAGTCAGCCACTTTCAATGAATCCCGTGATTTTATACCAATATTACCATTATTTGATTACTCATCAAGCTAATATGAATTATTTAGTCAGTCTTTCGTCACCGTGAATTTCCTCTGCTCTCTTCCACGCTCCGGGATTGTTGAATGCACTCCCCCCCCCGTGCAGACTAACTGTCCATTCCAACTAATATCAATACAACTCAGAATGCGAGTCTCGCGATGAATGTTGTCGCAATGAACCCCTTTGGGGCTACTTAAAAACTTTTCAGCGAGTTCCTTCAAGAATGTGGAGATAACATTTCCAAAGTGTCGCGGGAGTCAGTAGGTGATAGAGTGATGCTTCTGGGTTCTTTAAAAATCCATCTCACCACTTCCCGCTGAAGACATCAAGCGACCTGAGAAACATTGGTATCACTCGGGGATCAGTTGATTTGATGGTTACTCATTGCCCAAGCGTACCACAAGTTGTGTCGAACTTTGAAGTCCTGGTGATGGTGTGACGATCTTGGCCTGAAGCTCTCAGCTAATGATGACAAAACTGTCACGGTAGGAGGCCACGGGTTTATGGAGGTTATTCGCAATTCGTGCCGGTAGTCAGCGCAAACATTGATCCCTATGGGTGTTAGCAACGAACAGGCCTAGGCCGACGCT
Source organism: Opisthorchis felineus (assembly GCA_004794785.1). NCBI lineage: Eukaryota > Metazoa > Platyhelminthes > Trematoda > Opisthorchiida > Opisthorchiidae > Opisthorchis > Opisthorchis felineus. The sequence continues at coordinate 34,910 of SJOL01008291.1, read as the reverse complement.
CAAACAATCAAAAGCCACGGTCCACTGCATTAAGCAAGATGCGTTCGGACAGTATCAGGCATGATGATGAAGTAACAGCCATCTGGACACGACACCGGCAGTTGAGTCACAAATAACCACGGTAGTAAACGCAACTATATCGTCCTATCCAAGTAAGCTCCATCACTCCCCTGAGAGACACTGCTTTAAGCGGTCTTACCGGATCTACCTCCCGAACTTGTCCCGCTTATTAGGACAATTTGTAGTTCTCTCCCCCACGGACCACCAGCTACACGATATTTTATGATTTTGCGGATTACCCACCGTCTCCAGAGCGAGTCGTCGAAAGCGGTAATGCGGTCTACAGAGGCGCTTACGGATAAAGCTTCCCTCCAACTCATTCTGTGTGGCACAACCACCAACCCATCGCTACGCACCACTACGCTCCCCAATAACGCACTGATGATGTCACCTCGATTGGTGATGAAACGTTTGCAATCAAATTGCCCAGCTCAGCAAACAAGCCAACGACCATCATTCTGTGTGAACCCGTGCAACCGTCTCACAACGTATGATTGTTTACATTTTCTAAGAATTGGCCGTCCGAACCTTTTGCGGTTCCACTCTGTTAACAGGTTCATCATGCCAGGTAAGTACAAACTGCAAACTCCAAATTTCTGCGACTAGTGAAGGACTGTATACCTGTCCATGCCAGTGGGGTCGACCCCATCCGGAGTCCAAATAGAGATTGTACATCACTGAAGCCTGCAGTAGTGGAAAACACCCAATGTTGTTGAGGATCGTTCACATTATATTAGCCGCATTAATACAGATTAAAAGTGTTCACAAAATGCACGTATTGTTCTTTCTTATAATAAAAGACGCACAAGAAAAGTCAAACGGAATAAGAACAACTGCTGAAGTACAGTTGTGTGTCCTAACTGTGACGGAAATGACCGGGCTAAGCTCAAAAATGCGATCGACCATTGGCGCGAAACTCAGAAGAAATGTCTTGTGGTAGACGGAGGGTTCGCCGATGGAGTCCCTGATGAAGACGCTGGACTGGCCCGAGGATGAGGAGAAGAACTGGCGGGAATGTTCATTTTTTGTAATTGTTGCTGCTGTTGAAGCGAAGCGGCAATGGTTGCGGTGTTCAGATAATTGAACGGGTTCATGTCCGTGCTGTACGGAGCCAACACGGCAGTTAGTGCAACTGGAGAGTGCGAAGCCGGAAGTCCACCTGAGCCAGAGGTGGTTGTTGATGGAAATCCTGATTGGAGAACAGCGGCATTGATCAGAGCGGAGGAAGAAGTTACACCGATGGAGGCCATGAAGGCAGCAGCATCTGTCAGGCGACTGGCATTCAGACCCGCTCTCGTGCCACCGGCGCCCTGTGAAATAAACGAAGGCAAAATCAGTAAAGATGTAGGCGGTTGTATGTGGCGCAGCCTTATTTGGTTTAGTTTCGTGTTTTTAACTCGATTAGGTTGTGTTCTGCAAATCAAGTCGGCCCTGGCACTGTGAAAGTGATAACTTGAAATCAGCCCTCCCTCAACCAGACCATGAATTAACACTAATCCGCACGTCACATTTTCCACAACCACGCAGTTTTTCGACAAACACTGGGTGATTGTGTGCTAGCAACTCGGTTAGTGGTAGTGACAAGTTCAATTTCTGTCGGCTGGACGTTGTACGCGGAGTAGAAAACGTGGGCAGTTTGCTCGGAGCAGTAAGATATACAAAATACTTGACGATCATAAAGACTCAAAATTTCACCATGTGTCCATCCGGACAGCTCAGATAGAAAGAATATGACTGCGCCAGTCGTCCGTAGTGAGTAATCAATAACGCCTCTGCGGAGTTCCGCGTTATCAATCGATTACATAGCAAGTGAGAGTTGAAGAATCTCCTTGGGAGACCATTACGATGAAAAGGGAATTTGGTTCCCCTTCAGTGGAGAGGAGTCACATATTGACTTGCGGCTGATAGAGAACGTTGCGGACTTCGCTGCAGTGGCGTCACCTTAAAAGGGTTTCTTGTGAGGGGGATTCCTATACTGGAGGTGCTCGGCTGTATCAAAACACAATTGTGTTCGAAAGGGAGAGCGCGGCTCTGAGGTCAGTAAGGTGGCTTGAGAGAAGGTCCCGAAGGACACGAGGTGGAGTCTGTTGCCGGTGAGACCGGTCTTTCACAAGTGGTTAAATGTGTCCCTTTGTTTGATTGAGAACACTGGGAGATACGGCCGCTAACTTATATCAATGGTGTTCGCGCAGTCAGTTTCTATCTAAATAATCTGAGTAGACTGGGAAGTGTAGTCGTCTTCGGAAGGATGCAAAAGTGAACTATCTTCCTTACCTTTCGCAGACGTCTAGGGAAAATTCAGGTTTTTTTTCGACATCTTGCTAACACCCTTTTGGTGGAAAGATGGATGTGTGATGTTTTTGGCAGTGTGAATCTTTTTGTCGTTCATCTCTGGTATTTTGTTCATCCCCGGGTACTTGCTACGATTGAGCGTGACCCAACATAAGGCTGCCGCCTCATCGTGGTGATCGGACTTAACTGCTAAATGCTCATTCGAGCTGGAATTTAATTCCTGAGGTCCAGCCTCCTCAGAAATCTAAAACACCGGGTTTTTTATTCCTTTAAATAACACAGCAATAGGACACCCCACAACCTTTGTCTTCCTGCCAGAAGAGGCAACGGGGAGTAGTCTGGCGGCGAACAGCGAGTCCCATGCTACTAGAAATAGTATTACGAGACGGCCTAGGGTAATTGAACCCATCTGCTGAGACAGGTGCATGAGGTCGGTAAAGCTGTTTCTCCAGAGGAAGGGCGGAACAGAAACCCAAAACCCACATGCTCCAATTGTTCAACGGTTGACCCTGATAATCGGTGAATTATTCAAAACGGGTCAAGACAATTGGAAATTGAGTCCGATGACCCTAAAAAAGCACCTTCCGCGCGTACTATCACTCCGGGTCAAATCAAACTTCCATGCTCTTGTCCCTCATCACCATCATTGACAGCAATACATACTGGCGCTTAACTGCCATACGACCAGGAGAAAAGAGCTTTAGTAAAGAGTAGGAAGAAAAGGGAGGGAAGGGACTTAGTGCGAAGGATCCCTATGTCCATAAGATGTCCGCACCTTTGAATAGCACCAGGATAAACACATTTGGGCACCATATGGAATGAAGACACCATCAGCGGGATTGGCCCGCGTCATTTGCGAACATCACCCGGTACAGACCCGGCGCACAACGACAGGCGAACTCTAGACAGGCAGTCAGACTAGGAAATGACAGCATGCGTGCCATGTCCTGCAGGGTTATCAGCCACGTACAGGCAGGATCACGTGGGCTTCAGCCAGGAAGGCGCAAAGATCCCACAGCACTCAGTTTGACTGTAGCCACTTCCATTTCACGTTGCCACTTGCCCTCCGCGAACCTTTCGTCAACAACCTCTTGGCCCTGAAAACAATGCTTTCTTGGCTGCATACGTAAAATATGCCCCAACGATTTTAAATTGATAAGTTTAATCTGCTGCTCTAAGGGTTCAGATTTCTTACGAAGCCCTCACATACACACCATTTCGCTACATACTCGGTGGTTTAGGTTGCCCCCAGCTGCCTTGTGGCTCAGGCCAGGGGCTCGGAATTGGATACCCTAAACAAGCCGCCATTTCCGGCCAAAGCAGACAAAAAGCATTACATTCCCGCGTGACATGGGATGTCGAAAAAAGGAAGACTGTCTTCTGCATTTTAGACCCTTGGACAAGGAGAGAGGAGGTAGGTCTGATAGGAGAACTGCCATTGTGCCACAGAGCTCACGTCAGGGGATAGGCCTCGTCGCCCTCACTGAAATCTGATCGGCCAGCTGAGGGAAGCTACAAGAGTCAGTCTGGTCATACTTTCTATTTTCCACAAGAAAGCCGACGTAAAGACGAAGTTTAATTCGCGGATCACACCAACCAAATACTGGTGGACGAAAAAGTATCAAATCAAGGGTGACGAACTTCCGACTTCGGCCGTTGTGAGCAAGGTTTGCCACATTTATCAGCTCCTACGTCTCCACAATATCGTATTCATACGAAGGAAAGAAGCAAGTTTAAGATCCACTGTCGGAAATGATCAGATCTGCATTTTCGGGTGGCCCTCCCTTCGCTTTGGGTGATTTCAGTACCCCAGTTGGCAAGAGCTAGGAAACCTGCAAGGAGATACTAGCACCCTCTGGAGTCAGGTCAATGAACGACAGCGGCGGAGCAGCATTGGAGATTTCAATAACAAGCATGTGATCTGACGTTTGGGCAAGCACCGCCTGCCATGTAGACTCATTAAAAAAGTGGACACAGACACCTAATGAATTGCCATTTAAGTGATGTTGGATATGAGTCATGTGCGTGATTCGATGAAGTCAGGGGTACAAATGTAAAAGGGGGTGGGGGAAGGGTGCACGGGTCAATGGGTCACGGAGTAAAATGGATGACGTCAATCAGCGGGCCAGCACAAGTTCAAAGGTTACACAAGTCCCGACAAATACACTCATTTGCATACCAATTTAGTTTGCACAGGAGACTCATGTGAAAACCAGCTGAATCTGTCGTTTATGATGTTTGCTTTGTCCAACTCACTTTTTCGAAATTAATATTATGTGAAGTTAAATCGCAACAGGCCCACGCATCAGTCGTAGAAACGACGGTACCGTCACCAGGGTCTGCTTCGAACTGTGTACCAGTACTTTTACCGTGAAATTTGGGTTCAATTAGGACATACGTGTGACGGGAATTCGGGGAAAGTGTCTACTGATGAGCCTCAAGAAGGGTGAAACCGATCGGAAAGTTCTCAGCAACCTTGTGAGTAGTCTCCTTTATGAAAAAAGTCACACAAGTTTCTTTTGAACACAGTGCTTTGCGTTACACAGTTGAATTCCGATAGCCTCTGTGATCGGTCGCAGTCTGAGTCGTACTGTCCGTGACCAGTTCAGGGGCATATGGTATAGGACTTGGAAAACACGTTCCTTGTCAGTGACAGGAGCATTTTTGGCCAAATGTGACGCGGTTGCATTCTTTCAACTGCCAACCTCAGGAACTGGATTGTGTTCACGTATCCTGCGGGAGAAACGCCTTGTCGTATGGTCAACATACGAGCTACCGGGGACGCTCCTTCTGGTGGCACTTATGCACCAGTTCAGTAGGCAGGTGGGTAGTTTGAGATCACCCCAAGCATGCCCATTTCGTTCAAATTGCGTGTCGTTGTAGAATGCAGTAGGCCCATTCTAAAAGACTGAAAGGTCCGTTCGTCGCCCGCTGGCGTTAGCTGCGATATCCACTGTTCACTCGACCGCCACGGTCACAGAAACTTCGAAAAAAAATTTTGACCCCGACGCTCAGTTCACCTGGCAACCTTCACCGATCGCAATCCAAAACAAGCTGGACAACAGACTGCTCTTGCATGTACGCTGGATTCGTTTTCTATTGATTTGTGCTCTCTGTCTGAAACGAGGATTCACGACCCAAATACAGTTGTTGAACTGACCTCCCCATCGGTCTCCGCTCGCCCCTCTGATTGGTTCTGCTTGGCTTGGTATTATCCTAAACCATCGAGCTGAAGGGTGACTGTTTGAATGATTGCCCGTTGATAGTTGTCATTGTGCGGCTCGTTTGGTAACGTTTGTGAGAGTATCTCGTAAACGCGCGATCATCGCTACCTGCTCATCGTGTCTGCTTACTTTAGCTCTGATACTCTCAAAGACGGCGTTTTTGAAGCTTTGAGCAACTTAGTGCGGCGACCCAAGGGCTCGGATATTGTTGTGGTTGCCGGGGCTATGGATATGCAAGTAGGTAAACCTAGCACAGATGAGGTTTAATTTCATGGTTGTCTTGGAATGGAATCGGGACGCACGGACAACGGCTAATGTCTGCAGCAGTCATGTGCTGACCACAAACTGATTCTGTGCAGCACTAACTTCCGAAACAACCGAAGCCGACTGGCCACATGGTGCCCTCCGCATGCCAGCCAACCTCCGGTACAGACAGACCACATCGCCATTAGCTATAGGTGGTGTGGGTCAATTACTGATTGTCGCTCGTTGTGGAACACCTATGTGAAATCTGATCGTGCGCTTGTTCGTTGCTGCCTCATGGGTGCGCAAGATGTGCACAACTCGTCTGGCCATTGAGAAGTTCTCTATTCCCGATGTGAAACGAGTCTACGGGAACCAACTACTGAAGTCTCCTTCGGACAATATGTCTTGCGATGTTGACTCTTACTGGAAGGTACTGTCCGCAAACGCAAGACGCTGGGTGCTCCGATTGTGGAAGGGCGCAACCAACTAGATCTAAGTACTGGATTTCGAGGAACACGCCAAAATTACTCGAACCTCGGACAGGTGTCCCTCCTGTTCGAGAGCAAAATAGCACTTGACGAACTGACAGACTAGGCAAAAAAGAGCAACTGCGCGGATTTAGAAGCCTGGTGCGTGCAGAAAGTTGAGAAGATTGAGAAGGCGAGGAGCTGTGGGAATGTGTGTAAACCGTTTGAGCTGATACGCGCAAAGGGCACAAAGAAGTCCCGAGGGAGTGAAACAATAGCTGATAACGGTTCGTTTATGTGTAAAAAGGAAGAGCGCCTGAATCGTTGGGCTGAAGACTTTCCAGACCAACCCAACTGGCCATCGTCAGTTGCTCAGCCGGATTCCCCACCGACCACGCGGCCCTGCACAGTGAATTCGGAACTCCCGAAAACTTCGGAAATAAGCGAATGCCTTTTGTCCCTCAAGCGTCACCGAGCTACAGGACCTGAAGAAATTCCATCCTCTGTTCAAAGATGGAGGTTAAATTTTCGGTCAGTGTTTGTCTAACTTATTTGTCTGTATCTGGGCGAAACAGACCGTCCCAACTAACTGGAAATGAGTTGGTAGTGGTGCCCATTTTCAAAAATGCGCTCGCAATGAATGCGGCAATCACACATGAAATAGCTTAACCTCTGTCGCAACCAGACTCTGCGTCGCACGTTTTACGCCATTTTACGAAGGCGTGTGAAGAGGGGAACCGAGAACAGCAAGCGGGATTCCGGCCGGCAAGGGATTGTGTAGACTACATCTTCAGCCTCCGCCAAGTGTTGAAGGAATGGCATGCGTATAGGAGTCCCGCAATCTTGGAGTTCCTTGATTTCAAGGGAACACCCGATTCTGTCGACCGGTTTGTTGTTTGCAACACGCTAGTGCAACAGGGTATACCCCAGAAGACCGTGAATTTCATGCACTGTTTGTATTCACATGCTTGTGGGAGCGTGAGAGTGCATGAGAAATTATTCAAAAGCCTTCCTACAAGTAGTATTGTTCTCCGAAGGTATTCACTCCCCTACGTTTGTTCACTGATGAGGTAATGAGGCGAACACTGGGAGCTTTTTTAAACCCCGGTGTTCAAACCTCTCCGAGCTGGAACCTGGTCGACCTGGAAGCAGACGACGTTGTTCTCATTTTCGAGAAGGATCAGGAAGTGCAAGCATTACGAGAAAGGCCAACCTAGGTCATCCTGTCCTTCGGCGTGTGCTTCGCGCCGACACAGTGCAAAATCACGCTGCGCGACGTAGAGTAGTCGAACATGCCCCTAAAAATTCAAGAAGTGATAATGGAAGCTATGGAACGCTATACGTATCTCGGAAGCCATTAACTTTGGCGGTAGTTAAAGACTAAGTCAATACAAGAATCTTTAAGACCAGGATTGATTTCTCCAAACTGCGTCGCTCGTGGCTTCATAAAAGCACCTCACTGGGTCTCATGGGTCGTGCTCACCAGGCTACAGTCTTGTGTTGTATGGTTCCTATACGAGGTCTCAGCGGGCAGATGACGTGGGGCATCTTTAAGTTTTTGACCATCGATGTCTCAGATGCGTTGCTGTTGTCGGATGGCGACAACGAATTCGTAGCAAGTTAATTAGAAAACGGGTAGTTGATTGTACAGCAGGTGCTACGGTCGTAGGAAACACCCATTACCATCGACTTCGATGGGTAGGCCATGTGCTATGCATTCGGAATCTACCGAGACGATTTTAGGGGCATTTAAGCTGTCAGTTTCTTTCCAGAATGTCAGGTTGAGATCTTGGAGGTGTAGGCACCTCAGAAAGTTTGTGGTAGTCTAGCAATACGTCCCTCCTTGATAAACTCTTTTCTCTTTTTTTCACACTAAAGCTTCAAATATAATTAAACAAACTTTGTAGTTGTACTATGGTGAAGAATCAGTATCGACACCGATGTTGCAGTCTCTGGTGATGATGATGACTGGGGAATTGCTAACTGTGATAATAGACAAAGACTGGCGAATTACGTGGCAGTTTAAGTGCGTAGGTGGGAGAGGAGAAAAAGTCTCTGAGATCTCAGTGAAACACCTGTCAAGTTAGCGAAAATTCTGGCGTATACTTTCCGTCGCACTTCAAGCAAACAGAAAACAAAAGGTACTCGGTTTCTACCTCCAGATAAGAACGAATAGTTCACGATATCAAATTTTTGAACACAATTCAGTGATGAAGACATCAGTCAGGGCGTGCTTTCCACAGTTGGCCAAGAGATGTAGATGGGAAAACCTGGGCTAATCCAGATGCATTATTAACGATAGCACTTTCAATTAACAGGATCGATCCAAATTTGCAACGAAGACATGCCACGTCATACTAACATGGAGTGAAAGCAGCTACAGTCAGACTGCGGGATCTCCTCACTGGGGCGCACGTGACCGCGGTTCGTACCGCTACGAACCACTACGCTCCCCAATAACGCACTGATGATGTCACCTCGATTGGTGATGAAACGTTTGCAATCAAATTGCCCAGCTCAGCGAACAAGCCAACGACCATTCGCGAAGAACGCCTAGTCAATCCCACTGATGTCACCTTCATTCGACAGGACGCTCAGATGCGTTTATATGCTTGATCGTCTTCTCTGTGGTCATAGGAACTCCTGGAAACTAAGTTCCTGCCCTTACTTCTTTCCACTCTTTACTAAATCTTGATTTCGTCATGGTTGTGTGGCAGTCAAGCGCTAGCATGTATTAAAGGTGTATTGCTGTCAATAATGATGACGCCACGAAGAAGTCCATAAAACTACCGGGAACCATATGTCTATGGAGAACTCTGCCTTGCTTCTGTGGATTTGTTTTGCAACAGATATATCACTGCAACATTAGAATTCGCATTTTCAAGATTAATTGTGGTCCGCCCAAAACGCAATTTGGTTTCAAACTGCGGTGCTGATCCCACACTCCAGCTGACAGCGTACATCTGTTGGATTCCTTGTTTATAGTTCCGAATTCTGTTTCTTTGAGGTGCAAGTGCTTTGCATCCCTTTCTTGACTCCATTAGACTAATCCCTAAAGGTTAACCACAGCTTCAATCTTACTATTCTTTCAATCGCCAACCACACGGTTTGCACAGTGTTGATTGTACCCAAATGACGTGCCTCATTCCTGTCGGGAAATGCACCATTATTGTTACTAGTATTGTTGTTATTATTACTATCACATGGACACCAACCAATCAGAAACAGAGCTAACCAAATGGCAATCATTCTCACACAAAATGAACAATCTACGCTGAGAACACGCCACTCAGATGACGTCTTAATCACAAGGAACAATAAACCTCTGCCCTGATTGAGAGGACTGAACAACACAATGAATGTCTGCTTCAGCGAATTATCACTGCAACCAGAATCAGCGCTCCAAGACATACGTCATTGTCACTATCTCAAAACAATGTCACGACTTCAGCATCATTATCGACGTCAGCTGTAATCCGCGTGCATGTTGTGATTCAAACCATAGCAGTTTCATTCGTCAACAGTTTTGAAAACAGTAGTGGGTAGCGATGATAGTAGCTGATGTCCCTGACCAGTGAATCCAGGAGTGGCGGTGGAGTTCTCATTGGGGAGGTTTGGGGAGGGGGCAAGAGCTTGATACATGCATGTCTTTGAGCGTGTGCCGGATCATGTTTGCCAGTGTCCTGCCACTGCTGTGTCCCGTCTCGGAATCCCCATCCTGGGAGGCGACAATTATCAGCACAGCTGAGTTTTCTGGTAATGAATTTCATACTTCGCTGTACCTTCTCGGGCTGGTTTCTGCCCTCCGCATGATTGCGTGATAAAGACGTATCAAGGAAGTCCACTGACTGGCATAAGAAGCGCGTGGCCAAGCCAGTGGAACTCATGGAGTGTGATCAACTGGTTATGTATCGTGTGCGAGTTATTTCCTCCGAAAACCATTAGGCGCACTTTAGCACTACTGATCGGATATCCTCATTAGTCTCCGGTAAGGCTCCGAAAACACCATGAGTAGGGCGCGGAAAGTTTTTTTGACCTCCTGTGCTCGCAGCGGCCAGGTTGCTGACCCATACAACAATATGGGTCGCACTGGTGCATTGCACAATTCACCATTGATAGACGAGCTAATGTCACATCCACGCCATTTAACACTAGACGAAAACCGAAGTTAATTTTAATCTATCCGAAAAGTACGTGAAAAAGCACAGCCTGAAAACGCGCACAATCGTGAGTGCAGTACAGGTCATGTCTGGTTCCGTCATGGTGAGCTAGTGTCGGTGGGTCAGCGAAGCCAGGGGAGCACAGGAAAAAGATTGATGGGCTCCCACCCACTGGCGCATCAATTACGTCAAACTGACTGGTTAAGCGTGTGCGACGCAATCATCGAACCCAACACAATACGACTTCAGCCGCAGACATTCCCTGCTGTCACTGATTCGCGTCAATAAGGTTGTGTGCTACGCGAATTGTCCAGAAGACCAGTTAACCACGTTCTGCATTTTAAAGCGTGAGAGTTACAACTGAGGACAACGACTGGAGTGAACACATTATCAATGAGGATGAACAAGTGCAGATCACTGTCTGGCTGACGACTTTCGGTCAGCTTCAACACAGTAAGGAGCGGGTTCTTCCTCGTCATACATCACAAAGAGGTACTCATCCTTCGAGCAACGTAGATTCGCTGCAAGAATCAACGTACTGGAGAGATTAGACCATTAGCACGTCTGGCTACTGGCAGTTCATCACTGTGCATCTAGAAGGCGCCCACAAACGGGTAAAACCTGGGTAAGCTACTCTCGCTGTGTATCTCTCAATAAGAACCCTCCCAAGAGAATCTTTTAAGGGAACAACTTTCGCGATTTGGCTTTTTGTTAATTCTGAAACCACCATTTCGGTAAGATCCGCTAAGAGACGAACAGGAAGCAAATTAATAACACAGAGTACTAACCCCGGTACAAACAGAGCAGGCACCATATACGTGGGTGAAAATTATCATCTGTGATCTTGATTACATTTCGGTCGCGGCACGAAGTGAAATGAACAGAGTTCTACTCATCCTCAAGTAGTTGTTGAGTTGTTGTTGAATGTGCCTGACGCTATTCGTTTGACCTGCTCTATGAGGATAAGTTAACGTAAGTGAAGGCTTCTTCAGGAAACTGTTTCTGCCTATCTGATAGTAACGAGGTTGTGCGTCTGAGGGAAACAGGACATAACAGTCGAAAAGATTCGGGGGCACAGTTTTGTTAGCCATCATCGAATTTAGCGTACAGTGAAGAATGAAGATGTTAACGGGAGAGGATTGGATGAAGACTGGAATATCTCTTGAACTATCAGTAATTGGTGCAAATTGAATATAAACGCATGCAATCTCGCATTGCATAGTGTTTTCCGTGGAATACTGACAACAGAATGGTCACCTTTGCTTTAAGAATGAATTTACTTGTAAGCTAACAGTTATTAGAACGTGAAGTTTTCATGGCCTTGCTTGATTTACCTTTGACGGAACTCCATTCAAAGCCAAATGTAATGGCTTGCATAGATCAAGTGTAGTTTCCTGTGCAAGGTTCGAAGAAAAAACAGAGAACACCAAAGTATAAACAGAAAAAGTCGAACGGCTGACTCACTGAAGTCCCGTCACTCGATTGGACGGAGCTGGGCGTACGCATCGACGCGTATTCTGAAGCCATTGTGAACTTGGACAACAGCTGCTGCTGCTGTTTCTGTTGGGTTTGCTGTTGGTGTTGTTGTTGCTGTTGTTGCATCTGTATCTGTTGTGCCGACTGGCCAGTTGTGATGCTACCTCGGTAGCTAATCGGTGCAGGTGGCAGGGATGTACTGGTGGCCGCTGCGGATACGGTCGTTGTTGTGTTTGGGGGTGTGGATACTGGTGTATCCAAAGCACCTTGTGGAAGGGAAATGCATTATTTTGAATAGGCCGCTCTGGTTTTCCTCAACGAAAAAAGAGGGATGGATAAGGAAACAGAATCAAAAACACCTATGAGAAGACGGAGCAGTCAAAGTGGAGTAAACGCTACAGACTGCGTAGTTTTACCCTCTGTTGTTGCCGGTACAGACCGTGAAGCTTCTGTGGCGAACAAATGAAGTGATTTCAATCCCTCTGCTAGTAGTGAATGCATCGTCTGTATGTACCGTCTGCTAAAGTCCCACGCAAACCACCAGTCCTGTATTCTGAGTAACGCTTCATTAATGAAAGGGGATGTCAAAGGAAGCCTAGCATGATTTGACCGTATCAGATGAAACCTTGGTTTAAGGTTACCCATTCTTCCATACTGGACCATGCTTCTCAATAGTTCCACTCATTCTCGCTTTTGAGTCTAGCGGTCGTTCTTCTTCGACACTTTGCGGCTCTGAAGACAAGTTAACTGGTCCCGTGCTTGGTTATATTTCACGGGGGAATTTCAGTGAGACCAACAATGCACTCGATCGAGATAGTTCAGTGGCCAAGGCGCAAACTCACTGACTGGAAAGCCCACGGTTCGAACCCAACCCTCGGCAATTGGACTGCCCTTGTCTAGGCGTGAGCAACCTAGCAGCATCTCAGCCTTCATGCTTCCTCCAGATGGTATGATAGCTTGGCACCGAAGGGTGTTACAGCTGACTATTAACTGTACTGCACTCCCGGTCTAGAAGTAGCTCAATATTACGTTGGGTTGAATTAGTTTCATTTTGAGTAAATGAAGTATACAGCGTGAACTTGAATAAGGCGAACGATATTGCCAGAGCTATTGTCAATGACAGCAGACTTGAAGAACCAAATGCCAGCGCAGGTTCTGAGAGTACTAATAGTCTCGTTGTTGCTATTCTTGGTGGGCATCCGAAGATCCTATTTCGATGCCGAGAGGCGTCAGAAGCAAATTAGCTGTATAAGACAAATCGGGTTCTTGGAACCCAACATTACCAAATCTAATGCTTCATAACATGAAGTCAACCTGTTAGCGTAATGAGCAACAATACGTAGGCGAGTGTGAAGCCGCCTTCGGAGATGGGTAACAAGGGGGTGGGTGGAAAACCTACCTTCAACATGAATTGTCCCTAAAACACGGGTTCATAGGTAACGTACCCGCTGTAGGATGACGCTGCCCAGTCGGAAATCCTTTCGACAACCCAATCGTTTGCTGTGCTAAGGCAGCAACAGCTGCTACTGTGGCTTGTGATGCGACACCAGCCCTTCCGTTTTTCGGGAAGGACCCGTCTGGGTTAGTTCCACTGCTCGGGGACGCATTACGACCTAACGAAATGCCGTGAGCGATATTTGCTGCTGAGGTCGGTGGAAGTGATGGGATAGAGTAGAATCCTGAGGCGGCGAGAGCAGCAAGCGCTTCGTTGAATCCCACTGAATTAGGATTCAGTACGCCGAGCGGTGCGTTCGCCAAAGATGACACCGAAGTTGGCGGGGTAGATGTCAAGGAAACAATCGCGTTCAGATAAGCAGCTGCGGCAGCAGTGTTTGCAAATATCTGTCATGAATTGAAAAGGTACCGAAGTCAAAGAAATAACCGACTAGTCAGTCTTTAGCGAGAACTAACATGAATACCCATGACGTAATGATGCTGGAAGTACGTACGTTTGATTCCCAACTTTTTGTCTGGCCACAGGTGCTCTGTAGGCGAACAAGAATTTTTGTAAATTCTAAAGATTCTGAAGAAGACTGGCCTGCTCGTGAAATGTATATTCGTAAAACGTTCCTGGGGACGAGATGGCCCAAGTGGTTAGAGCGCGAATTTACTGACCGGAAGGTCCGTGGTTCGAACCCGACCTCTGCTCTCGACTTCCCCTGTCTAGGCTTGGGCAACCTGGCAGTATCCCAGTCCTCGTACTTCTGGTGGCATGGCAGTTAGGCACCGAAAGGGTGCTACAGCTGAACGATCTTCCCTAGTAGTTGAATGCACACGTAACTTGTTCACCACTTCAAATAAGAAAAATCCGACAAACATCGAGACATGTGCCCCGAAGGTTACTTTTCCGATCACTTATTTTGATGTTGCTGTATGCATATGCAATTGGGATAAGAGATAATTGATGTCACTGACCAGCTGGATTGCAATTTTACACTTTCTTTGAACCCTTATACTATTCGTATGTGTACTTGTCTGACGAGACCATATATCGAAATCATATGATGGCAACGTATGTGTGTCGAATTGTGCTGGAATTATGCAACAGATTTGAAGGCGGAATTGGTATCCTGCACTACTGGTATCCTCACTACTGTGAACGTCACCACAAGATGCATTACAATCAGGTGACAGCGTGTTCATAACAGGCATCACTACGAGTTAGAGACGTCATCCACCTAATGCTCGTGGCATTTTATTGATTAAACAGTCCTCTGACGCAACCAAAGAAATATCGCCAACTATGGTAGTCAATGAGTCACTTGTCGTTGAAATCGACAAATGTAGATTTCTTGTGAACGAAACGACAAGAAAAGATCTAGAATGGAGCATATCGAACTCTGGCAAGCAAAGCCATGAATCGCACAAGGGTGCCACTTCTAGTCAAAGGGTCAAACAGCTGGCCCTCCTCTTATGCCCACGGATAAAAACACCTGTGTTCAACTTCAATGCAAGTCTAAGAGTTTCGGGAGATGATCAATTTTCACGTACCAGATTTGGCAGTGCATTTTAGTGTTAAATTCCCTGAGGGAAGTTAACCATCCCCCTCCAAGTGAACAGCTTGTTTATTTTAGTAACTGTGCTTCACTCAGAAATAGGCGTCCCATCGAACCACAACTCCTATAGATCTCGTGAGATCCCAGAAGGGTAATATTGCGTACAATTGATTCTAGTAGTTAAGCATGTGTCTTTGCTCCACGATGATCTGGGAGCGACTGGGACTGGCTGGAACAAAAATTCATGTCACAATCACAACCAATAAACAAACTGTCGTATTCACATCGAGTCACAGCCTCGGAGAGAGAGTGAATAAAGCTACGTCACGCCGTTATTCACATACGATTACTTTGTCAAAAAGCTTCCGCATTCTAAATTAGGTGACCGTATTATGCTTACTGTACGTGGCCCTTCACCATTCATGGCGACATTCCGAGCTTACAGTGTTCCTGCAATCAGCGTTAACAAGACAAGTGAATAATAAAAAAAAGATTGATGAGTTGAATCGAATAAACTCCACAAAACGGTACTGTTCATCATCATCAAACACAGCAACGTCAGTGTTGACACTGATGCTTCACGGTACTGTTGTCCAAAAATGGTTTTACGGTAGCTGAATTCTTTACTAGGAAGCTACCTCTCACTGCATAGCCAACTTGATTTGACACAAGAAAGTGGATTCTTCGGAGCTCACTGCTAACCGGCGGCTCTGGAGTGAATCTTTCACCAGCCTTAGTGCGTCGGTGGGTCATATATAGTACACCAACTGCAACGGCCTATCTAAATGTTTCAAGTGGGAGCTGGCCAATGTTTTGGAAGTACCAAGAGAACAGGTGACTAAAACGTCACCTGGAAACATCAGTAACGCGATTTCATACTTTCTGGGATTGAGGTATGAGCACTCCACGTAATCAGAGGTGATTTTGGCTTAACGGTCCGTCCTTGTTGATATCCGTTTCCTCCACCAATTCAGTTCAACCTTGTGGACCGTCACTAACCAGATATTGTTGCGAATAAGGTTGGGATACTCAAGTGTATTCGTTCGGCTACTAAAACAGAAGCAATCACCGAACCGAACTAACTATCCTATTAATGGCTCGAAACAAACCTTGTAACCACACTCGAACTGTTCCCTGCATTAGTCGGTGTCTGGGTGACATGTCCTACATCCGGTTAGGTTTATGGCAATAGCGATAGGGTTGTGACAGTACAAGTAAGAAAACTGAATTCCATGATTGACCCTGCGTAATACTTTTTTTCAAACCGTGCAAAAGAAACAAGCGACTGACCGAATCTGTTGCGCTGCCTGTGCGCTGCTGAGCAGCAAGCGCTGCAGCTACTGCCGCTACAGCTGCAGCATGATTATTTGCCAACGTTGTGCATGGCAGTGATGCAACTCCCGATGATAAGGCGCTGCTGACCGATACCGGAGCTTGGCTAGGTTTTGTTGCAGAGGAATAGACAGCAGCATTTTGAACTCCACGGTGTGGAGACGTTGATTCACGTGTCACAGTGTTTGAATAATGTGCGTGCAGAAGGTGTTGTGCAGGTAAGTTAACACAAGGTCCCATGATGCCAGTCCCGATGCCGAACTGTTTGTTCTGCGGCAGGTGTGTTAACGGGGCAGTCTGGATGTGAGCAGGAGTTTGCGCACGCGGTGCATTATTGGGCATAGCACCTCGGGTGGCATTACCCAAGCTAGTAGAGTTCAGACCAAACTGAGTGGCTGGCATACCTGCAAGCAAGGCCAGAGTTTCGCTATGAACAATAAAGAATTTAGTAATCCGAACACATACTGTCGCTGTTTTTCTTTCAAGCTGGATTCTTCACTTCCTAATTGCTTCCAACGCTGAAATAGCTCGTTTCTACGGGCCGTCAATTCCTTTATCTTCGCTCGAGTAGCCTGGAGCTTTCGAAACAAATCAACTGTTCTCAATGATGTGCTTACCTCTCCGCGTGTTTTTTCAAGGTCTTCCGCATCAAACTCAGCCTGCAGTTTACGCTCCTCTCGTTCTCGTCTAAGCTTTTTGAAGTGGTCGTCTTGCGCCTTTTCTAAGAAACGGACAGATGTAAAATTGCCAAGTTATTATTACCTTCTAGCTCACGCTTCCGTTTGCTCATAATATAGCGCTTTAGCTTCTGATACATTGCTTGGTTCAACTTGTGTCGCTCAATGTTAACAGTATTGGGCATCTTGTCAGATAATTGCGTGTCGTTAAAATCAGACAGAGTGAAGAATCACAGCTATAGGATAATGAAGTTGGTGGAACGTTAGCTAAGCTCGAGGGAAATTTTGTCAGTAAGCCACTCGACGGAAAGGATGAAATGACGTATTCACAAAAGTTAACAAGGTACGAAAAAAGAGTTCGTTGCAATATACCGTGGCTATAGAGAGAGAAAGGGGGCGAGATGGCTCAGTGGTTAGAGCGTGAATTTACTGACCGGAAGGTCCATGGTTCGAACCCGACCTCTGCCCCTCGACTTCCCTGTCTAGGCTTGGGCAACCTTGCAGTATCCCAGCCCTCGTGCTTCCTCCGAGTGGCACGGCAGCTAGGCACTGAAAGGGTGTTACAGCTGAACGACTTTTTATAGAGGGAGAAAAGATAAATGCACTTTGATATGATGGATGAATGGCAACACACCAGCAGGAAGTGTCCGGAAATATGAATACAGCACTCTACTTTCAAGAAAACACCAATGAAGGTTCCAAAATGTCTCAGCCTGGTGGTGAACGCCTGTTTGGCTACGGCTACCCAGGGTATTCAAACGCTGAGTTCTACTCCCCTTGTGACCTCCGCTACGCATTTTTGGCATTGACTTATGAGCTTGACAACTAAGCTGGAAATAAGTGGTTGTCAAATAGCTCGTATCATAGGGCGTGAACTCGAAGATGGTTCGTATCGACGTCTTATTGAGTATTATAACACCATAAACAAAAGATTTACTGAATCAATGGGCGACCACTTAGTTGAGTAGAAATTAATTTGACTATGCTGACCAAATTCCTTCGATGAAACCATGAGAAAACGTAAATTTCTGCCCCTCGAAACACAACTGCCAATCATTCAGCTCTTGCAAAAAAAAGTAATGTTGATTAGATGATGTTCAAATAAAGTGAATTTGCAAAGCTAAACAATCACGAGGTTACATTGTTGTCAAATAAGTCAACCGCAAGACATTTACTTAAATTAGTCAACTCTGAGAATCAAGGTAAGCATTCTACCCCGGCGATCATTTCAGCTGAAAAATAGTAGAGGGTATATACAGCTGCAAAAAACACCTCAATTTTGCCTCTTTGGTGTCGACGTGCAAGTGAGATCGCACCTCTGCTCTACATTATGTCAGAAATCTACGTCCACGTGCTAGCCGTCGGTCAGAAGGTAGTTCGATTGCTGGATAGGTATCTAGATGACAGTCTCCGTGCGGCACTCACATAGACTCTCATACCGGGTTAGTCAGCGGTTACAGGTCTGACCAACACAGCCTCCTCGCCCTCCAGGTTCAACATTGGAACGTGCGGCGACCTGCTCTATAAAAATGGTAATGCACTTGCATTTCCAGCCAAAAAACCGCTGCCTTGAAGCCGCGCTTGTGAGCCAAAGACTACAGTCGACGACCCTAGTCGTTCTCCTGTCTAAGCCAGGACGCCTTGGCAGTATCCAAGCCAACATACAACCATGATACTCACAACTAACAGTACTCTCATGCTAGGCCAGACATCACGTGGTGACATCAACCGACTTGCCTTACTTCTCCCTTGCACATGCATTTTCTCCACCCTCCCCCAAACCATTACCAGCTCTCCTATTGTAGACTTATCCGTTAAAACTGACGACTCTATTCTTTTTGCAACGGTTTTGGCCGTAACACCTACGCATCAGCTGCTCCTGACAGCCTCAGGCATACCGATGTCCACCTTTACGCCTCCACACCCACTCTATCTTGCTGCTTTATTGTTCGCCCTTTAAAGCAAGCTGTGCTTACTCTCACACTGCACTCACTTGACAGTGATGTGTGCTGTGTATCGAAAACAAGAATCCAGGATGCAATCACAGCGGTTGAGATAACTGCCCCATCACTCTTCGCTCGCTTCCGGCTGCGCACCTCTGGCGATCCATAAGCCACTGCGGCAGGATGTGAGAGGGTTGGTATCGCCATAAGTCACAAGGCGGACGGATCACTGCTTGACTAGATACTCATTGTCAGTCACTTCTGTATGGTTCGTCTGGCAACGTCCGTGGAGTCTCACAAGCAGGAAGGTGATAGCCATTTGTTTCTTGTGTCTGTTTACGCCCCAACCGACTGTAATTATGACACCATCAAAGTCAAGTTTCACGATGCCTTGAGTGCCCTGTTATGGTGAGCTAAGAGCTCATCGTGGTTGGCGAAGATCTGAATGCACAAGTGGGCAGACTTGGCGCATTTGAAACTCGTTTAAGTGGTCGACATGAATTGAGCTTGGTACATAAAGACAATGGCGAACGACCGTTCCAGGTATGTGCTGACCGCAGAGTGTTTTTAAGTGCTGTTAACTTCTGGAATGACTGAAATCTTCCAGCCACGTGGCGTTCTCCAACAATGTAGCAGCCATGAACCTAAATTGATCACGTCACCATCAGTGATCGATGACGCGGATCAATAACTGATTGTCCATCGTTTTAGAACACTTGTGGATTCCGACCACACGACCGTCTGGAGTCCCTTGTCTCTTCGTTTTCTAGGATCGCATAAGCTACGGATAAATCGTTTAGCAACTAGGAGGCTGGCAGATATCGAAGTTGGATGAATTTACCAGAATTGTCATCTGGAATCCCTTCCAGCTGCTCCACCGTCTGGCGTCAAATCGTGCTGGAACGACCGGACCTAGAGCTGTCACCCAGTCGTGGTGGTCGGGCTTCGGTGCTGCAATGACCCTACGGGCTACACTAGCTGGAACTCAGTTCCTAGAGGTTCAACCATGCCAGGAAGGCCAGCACGGAGCACCCCGATGAAGAACAGCGACTCCCCGTAATGCGAGTAATAGCATTACGATGTGGTCTGGACGTGAAGTTGTACTGTCCTCTGAGATAGAAGTGCGAAGGCAGTGAGGCATTTCCCCCAGGTAACCGGCATATCAAATTATTTATGAAATCAACGATGCTGCCTTTCCCCGAGTAAGGACGGGTTAGAAACGATCGACCCCAAAAACCGCACAAACCGATCGCTCAACGTTTGACCGTAACCGCCGGCGCATTACGCGATACGGTCGAAATACTTTGAAACCAAAGTCTGGTGCTTCTCAAAAGGCAGCTGCTGTGCGCAGCCGCATCAAAAGTAATGTCTTACCCCTACGTCTTCGATCCAGGCCGACCCCCTGCAGCCAAACGGGTCAGCCTACTGAGTTATTGGCTCCGGGAAGGGACCCCCAAGAAAACCCTACTGCCCGCTGTCTCGCAGTTCAGGCCTTCGAATCAGAGGCTAGAGGCAGGGTCCCCGAGCAAAACCCTACATCCTCCCACTGCCTTGTGGGTCAGACTTTTGATCCAAGGGCCTAAGGTGAGGTACCTCAATCAAACCCTCTTCTTCGGGTTGGGCAACCGCGAAGTATTATTCGGCCTTGCAGCTCTTCGCTCGCCGGCCTTCCTTCGCACCCCCTTCCCACCCATCGGATGATATAGTGCGATTAATCCGTCTGCCAGTCCCCTAATCATTGTTCCACGTCTAAGCCACCTCCCAGAAGAATAAACAACAATCACTTAGTAACCCCAAGAGATCTGATCCACATTGTAGCCTTAAATGTCCGTACCCTATGTCAGAGTGAGCAACAGCCATCTTTTGCTGAAGCCTTGCTTTCTCTATCTGTCGATGTATATTGTGTCTCGGGATAGCTCAACGGTTAAGGCGCCAGCTTACGGACTGGAAGGTCCGTGGTTCGAATCCAACTCTAGCATCCCGACTGCTCCCGTCTAGGCTTGGGCAACCAGGTATTACCTCAGCCCTCGTGCCTCCTTCTGTCGGCATGGCAGCCTGGCACCAAGAGGGTGCTACAGCTGAACGAATGATTTGTGTTGCAGGAATATGATCACTTCTATTACGCGACAATTTGCTTCATTTCCCGAAGCATTATATGCTACGCGTTGAGTCCCATTGATGCCTATCGTACACGTATAGGCTGAAACAATGGGTGGACCGATCGTTTGGCTCTTGCAAAAAATATTACATGACTCGTCGCGGTCAATGTTAAGAAAAGGCAAATGCAAACCAGCCAAGATGTTGAATTGAGTGTATAGGGTTCGAGGTAACGGTTAAGGCGAGAACTTACTGGCTGGGAGACCCGTGGTTCAAATTCAACCCCGGCCCCTTGACTGCTTCTGTCTGGGCTTGGGCAACCTGGTAGTACTTCAGCCCTTATACTTCCTCCAGTTGCAGTGGCAGGCAGGCACCGAAAGGGTGTTGCTCCTGAACAATTATTATTATTTGTTACAGGGAATGACAGGTAAACGGAACTGATCGAGTTTGGTTTACACAACTTCCAGAAAAATCTCTTGAAATGTTTTTATGAACGGATCAGCATAAAATAGGATGTCTAGTGCATCAAAGTTGAGAAGTTACCTGGCCTTTCGCCTTCATCGTTCTACAGACATGACCTAGCTAAATCCAGTAAACAGTAATGATGATAGATTCTCATACCTTCCGGACCATATTGCAAGAAGAATAGCATCTTGAGGTCCATATTGTGTTAATTAGACCAAACATTTACCCACATTACGAACAGTAAAAGTCCATTTATCTTCCAAAATAACTCCTAGTTTCTATGCTAACTTTTTGATTATTTCGTGCCCTTCAGGCCAGTTACGGTTTGTAATTTTAGCCTGTTGCCTCTCGACTTTTCCTGTCTATGCTTGGGCAACCTGGGAGTATCCCAGCCCTCGTGCTTCCTTCTGGCAGCATCGCAGTTAGGCAACGAAAGGGTGCTACAGCTGAATGATTTTACTTCTTTGCCTCCTTCCACAGTACGTATTCACCAATCTCGAGGACTCAGTTATATCCTTTCCATCCTTATGTTGTCCACTTTGAGACACAATCGACAGATTCAGAAGGGAACAGGATGCATTTATTAACATTTCAGATGTTCGGACTCCTTCAATCGGGCCTCGGTATCTTGTGGTATCTACGGTGTGGGGGTTGCAACGTTGAAAAAGCCTTGTTGGACTGGATTTCAGTAAACAGTCGTTTTTGCGCTGAGGTTGTTTGGCTCAATTAAGATCAATGCAAACCGATGCAGTAAACGGTGTTTCTTTGTTGTATCAGCATACGCCCCAACAGACTAAAGTTCTGAGTCTGAGAAGGACGAGTTTTATCAAGATATCTTATTGCTGCCAGAAAGGCAATGCCAGCAACTAGCGGCCGTGATGGCACTCGCAGATTCCTCAAAGACCTGATAATCTAGAGTTTGAAGAATGACAGAAGACGCCGGTGAATTTCGAAGGCCTAGGAGATGAAGGATTTCGCTGCAGGTAGCAGCCGCGCCCTAGTTCAGCTGATTCGATCAACCGGCCAAAGGGATACAAAAGTCAGCGAAATGGTATGTGAAAAAAGACGGAGCAAAATCGTCTTGCGCGATGGGCCATCAACAGAAATCCGGCGTGTGATATCAATTCTCCGACGCGAAAAGGTACTTGGCACGGATGGTCTGCACCCCGCACTCTTAAAAGGTGGTGACGTCCTGGCGAATAGTCCGACAACCATACTTCAGGAGATTTGGAAAGAAAACAGAATAGAGCTCCCCGACCGCCATCCCGGTTTCAAAAAGAGCGCAAGAACATCAAGCAAAAATCATCGTAGCATCAGCCTGGTTTCCGTCGCATCTAAAGTTCTCTGTGGCATTATTTTGATCGATTATCGGGAGAGATATTCGTGAGAAGCAAGCAGGGTTTCGCCCTGGCCGAGGATGCATCGAGCATTTCTGTACTTTGAAACAAGTTGTCCAACAGTGCCACTGCTTCAAACATCCTACGTTGGTTGTTTTTGTTGAACTGAACTATGCCTTTGACTCTGTCGATCGTCAGAAACTTTGGCGGGGTCTGTCCATCAAAGGTGTCCCTTCCAAATTTATCCCTTATAAGGGCTCTGTATGCAAACTCCTGTGGGCGCGTAACGGTATACGGGAAGTTTTCGCCTGAATTCATCACTTTCACTGGTGTAAGACAAGGCTGCCATCTCTCACATTTCCTTTTCAACTTTCTGGAATGTGATGGTCACATCTTTGTACAGCACCGGGAGTTTCATGGCACAGCTTCACCAGGTTTGCTCCAGCACTGGATATCGAACAGAACAGTGACACTGCTTGAATCTGGGAAGAGCACTCCCGCCACTCCCAAACACACTTTGGCCCGACCAAGTAAAAGTGAGCGTGCGCGCCCACCGTGAAGCCTGGTGGATATGGAAGAGGTCCAGAAAGCCGGGAATGCCATAAGTTGATCCGTGCAAATGGAGCCGGGAAACCGGCTGTGAGCGAAACCATCAAGGACCAAAGTGGTGCGTCCATCTTCAGTAGAGAAGGATACCTAACTGCTGGGCCGAGCACTTTGAACAATTCTCGCGGCCACCCGCTGCAATCCATTTGGATAATACAACTGAAGTAGAACGCTGGACAAGGAACCCGGAACCCTCCACGACCTCGGAGATTTATAACTTCATATGTTCTCTCAAGCACCAACGAGCTGCTGGTCCGGATGACTCCCCGTCCGCATTATTTAAAGCGCTTGTTTGATTTACTCGCCTGCATTTGGGAAAAGGAGACTTCCGGACAACTGGTTATAATCGGCGAGTGCCCATGTTTAAAAAATTGCCCGTGGTGAGTGTAGTAACCACAGGGGATCGGCCTGACCCCAGTGGTTTGAGAATCTTGGTGTCACTTGTTTTTCGTCGGCTTTTAGTGGCACGTAAAACATTGACTCGAGGGCAGCAAGCGGGATCCCGCCTGGTGGGGGTTATGTTGACCAAACCTTCACGCTCCAGCAGGCACTAGAGCAACGCCGTAAGCACAAAGGTCCACAATTTTGGTATCCCTGGGTTTTCAAGGCGCATGCGAATCGGGTGACCGGCTATAGCCCGACGAGGAATGCCCCGGAGGTTTGTAAACATAATAAGTTCTTTGTATTCTCGAACTTCCGGGCGAGTAAGTGTATACAGAGAGCTCATCAAAAGATTCCGTACACAACGTGGTATCCGTCAAAAATGTCTAATTTTTATATTCGTTTGATTTCTTGATCTACGATAAAACGGGACGAACGCTGGAAGGTCTTATAAACTCTGGTGTTCAAATAGCTGCTGTCGATCTGTAATACGCAGACGACATTGTTCTCGTGTTCAGCGAGAAGGCACAGGTACTTGTAGATGAACTGGCGAAAGTTATATCGTTCGTTGTGTTGTGACTAACTGAAATTCCCGCTCCAGTACCTTAGCGTCGGAAAAAGACTCACCAACAGCACCACAACAGCTTTATAGCGAAAAAGCGAGTGCAAAACCCTCAGAGCATGGCGGTGTTCAAAGAGCACTTTTGACCTTGAATCCAGACTGTATGGTCAGCGTTGGGTGATTGGTTGACGCAAGTGGAATGGTCGGCCGTTGCCTCTGTGTCATGCCTGAACACTCATCATCGTCGGCGGATGCTGAGCTGATTAACTACTACTTGAGAGTCTCATCACTAGATGACTTTTCTGATCCGGAAGATTGGCGGCTTCCCTGCTTCGATTTGGTTGGTTTGAGGGTCTCAGAAAATTTCGGGCATTCTGAGATTTTTTCAGAAACCTGACCTTCACTGACACCTGCTTGGGACCACTCAGCATAAGACTGTATGCGCGCCTCAAGTTGAAGTGGCTCCACTTTTTTCCTGGCTCGATCGGTCCAGCGTCTGGGTTACAGCAGTGGTTCCGTCGTGGTCGTACAGGTGAAGCAGTGGCTACTTGGGCTGGCCTTGGAAGGTCAAAGGTCTCAAGCAACAAGTTGAAGTCCAGTGGCTGTTCTTCTGCCTTTGAGATGGGGCACTCTGTTGACCGTAGCTGATTGTCCTACCGTTTCCCACCCGGTCAGCTGACCGATCTTTTTGGGGAGGACTCCAACAGTCTAGTTTCGGTGCGCAGGGCGATAGTCCCTCAGAAGCACGCAGTTTCCAAGCCGAAGCGTTGGTGCCTCACCTGTTGGTGGTTGAAAAACACGTAAATATTGGCAAAATGGTGTCGTGCGTAATTCTCAACCATCTGTTTATCTTGACTCCCACTCGACAGCGACCGTCGGGAGACTGTGTATTGAGAGAAGCTCCATAATTCGAAACGGACCCAGGACCTCTATAATGGTCCCTTCCCATTTTCCTTTTGAATCTGCCTACGAACCTTTAATCTTAGTTGTTTGGCTGTGGGTTGAATAGTGGAGAATTAACGTACGTGATACTGAATCTTCGAACGAATTCACCGACCTCATGGGATGTGAACTGAGTAACATTTGTCGGGCACAAAAGCTTCCGGGAAGCCGAAGATTGAGAAAATGTCACAGCTTAGTGGTGGTTGTCGTCGTTTTTGTCTCAAACACGAAAATACTTCAGGCTACTTACTGAACACATCAACAACTATGAGGAAGCCTTGTCTGTCAAATGGTTCCGCAGAATCCACGTGGATGAGCGACCATGGCTCTTCCGGCTGTGGAGCAAGCGACGGTTCTATCGGTGTGAGTGATTACTTTTTGGGTGCCATCAGGCAGTGCGTGAGCTGGAGCAGTTTTCACTCCGAAGGACAATCGAGTGCTCTGGAATGAGCCACGTTGTGCGGTTATCATCATATGTCTGGAATCCTCTGCGGCCTCACTTGGACAATAGGCTGCTGAAAGGTCCGACCCTCAAAATGCGTGGCGCCGTCCAGCATGGTAAAAATATCATCAGTTAGAGGCAGTGGATACTGATGATTGTCCAAGTCATCACGTAGACCTGTAGAGTAATCGGCAAAGACAGGCAAGGCACTATTGCGTCTTTGACAAACACGATCGAAGCAGCCCATGAGAAGTAGTTGACCGGTTTCAGAGCTCCGGCATCGAAGATTGGTAAAGCCAGATGAGGCACTGACCTTTTGTGCTTAAAAACTGGCTGGAGGTCCGGGTGCGAATAAAGCGCAATTTTTGCTGCCAAACAGCATCCAACAGCGTCTCCGAAGACGCCATCATATTTCTGATATAGTCTTGGAATAGCGGCACTGGCCGGGTTTATATGCGTGGGTTGTCAATGCATTGTTGAAAGACGCAAACGATCAATTCAGTTTATACCCAAGAGGTTAGGTTCACATGCGGCAAAGCAGACAATGCCACACTCACAACGGCCTGCTGTCTCCATCTCACAGTCAAATCCATTAAGCAAATGAAACTTACCCACTGATGCATTTCTGGCGATGTCAATTTTCGGTCTGTATTTCGGTGATTCAGTGATCCCCCACTGCGACGGAGAAGAATCGTTATATCGGAAGCCTTACCTAACTGCAATCGAATTGTGCCCCCGTTTGCTTTGTTCCTAACACACCTACGACGAGCACCAACCTGGCTGTCGTAGGTGGCAAATATTGTGGTAAACCGGGGTTCTGACATCCTCTGTCCGCTTTATGATTTCTGGGTTTGGCCGAGTGTTCGACTAAGCTCTGTTGCTCAGCACTGGCTTTCCTTGTGTCTAGGTCGATTACAGACACAACACTTGTGCTGTTGAGGACATAATTGCACAAAATTCCATTCGCCACACTGCCAGCGTGTCGATCTGGGCTTCGCTCTATCCGAATTTGCCGCAACGGGAAGCCGCATCGAAGTCGTCGTGCCAATCTTTTTTAACTAGCTGCAACATCCGCTTCAGTAAGTCGGCGTCCAAAAAAAATCACCCGCAGGAACACAACAGCCTTTTTACGAGCTGGCAGGTGCAGGCATTATGCGACCACTAGAGGCAAACCGAAATTAGTTTCACCGAAATATGGGGGTTTTGAAGCAGAAGAACTTCACAGGGGGTGCATTTTGTTTGACTCCACGTTTCGTCGATATTTTGCCGATGGCTGTTTGTTTAATTGAGCGAACTTTCAAGGGCGTAAATCAGCTCCAATGTATAACTACCAGTTATTCACTAAACCTTAAGTCCAAAATGTTGTAAAGTCTAAAACCCCAAGGTGTTCCTAAGATCGGAGGTAACTTCACGTATGATCCAACGCAAATTTCGCCTGGGTGGAAACTTAAATAACGTTCCTGTCTCTTCTACACGTCTGATGTAATAAATCAAAAGACTTGGTCCACATAACTTCGGCACGATACTGCCGTTTTCGAGGGCCGACTAGCATATAGCATAGTGAGGAAAGCTTGATACGTTGTGCGAAATGAACGCCGCTATGCATCACTGCCAGTTGGTTCCGCCATCAGAGATGCGCGAAAACTCAGGAGATTTTTCGGTCTACTCTGATAATTGAAATCCAAATTGCAACCGATCTGCTGAAGGCACTTCTCCAGTAGTAGGCATAATCTAATTAAATGGCCAGTGATGGCCATTCAACATCTTATGTCTTCGTTGTCCCTCATCTTGACTGCTTATCATAACTGCTCTCCCAACTATGCGCGCCCTGTCGATTTTGAGGTCTTACCTATGCACGATGGTCTAATGCAATGGCCAACATCGGCTCTTCATCGCATAGCGGTATGCGTTGCTGCTCCGCCACTTCCGCTACTAAAACCTCCGAAACTACCATTGGCGATGTATGTTTTATCTCTTTTATGCCCCGTTACAACCATTACGGGAGGTCGCTCCTTTTCGTTTCCCGTGTACCACCTTCTCTCGACGACGAATTTGAGGTGAAAAATATGCATCCGATTCAATCTCATATCTTCGCTAAAAAATTCAGACATCTTACTGTTATAAATGTAAATTTAACACTTACTCATTCAGTCTCATTGTCGATACCGAAGGGACCAAGTGCACAACGATGTTGCGATCTAAAGTTTCAGGAATCGTACGCATTATTGGAGGCAGCGAAGTTAAAAGTGGGAGGGTGTATACAAGCCAGTCAGGGGATCAGTGGGTATAGACTTGATCCATAGGATTCAAGGACCTCACCCGTTTTCAAACGTGTACCGGTGGATGCAGCCACAGCGACGGTCCAGTGAGTGGGTGAGCATTGGATGTCAGATCTGCTCTTTCGGAGCGCTAAAACCTGACTTCCCTCCAAATGTGTTTCCCGACACCAGTGTCCCGTGGGATAATATAAACAACAGCCCCATCGTCCTCTTTTGGGCTTGGAACCATCCCACATTCTGCCGCTGTGGCACTCTTTGCAACCAAGAGCTCCTTTCTTGGACACCGACCATCAGCTCTCCAGCTAGCGTTTCTAAGCCGACTCTTCCGCATTCTGTTATAGCTAAAGATGCTTACTCAAATTGTATATACCTAACAACCACTCCCGGTATGATTTTACTGCAACAGATACGTTGATCCGGTCTCAGAGCCCCTTCAGCCAATGTTTTTGTGCGCACATCCAAGCAACACACATCGGCACACTTCAAAATTTCCCGTCTTGTTCTTTTGGAGAGAAATGGACTCTGACTCTCAATTGTCCATCCCCCAAACGAGCCCTCTCTTTTAGTCCACATCTGTTCAACCTGATAAGAATTCTCAGCCGCCTCCCGGTCCTAAAATTCCACCAACCAATGCGGTACCATGCCCCCCAGTTAGATCGCATGGCCCCAAAAATGAGAAAGACTGAACGGCTGAAAACTCTCGCAAATGCCCGGCTTACAATGCTGAGCCTCATACTCCACCTTCTTCCGTCGGTTTTGACCCAATTTTCTGTCTATTCACTCGTCTATCTACAGTGTTAACTACATTTCCATCAACCCTTAGCACGCCCAGTAACCCCAACCAATATACCACCAACGTCCCCTCACAACGTCCCTTAATACCAAACCGAACCTAAAGTGATATTGACACCTTCATTATTCGCACCATTGGCTCGCATCAAAAACATCAATAATATCAGCAATATACGCAGAGAATTAAAGGGAAAACCGCTTTCGTCGAACGCCCGTAGCGCTATTTAGAGCTTGTCCTGGTTGTAGAATATACCCCAGGAGGTTCCCTTATGAAGCAAAAGAATCAATTATACTGCAGTACACAATGCTGTCTGATGTGTAAGTTGACAGAGATACACTAAATATAAGCAGTGTGATGCTTCAAAGGCAGTTCAGTTTGCAGAGCCTCTGCGCTTTCCCTTAGGCTTTAACCGCGTCGTGCTGTCGCCTCATCGTCAAAACATACAGAACAACCATGCACCTCACTTATAAACCGATCGCTTTCGCCTGCATCCCTTGAACTTCCAACATCTCTAGACTCACCCAATTCCAGGATTAGTAAGTACCTCCTTTTGCGCGGCATGTAATATCAGAAAGCCATCCATACCCTTAGACGTCCTGCTACAGTTCGTCGTAGTACCCAACTGGTATAATGTCATCTTCAGTATCTCCCTCACCCACATCTCAAATAAGCTTTACTGAACCCTTCTCAAAACTGATCGTGATAGGTTTTAAAAGCCATCCATAGCCACAGCCCGCCCGCAACCCACGAGTGACCCAGTAGTGGTAGCTGAGGTCTACAGAGAACACTATGCAGGACTATATTCAGCCCCAGCATACTCGTCACATCAAATCTTGTCTAGGCGTAACTACCAACGGCCTCTAACCGATTTGGTCTTCACGGTGGAGGACGTTCGTCAACTCTTGCACAAGATCAACCCGTTCTGCGCGTTGGGGCCCGACGAGGTGACGGATTCACGGAATCACGGATTCACGGATTGATACACAGGATCGAGGCTTTTGCCCAAGTT
>SJOL01008280.1:196016-293222 GCA_004794785.1 Opisthorchis felineus | reverse complement strand
CTTCCCACACATTTATATATGTATGAATATATGTGTGTATTAAATTTGGATATCCAGACGTATGATGTAGACTCTGACTGCTTGACGGTGCTCCGTGTTGTTCCCAAAGTATTGAAAATCAAGGTAAATTTGTTTAGTTATAGTAGAACGACGAATATCTCTGTTGCAGACTTGTACAAGTTTTTCAACAATGTATGATTAGCTCACACTCTTTTTTTCAGTCCACTTGCACGCCGAGCGTCAGTTGAGCTGATTGGTTGATGGATGTTCCAGTTACATCACACAAATACATTTATGCTTTTGCAATTACTTTTACTGCCTTCTGGTTAGTGTATGAGAGGTAGCTTCGTGCAGTTAACATACGTAGAAATGTCCTTGCTATACGTGGAAATTTTTAGAAAACCCAAGTATTATTTTGGTTGTGTTTTGTTCAGTGTGCCAGATATCGCTGCGTTGTTTGTGCTTACCCTAAAACTATCACGGGACTAGGAAATTCAGCACAGCATCACTTGCATGGTTTGTTCATTCCAAATACGCAACAACTGGCGATGGAAAGAACATTAACGCATTTGACATCCAAAAGTTTCTCTCATGCTTTCTGTTGCTAGTTTTGTACGATTTACGCTCCCAGGTCTGGATCGTCAGGATGGACGCAGAATGGGCATGCGTTAAACAAAACATTTTCTACAGAATTTGTAAATCTGTAAATCCTTCATGGAGGTCAAAGACTTAGAATTTTCAAATCCACCCTGTTGATGGACGTACCTGATAACACTAATCTCATTGTGTGGAGTGTGCAACATTTGACTCCCGTGTTGAAAGGTAGCAAAGACCTCCGAGTTTTTCGCAGCGACTAAATTGCGGAAGAAAGCCGTTACCACGGCTCCTCGTTAAGGCTTCAGCACACTGCGTCCGCTTTCTCCGTGTGCGTAAGGCAATGTAAAGACGGAGGTCGCGGGAGATGGATATGTCGTTTTACTTCCATCAGTAGCCATATTAGACAATTGGGATTAATTACTAAATACAAATGTAAGGATGAGAGACGAGATCGAGTCGCTCTTGTCGCAAGACAAAAAGACCTGTTGTGGATACAGGGCCAGTTGATGGCATGTGTCAAGAATCATTTTTTACGCAAAAACTGGGCTGATGTTGGGTAATAAAATGTAGCCTAATTGACGTAACACACTACCCATAAAGTTTCGGAAAGCCCTTCGAATTCCGGTTTCGTCATATTTTTGAGCTCATCAGATAGGCGTAGCCTCTGAGATTTCACCGAACTTACATGTCACCTGACCATCCATTTGTGCGCATTTGGTGAAATACACTTGGTGAAAATGGTTTTGGTGTCTGAAGAGAACAGATACTTGGCGTATTTTGCAGGACAGAATCGCTCCATATACTTTTGTCAGTTACAATATACGTAACAAATTACACAGAGGAACCGGCACAAGCAGCCACATGGACTACTTCAAAGTCTTGCACAATGTCAACTAACTTGTTCTCATTCAATTGAAACACCGAAGGCATAACGCTACCACTAATACTTCCGAGCATGCAGTGATTACGTGCTGCGGGGAACTGATAAAACCTCATCGAACATCGCCGTTAGCGATCGATTATTTGCCATTAAAACGACGAACGTCGAGTTGATATCAACAAAGCGGCTAGTTTGAAGGATGTCCGGTAAATGACACCGACACCTGTGTGTCATCAACTATGTTGCGTATTGCAGCCTCAGGAATAGAATTTATGAACCAGTAACTCCAATCACCATTGTGCTAGTGTACAAGTTTACTGAGAACAGCTACAAGAATCACTCTCAGATGTAGAGGGCTGAGATGTGGGTTGGGCTTGACACTGACGGAGTCTTCAACGCCGAGCTGTTGTAATGTGTTCGTTTTCAGGTCTGTTTACCTTTCGTGACACTGTTGTACTGGAAGAGTACGATCTTCGCTTGCTATAAGTCAAGGTGCCTTATTAGTCGGCACGTGTACCGTGAAACCCCCCAAAGGATTATGTGTGGCAACGCCCACCAGATTAGTCCAACTTAGAACAAAACGCTCAGCAGATCGTTTGATCAGACATTTCTGTTTAGCGCAAACACCGTGGCGAAAATAGCCTGGTTTTGGTGACTGTCGACAGGGCGGGACATCATGAGTTTACGTGAAAATGTTTGGCGACAGAGTGTGTTCTATGAAGAACACAAATAGTTGCTGATTAAGAAAAGGAAGAGGTCGATAAGTTCCCCCGTTGCTCCATGACTTGCAATAGTAACATGGTCTAGCAGGATTGTCAATGACTACACAGTCAAATCCACGCACGGTACAATAGACATACAGCGAAAATATACTGTCGCGTCACCAGCTTGTAGCGCCACAGTGTTTTATTTCAGAGTAGCCATATAGTTAGTTAAGAGCTTACAGTTTGATAACCAGAAAATCTTTTTCCATGAATGCTTTTTGTCCAATCATCAAAAGCACCAATTTCAAGTGAGTTTTTACTGCCACAGTAGTAGACGGCATTCCAACAGAATTAGAATATCCACGTCACCAAGTTTTGAAAAAAATCTTGGCGCATCCAACTATAGGCTGCACAGACCGAATAAGATAGCTGTAGTTACATTAGAAGTGCTGTTCATCGGCAGCAAAGTGAATTTCCTTTATCATGCACATGAACTTCTGTTCTCCGCTCAGATATCTCAAAGTGTGTTTGTGAACACACTTTATGGGTACTGGCGTCGAAATTATGAGACAAATTGGTTACACAGTCTAGGCAATAGGTCGATAAATAATATCTCCCGAGCTTACAACGCGGATTTTTGTCGATGCAGTCGTTGTGACGTTGCTCGAATGATGAGTCCGTTTTAAATGCTTTGAAGAATGTATTCAGTCCCAGGAATGACTCGCAAGAGATCTGAATCCACCTGTCATCAAGATTTCCACTGAATTGCTCTGACCACGCATAAGCTAACAGCATTTTTTCTCCTTCTACTCAAGCTGACAGAAAAACGTATTTGGCGCATTCAAATTTAGCTGAAGTGAATATATATTCAGAATTAAAAGGCAGGATCTGGAGTACTGTGATATGGTTTGGGAATAAGGCATTTTTTGCCGTGTATTTGTTCCCTATGTGATATCTAACATCCATGGGTTTCTTTGAGACACAATTCAGAGGTTAATGACAAATAGGGATATAATAATTGGGTTCCAATGTTTTTTATCTCAGTTACAATCGTTTGTCCAATATGGACGAAGCGGCTTTCTTACAGTCACTTATGCGGAATATTTTTTTGAATTGAAGTAATAAAATTGATCTATCTTCCCCTGTTAGATGCGCTCAGCCTTCAAACTTGTCGAGCCGTTTGGCATCCCCTGGCATTAAACTTCCAAGCTGCTTCATTCAGTGTTAGTATGTTGTTCGAACTATTATTGTTCTTGCTGGGACGAATGTTGTTTTGTTTTGACAATATTTATCACAATACAGCAATTAGTAGTAGTCGATTTGCCCACGAAATAGTACCATATTGTAGTCGGAAATCACATTGAATAAATAGTATTTGAAGGAGTGAAATAAGCATAGTTAAATCAGGGGATGACGTTTTCATCAGTCGCTAGTCCAAACAACATGCGGTTTCATTCCACGCCGGGAGAATTTTTTGAAGCAAGTTTTTGCGCACTGAAGCAAGTTTGGTAGACCAGTGATTATTCATAACCAAAAGCCTGGAATAATAAATTTGGCCTTCAGATGGGCACTCGGTGAAAGCGCCACCATCCAGTAACCGCTTGTGAAAGCAAACAAATTCTTATTTATGTTAATTAAGCCACTCAACAGACTGCCCCAATCGATTGCGCACTGATCTGTACAAACGTCCAGGATGCATGATATATAGCAGCGTTAAACAAACCGTATTTTTTAAAGTGAATTTATGACAGTTTATCGAAGCAAACGTTTAAAACACCAAAAATCCTCCAAAAGCTGCACAGCGGAACGAACAAAAATGTTCCACCGTATTCTCACTTACGTGTGAAAATTGGATCACCTAGTAATGCACTCAGTTTTCAGCAGAGTGGAACAAGATCCTAATAGTGGCCCTCAAACATTAATATCGAGCATTCTTGAAGGCAATCACCTATAAGTATCACTGTTTAAGGGTGGCAGCTGCTTATGTGACAAAGACTACTAAGCAGTCCATCAGTCCGTTTGAACAAAAATTAACCACTATTTTGAGTGAACTAAAGTTGAAATCCATAATTTATTGCACATCGACACTCCAAGGTGAAAACTGGCATTGCATTCCGTTCATTTGGATGGGAGACATATTTTTTGGACCTACAGCTAAAATTCAAGGAATGCTATTATGAGAATGACGTGATACCTTTATTCTTGTTCCACTAGGCACCGATAATAATGCGACTGTAGCCGAGTACTATTTGTCTTTCACGTGTTTTAACAAGCCCTAAAACGTTTGAACAATTGGATCTATAAGAACGCCAGCTATTTAGAATGAGTTTGATAGTTTATCTTCATCTCCCTGTATACTTTAGTCCGGTAAAATGTCCACCACAACTAACACTTTAGATGTACACTGTGGCAAACATAAACAGTCATAGAAAAGCTAATTGATCCACGCTGCATACACGAGGTCCCCTGGTGTACATATCGAATTTCCTGTTCCCGTTACTCAGGTTAGCAATTTAATCCAACCAACATCCAGCATGGTCTTACATATCTCATCTAAAGTCCGAACTCACGAATTCCATATTAGTAGCTGAATATGGTCAGCCATCTGAATGCACATTCCTTACGTCGGCAATTGGCCAGTCATGGTTGAATCATATCCTGTTCATCTTCCAGGCAGATTGACGCGGATTCGTATCTCCATGAGGATTCTACATATTTGCGCTCTTCATTCGCAAGGGATC
The DNA here is from genome assembly GCA_004794785.1 of Opisthorchis felineus. Lineage (NCBI taxonomy): Eukaryota > Metazoa > Platyhelminthes > Trematoda > Opisthorchiida > Opisthorchiidae > Opisthorchis > Opisthorchis felineus. Next base: position 288,300 of record SJOL01008280.1, on the reverse strand, counting down.
GGCAGCAGCAAGGGTCTAACCGGGGGGGTGGGAGGGCACGAAGAACTCGTAGAACTAAGGTTGACGGTGACCGCCCTCATTTCGTGTGGCCAAGTCATAGTCTGGCCCCACGTGCTTTCCGCCGGAAAGAGTCTGGAGCTCAAAACAGTGTTTTACTTGGAAGGCAGTGTTGAGCATATCTAGGGCAGTCTGAAACAACTAAACCTGATAAGTGCTGCTTAGGTTTCATTCATGCAATTCAAACTCATCAGACTCATCAGCAAGTACGAGCTTGTGTAGCAACTCCTTGGAAATGCGCTACACCCAGGTAACGCTTGATGTACTACGAAGGCATCGGTGATAAAATATTCAAATTGTTCTAATATTCTCAGATAAACCAAGTTCTGCAATCATAGGACACGACCACAGTTACAAGTATTGTGCGCACACGACCCCTCAGCTTGCTGACAACCAAAATAGCGCAGTTTCGCGAACGACAATATTGGCATTGTCTTCTAATTTTATAGCCATCATTTATGCGATCAGTGGAATATAGTTTCCGAAACCAGCAGAGCTGCTGGAAGCATTATTTTCCTCACCTCAAACCTGCAACCTTTTAAAGGAGTCCATAAACAGGTAATTTCGTGATATTCTCAGAAGTGGCATCTTTTATCTACATGAGTTATATGATAATTACGTCAAGTTCATTCGGTTGATTCATGTATTTTGATTCTCCGATCAACGCTGAAATTTGCGCCTGTTACCCAGAGTATAAACATTCAAGAGCAAAATAAATGCACTCAGATGATACGGTGTGTTCCAATCCCACACAATACGCGTCACTTTGGAAACGGTCCCCCAATCGACTAGACTAATGATTTTCCATTGTTTGTGAAGCACAATCCCTTCTTATGTACACGCATGCCCCCTGCTTTGTCTTCTCCGTTTACGATCATTTCTTCTTAGCCAAGGACAGTGAGTTTTGTTCCTAAAAACACACAGGAAACTATCTATAATTCAGCCTCGGAAGTAACAAAATTACTGAGATCAGCACCGAACAGTAAACAAACGAAATCCGGTTCGGCTGACCCGAACAGGAAACATATTGATGGTAACTTACGTTTCGTGATGTTTTCGGACACTCCATGTGTTGTTCAAATAACCTTTTGTGTCTTTTGACCGACAGAGTCGTATTTTTTCTATAAGCCAGTCGTATCTTCAGCTATGGTGCGTTAATTGCTGTTGTTCGAATGCCCAACGAGAACTTCTAAAAATACACTGAGAAGTACAACCGTAATTAGTAAAGCTACTGCAGCTCACCTGTGACCGTCAGCATTGTGCTGTGGTGCCATTTAGCATAGACTGTCGCGTGGTCTTTACGGAAGCAGATACATGTATCTATTTTGTGATCGGTACATTTCTGATTGCTCTCTGGCCCACTGTGATTGGTGAGCATGGGCATTTTTTCGAAGGTTAGATGTGACAAGCGGCGTCTATCACAAGATTTCGTTGTTGAAAGTTCTATCTTCAGTGACGTTCATCTAATACCATTCATTGGTCCGGTTTCTAGGAATCAGGATTTCTACGTTCAGAGTCCGACCCAACTACCGAGATCACTCAGGAAGCAAGGTAAACACGAGAGAAGTGCCTGTGATCATTTCCGACTATCGATTATAGGACAGCTTATTTGCTTTCTCCTGTCGGAAAATTTGGGGAGCTACGCACTGGTAAAATTGCGAAGTCCTCCCTTGGAAGTTGAGATCTTATAGACATTTTTACCATAATGATGCGATTTAGTTCGCCTTATATTCTTTGAGTTGGGGCCTACAGGTGCAAGCAATTTGCGAGCAAGCTTAATGAAAGAAATGAGTCCAGTGAGGCGGGATACTTCACTGAAAACCCCATCACTGATGGTGACATCTGACCGGTTTACCAAGCATCATAGAACACGAAGACGTATAACTACAAATCAGCAAACTGCACAAGGAATGGGGAGATCCTCGTACAAAAAAAGTAGGCTGATCCAGCTCGCAGTCATACCAAAGAAAGTTAACCACAAACTCAGAATTGCTACAGTAACCAACCAAAGTTCACGAGGACATAGCCCAACATGAATTGCATGCGCACTAACAAAATTACAAAAAAAGCATGCACCATTTAGTGAATCATGTCAGTCGATAGCATGCACTGCGGAATACTACATGAACGCAACCTTTTCACCAGGAAATGCCTACTCAATACCGTGTATCCGAAACTGGTTAAGAAAGGTTTGCAAGCTGATTGCCAAGTTTGGATAATCGTTCGATAATCACCCCCTCCGCGTCGCCAGACGTAATTACTCTTACTTTAACCAGGAAACTGCGTTTAACTGTTTACAATGGCAGCTATCTCGTGCAGATTACGTTCTAGCAAAACAAGTGGCTTTCAAGCCTGTATGTTTATTCGTTGTGTGGGAGGTTGAACGTTGCTTTTTCTTTGGCGTCATCGTATGAAGAAAAGTGATATTGCTTGATTATCATGAATGAAATACTACTGCATTCCGTGTCTCTAACCTCAAGACCTGGTGCAAAAGGCGACTGATAACGGGATCAAAATGAAGCTGAGTGGGAATAGCAAATGTGCGCACCATGTTTGTAAGCTTCTTCGGACCGTCTATTTAGGAGAATGTTTTTATCGTAAAGATAGTCTGCCGGTGGTCATACTCTCCCTTATGGCGATTAGCATGTATAATCTTTATAATCGCTTTACTCAAAGACTGTACAAATATACGTAACCCCCAATTCTCTACGGACAAGGATTTTTGTTGAAACAGAAACCTCAAATGATTCTAACGTATATTAACGAAATAAGCGAACATTTATGACCTACAGTCTAGAATAGCTGACCCGTAGGATTAATGCAGTACTAAACCCGGACAACAGCGATGAGATGGAATTGTCAGTAACCGTGCCCGTATGTGATAATAACGTACTGCACAATACACTTGGCCCCTAGATAATACATGCAAATATGCATTGATAAACCCTTACATACAACTACTTGAGTTTCGGACTCGTTGCATGAGAAAGGCTGGTGACCTTTAGAGTTGCACGTGAGTTGTAGTACACCACTAGTGGCGAACAACAAAAAACCGATTCAGAATTGAAGATTAACAAATGCAGTTGTCCTGAGAGTTAATCTTCCTAACAGCATAAAAAATGACAGCCAAGATAAGCAGCTTAACTTGATAAAGATATATCCGTCAAAACTGGAGTATTGTTTTGGTCCATATCTGTGTGGGGCATACGTCTCCACCCATGTCCCTAGTCAACGCAATGAATGGGCGTAGTTATATTGGGTCAATGAGACATTCTTTGTTTAATCTGGCAAACGAATTACCTCGAGTGTGCAGGCTTAGTTTAAAGTACTCAGAACGCTTGGCTATGACAACTAAGAGGAATATCTCGTCACAGTGGCTTACAATCAATCATACTGTTCCAATTTCCATATATATATGAATGAGAGTTTCCTGACATTATTCAATTAATCTACAGGATAACTTGTTGTTCAAGCATGATCATCCTTATACTGACAACTCTTCTATTCGCAGCGATTGCGGCCGAGGGTACAAATGTTTCATTTTTAAAAATACCTCTGCCGTAGAGGAGGAAAGGCCGAAGTTCGACTGTTATCATACGCATGACATAAACTTTAACAAAGATACAGCAAGCGTACATCCAAACTGTGATCACTGCATCGTAAGTTTGCTCATGAATTCACTTTTACCCACATATATAGCGTTCGAGCGCTTTGATACTCATCAGTCGTTTTTGTTTCACTTCAGTATGAAGAGACGGTTGATGACGGTAAGGTAGTCGCGGTCTCCCGTATGTGTGTCGGAAAACAGTGCGTCTCTTATGAGCATGTGTTTGATGGTTACGGGCAAAACCGCATCTGTTGCTCTGGAGACCTGTGCAATGTGGACAAGGACACGGGTATGCTTTCGTTTGTTCTGGGACAATAATGCAATACTTAGCCATCCGTCCATTAACTTCGCGTAATATGTTATTTGTCTGCTTGTTGTGGGTGGTTGCGGGATTTATATTGTCCACCTTTACATCACTTTCGTTTGAACAGCCGTCCGCCTGTCCTGGTCCAATTTTTCTAGTGAGTCCACACAAAGAGTGGAAAGCACCAGACTCTAGTTTCGCTCTTATCAGAGCACATAATCAGTGCATATCCTTGGCCGTGCCGGGGTTTGAACTCCGGTCATCTGTCATGAGCGGCGTGTGTTACCATTAGTATGCCAACGCACGCTGGAGGCATCTGAATTTTCACGTCTAAACAGGTGACTGTGTTTACTATTGTGTGATATCTACCTAGTAACAGACCAAATAACCCTCATATTAGAAGAATGTGTTCAATATTTCATTTTATTTCAGCATCCAATCACTTTGCGGCCGAGGATGCAGTGGAATAAAGTCTTGCAAATTCTCTCAATAAATCTTTAAATTGCTATTTTACGTCTTCTTATAGCACAGGGGAGACAGAATGCAATACTTAAGCAAGACAGATTCCAAGGGCCTTGAAAAGGCAATATAAAAAGCAATCCTCTTTTTGAGTCTTTTGAGTGAATGGGCACGGCGAGGGCCACGTGACTGTCCCATTGGGCCCTTATTCAAAATGCCACAGTATTTTTTTTTAGCATCGCTTCAAAATTAGGGTAGGGTGCAAGTGCCTTTTTATCTTTAGGCTGACATGACAGAGCATAGTGCAGATGTGGTCTGTCCTAAGCCAAAGTGCAATTGGTCTTATGGATTTGGCTTACTTCTAACAGTTTAAACTGCGAAAATCGATTGCAACTTGAATCGAGAAACACATAACCCCTATTCGTACTTGGACACATGGTCCATAAAGAAACGCCACTTACAGCTAACTCACTGTGGTACTGAATCGAAATGATAATAATTGATCACAGGACAGCAAAAAGGCGTTCATAGTGAAGTTAAACAAATATTCTATTGTGGACGTTATACACTACTCATACGGTTGCGGAAACATCTTCGACAGACCACGACTGGTTTTGGCTTTCTTGGAGCTCATCAGGTAGGCGCAGTCCTGGAGTTTCCATCAACATTCGGTCATAATTGAACCCAAACTGTACTAAATTAGCGAGGTACCTCACCTGTATACAAATTTAGTGTAGACGGGAGAATAACCTGGAACCCAGCTGGTTATTGAATCAACTGAAGGCGCGGCACCAGGCCGCCTCATATTTCAGTTGACGTGATATTCCAGATATTGCGATACATTTCACAGACGTATTACACTTCTTATGAGGTTGCTAAAAAATCTCTGCCCTGTGGGCTCCGGTGAGCTTCTAGAACATCGCGAGGCTTTGGAAACCTGAAATTGGAAACTTTGGCTCGATAATGCGTCTTGGTTGCTTGCCTTTGTTTGGCGTGACGCCGATCTTCCATGCGTCCAATGCAGGGACATCTGCTGTAGCGGATTCCTCTAAAGTGGCAGAAGTTGACGAAATGTCATTCACTGCATTTACAGCATGTGGAAGGTGGCTTATTTTCACTGTTACGGGCAGTACGTTTCTGAATCACATTCTGCATCACTGCGTGAATGGCCCTGCTGGGACCATTCTCTTGTATCAGGGCCGCATCATGCCTCAAATTCACCAGGCGTTGGCATTGAGATGTAATGTTCTGCAAAGTGTCATCTCGATTCTGCTCAAACTAGTTGGGAATTCTCGCTCTTATATCTGTGTATTGAGCAGACTAATACCCACATACGGATATAAGACGTGAATTCATCCTCCGTTATACTTCGGAGTTTGGATCAGTCACACGCCTTTTTGACCTAACCTGCATAAGTAACCTAGTCTCCAGCAGCACTTTTGATCAAATTCATACAATGACATGGAAGATTGAACAAGAAAGCCTGTTAATCAAATATTGGAGATGAACCGGAAACGGTTTCGCCGAAAGTCATCTCACTTGGACTTGTTGGCAAAATGTATTTCGTAACAGGTTCGGCAACTCAGTTATCATGCTTTCCAGGAATCTTCTCTGTTTCACAGATCCACTCTGAACAGGTCCTCGTGTTTACTGAACCATGAATCAAAGGTAATACATGAAATCGGATTGAACTTAAATTCAGGAATCGCGTTGAGCCCCGTGTCGATCACGGAAACGGACGGCTCAATAGTCTGGCTAACCGGCTTGTGCAGTGAGAGCTGTTCAGACAGCGTCTCGGTGAGCTTTAACTGCGCCAGCTCAAACCGTTTCTGCTGCTGTTTGAGTAGAGATTGCATGTGTTCAAGTGAAATCGCTGTTAAAACATTCCGTCTGCCTATGTTGTTTCTTGGGCCCGCCTTTTGGTTAGGCCTGAATTGGGCCTGCTACACTACGCGATAGGCAGAAGACAGAAAAACCAGGAGCACGGCTGTATTTTCGGGACAACCATACAGAGCTACTGCGTAAATATATTGGGTGGCTGAATGGCCAAATATGACCACTTCCTCGGTTCTTTCTTGCTCAGCCAATAGCGACGTGCTGCCAGTTTGTTTAGCATTTACGGTCAAACAAACTTCCGAATTTAGGACTGAAATCAATTGAAACCAGCTATTTGCAAATATTCTTTTCAAGTGAGTCTCCCAACAAAACCAAATTGAAATGAAAATGAACGCGTTTTGCTAACTTCATGCAATTTGGGTTCAAAAACAACGTAAGGTTGACGACAATTTGTGGACTGTACCTACCTGATGTGTCCCAAGAAGGATGAAACCGTTCAAGGTCTGAGTAGTATATTACGTCTACACGATACATCGCGATATCTGGAATGTCGTATAAACTGAGACATGAGGCGGCCTGGTGCAGGAAACTCAGTTGCTTAAAAACACCGTAAACGTGATATTCAGCTGGGTTCCAGTTGAGTCGCCGATCCAAAACAAAGTTGGTATGCAAATGGGATAATTTGCCAGAGATTATTTTGTTTATAAAGACCTGTACGCACTTGAAATTTCCAATGTTGTCTTTGTTACTCTGATAATCTCCCCTGTCCTACTGCTGATATTTGGTTTGTGGGCTTGTCATGAGGATAAAATTTATGTCATCACTTAGGCTTATACTCGCTAATTCTCATTGTCATCGTGATACTCGGGATTGATCATTTCCCCTGACTGACTATCTGCATATCTCACCGAGTCAGTAACTATAGATGAGGTGAAAAAATTAGGTAACTCAGTTAAATGAGAGCAGTACGGGTTGGTTTTAGAAGGCAGAGCTGCTAACTGAGAATTGACCAGCTAAGGTATTATGATCCGCTAATATCTCCGGCCTGTTTCCAAAATGCCTTCGTCGTTACTGCAAATTCTTATTTACTCCCCGATCAGGTAGAGGGTATTCAATAACTTCGCCAACTGAGCTTTCATCAGTAACGACCATATTGGTGGCTCAAATAATTATTCGTTTTCTGCTCGATGTGAGCTGTCTAATCAACATTCGGAGCCGCAACGTTTTTGCCGGCTTTTGGGGAACATGATCTGAGCAGAGAGAGCTTTTAATTTCCGGAATGTGTATTTGATTTTCCAAGGTACGATTGCTCAGCTCATTAGTGCACGTCGGTTAAATATGTACCAGTGGTGAACTGCTGTCAACGATGACAACGAGGAGGAGGCTGATGACTACTCCACTAACAACCAAACTACTCAGCCAACAAGCGGAGCTAGCTGGTTGAAAAAGAGGGAATTTCAAGCATATATTCTCTGATTTATCGTGCTGGATAGAGAATATAGGACTGTACGAAAGCATTAGAAACATTGCTATTGATCCGTGATAGCGATCGATTACAAAAGGCAGATGGGGGAAATGTGATTCTGCCATGAATCTGCGTTCACCCCTGTACACAAAAGCAGAATGCCAGCAAAATATATAATACTTCCCAAGGAGATGAATTCCTAAAGTATTACAAGTAGACAATCAGAAGTGTACAGGTTAACGGACATGGAGTAAAAAGACGATTTATACGGAATATTTCTGCTATATTCTGAATGAGTGACCCGATCGCTGAAGCGGGAAGCATGGACAAGTCTCATAATTCATGCAACTGCACAAAATCGTTGGCCGTGGCAAGATGAATCGTGATACGCAAGTATTATTTTCACACACAAAAAAACAGATTTGCAACAATAAATTATAAGTTATACAACACCATTACAATTGAACCGCCTTCATTCTTCGGGGATAAAGATATTCCTTCTGGTCTACACTACCTGTAATCTGAAAAGGATTAGACCTAATTCCATTAGTTTACTTTGCCCGAATGGCAATAAATGTCCTAGGCACAGTAGCACGGGATCTGCTGATTTCGGTTCAGTCGCCGAAACAGCCACTGTTTTGTGCAGTGTGCGTAGAAACTATTTTCCTGTGCGTGGTATCCAGTTAAATGCAACTTGCTTGTTCTACCACCATATCCGATAAACATCTAACAGTTCATCACAAATATCGTTTCAAGTTTAATCAAACTCTCTTGGTCAGAAAGGTAGAGTTTGTAGGATTAACTACCTCAAGAATATTACTGCGCTTCTGGCTGAGTCAAAACTATCATTCTGTCTCACATTGGATGCTGGGCTAAGTTTGGAAGGTTTCCACACGCTTAGCTGAATTATCGATCAACCGTAAGCCACAAACCTCGAAGCTTGTCCACCCAGAGTCCAGTTCCTTTTTCAGTCCGTTTCAACAGATAGGAAAATATGATCGACTGCCATCTGTCTTGGTACCTGAATGTCTAAACCGAAAAATACCTTCAATAGAGATAGTTCCAGCCCAGTTTAACTTAAAAACCGAATGCGAATGGAAAAAACGGGTTTTCTGACTAGAAAAGCGTTTATCAACTGGTCATTAGCCACCATAAACTAATGATTTTAAGGTGTTTGCCACATTCGTTCATTTAGTATTCTACAGATGGTGGATCGGGAGCAGAGTTGCAGAATCATGAAGGAGAAATAGGAGTGAAATATGATAGTATAAATGCGGATCGTCACGTCATTCTTGACACATTTGTGTCATTGTTTAGTAAAACAGTACTGCTCTCTATGATGATACTGAAAATTTCAATTACTGCTGACATGGTTGCTTTGTGGAGGTAATTATACCACAGGTCTTTAACAGTCAGGTACAGCATCACTGTCGCATTGAAAAGATTTTCTTTGGATGAGTGCACGCACGTTGTAGGCTTCATAAGTCCCGTCGTCAAAACTGTGCGGAAGGCATATTGATTAATTTGGACACATGAATTCACCCTTTGTTTGATATTACTTCCACCGGCAGACCGACTTTGCTGTAGCGGCGGACTGGTGCACCTTATAATTACTATGTAGTGTTTTGCAAAATTGAGGGAGAATGACAATTAGTTCCAGCGCAATATAAAAAAGTATTGGTAGACCCCATCAACCATTGGGTCTAACTGAAGACACTTCGATGCAAAAAAGGTGGGTATTGCCTAAATTATCAACATTGACATCGTCGGTGAAAAAAAACAGCAGCAGTTGCAACAACGAAGACGCTAAAAATGACGTTAAAAACGCAAGTAGCTTGAGCAAGAATGCATACACCAACAATACCACCCACCCACACACCCATCACTAGCAATGAGGAAATACTACGACACTAAAATTTAGCGCATTCAGGTGTTTCCTAAAAGATATCTGTAAAAGAATCCATTTCATAACCTGAATATTTAAACAGCTGGCCATGAGTATACGCCGGTGAGGCAACATACGGTAGAAGTTCAACAACTAAGCAGAAATTTCAGAATTGCGCAGAAACTATTTTGAAATCTCAGGTCAGACATAACGCCATAATCAGCATGGCACTAGCGTGGCTAATCTTGCGGCGCCATCTCTAGGGTAGGTCTTGTGAGTCGGAACTAAGCACACTGTAAGAGGAAGTCGCCCGGAAGAGGAGTCATTCATAAACAAATAAACCGAACGGTTACAACCTAATAACTGTGACCACAATCCGCTCAGTCGAATAAATGTTTCCTTAGACTTTTTATGAACATCGCCTGAAAATCTCTAACTGACGTATGAGTGCTTATCCCTCTTCTCCTGAGGAGGACACGACCGCCGTCGATATTCAGCTCTTACTCTTTTGTTTGTCGCGCAACGTCTTCATTCGGGAGTTTTTCTGGAGGAGGTTGCAGTGACACTTCATGTACCATTCTAGACGTTCCATTGCCTTCAAAACATCTCCACATTCACTCGTTGTTTGACTCAAGTATCTTGTAGTTTTCATAGTCACAAGTTTATGTAAGACACAAAAGTTTTCACCACGAAACATTATTGAAAAGAATCCGCCCGTACTAGCATACAGCGAGCTAACAACATCGCCGACAGGTGTAATGATTTGCAAATTCACTTTGTTGCTAGCCGTTCTTTTAAAATTTGGTTGTGATGCAATTGCTAACTGCTTGTGGTAAGCTGCTCCTGTATAACCGGCGAAAAACAATGCTTGAACTCTCAGCATTTGTGTATTGAGATCAATATTGGGACCGCGCGGCTTCATACGGCACCGGGCATTACCAATCTGTTGATAGATTTGCTTGCTACTTTATTCAGCCTGAGCCTAGAATCACTGAAAAAAGTGGCGCGTCATTATCACAAATCTTCTAGTTGAGTTTTTTTGCTATAAACTGCATAATAGAATGACATCTTATGCACCCTTGAAGTTCCACTCCCTGGTGCATTGCAAACGAAAAGATTAGTTAGATGCCCGTCGCTGTCCACCTACATTCCGACCTACTTAAATTGACCCGAATACACCAGACTGAAATCAGTTAAATAGGGACACGCTATTCAGTCACAAAATAATAGAAAACGTTTACAAAAAAGAAAGTAGCAAAGTAAAGGGAGACAAGGGAAAGTAGGTCTGCTTTTTTGGCTGGAAAATTTAAACAACATGAGATGCATCTTCCTGTAAGTACCTGCCTTCCGATCAGAATAGGAGAACCTGCTGGTCTACTAAGAAATGCTGTGATAATCATTTTTTTCAACCACGAAATCAGTGGAACGTGTTTTATATTAAAACTGCTTGAACGTCACAACTGTATCCGACAGGTTGACCACATCAGGTAGAGGGGAACCAAAATAATGATTGCAAATAATCCCAAGAACCCACAGAAGACGTTTTGAAAGATTACTGAATACCCATTAAGTTGGCGACTAGTGGCATTAAATTCTAGGCCGACAGACACTTACTTGGCTACTTTTCTGTAGCGCTTCCTGGATGGTTTGAATCAATTTGCTCAAGCATGATGATCGCTGTCAGAGACGTTGCAGATGCCCACCGTATTTTAGTTTTATTCGCTTGACCCGCATTAGCCCTGCCTATCCAGACATTTCTCGTCAGACTTAGCATTACGGTGAAGTTTCTTTGAGAAGGAGGTGGTAAAGGTATCAGCAAAATGATGCATATAACGCGGTAATTTCTCTCTTAATGAGTTCTGCCCAACTGTTACATCCTTTGGCTTCAAATGGTTGGTGTTCAGCTTACCCACTTTTTATGACAGTTGTTACGGATTACTGTATAAATATTTTCAGATTTGAATGCTCGTCCTATGGAGAAAAATAAAGACGAATTTGAATGTCGTTGAACGTAATCGCCACAGTTTGAGGACGCATGAACTTGCCGTAGCTGCAATTACTGGGGGAAGGTTTCTACTTGGCTTAAGCACTAAGACTGCTCAGTGATGCCTTAAGGCTTCAATATTCCTTCCTCCTTACTATCAGGAGACGCTCGTTTACTGACAACTAGCGCAAATGTGTTTTAAAATACCAGCTAACGGACCGAGTACACTTTCGGTGAAAACGGACAAAACAAATACTGTTTGAAATAACAGCAAGGAAACCACTGAGCGATATTGTCATTCTTCCATCGACGCACAATCCACATATGATAAAAATTTGACAATATTGTGAATCACTTGGGACTGAAGCAATCTAGTTTTATTTATTTATTGGGAAATTTCATCAAGAAATGGCACCACATTGGCTTCCAAAATACCCAGGGTCCCCATAAAAACCAAAGGACATACTTCGTAAGTATTTCACAATGCTTTGGTAATTCCACCCGTTTCAGTATCCCGTGGAATTTGTCTACGAATGGACAGTTACAAAACACCCTTCACTAAATGAACTGTTAATCAACACAACACGCACTACACATTTTTCCTGATATCTTCCTGAAACTTCGGTGGATTGATGTTTTTCTAAAGTGTTGCACGTACCATCCACGTTTAGCACCCCAAGCCATTCTCAGATAATTTTCATTAGTAAGCAATTTCTTTGCCTAATTTGTGCGTCGGTTGATGTAACGCTGGGGACTGTTAAGTGCCACGTGTTGGTGGCCAGGATGCATAATTTGTGTCTATGAAATATAAGTCTGGCAGCCGATGGACTGAATTAATGTTAGCTGAAAATACTGCGGAAAACGGAGGTGTTGAATCAGAATACTTGGGAATACTTCTCTATCTACCTATGTAAATAACCATGCTACTGATGAAGCATGCGAGTAATATATGATCATTTAGGTTTAAAGCATCATCCCCTGCACCTTATCAAAGGCGGTCAAAGCGTTTGACTGTTTGTCCATTTATGCCAAATGTTCAGACAACCTCCAGGGAAGCTCAGAAGCCCGACTGTGAGTGCCGAATTCTTTCAAACTTTGCAAATGTGGTTTGTGGTTTCGTGTCCACTAGCTTGTAACCAGCCTGTTAGTGCTTCAGAGTGAGCAGCTTCTCATCCAATCACGCCTTCATCTCACCCACAGGGAGTCATTGGTTCTACTACAAAGAACAAGGTACAGCAGCTCACACAAAATAGGCAACATCTATCAAACCGAGTCGGGCATCCGGGCAAAACAAATATGCATGACGCATTCCAGTTTGTTCATTTAATCCAAAACCTGTGAGCTTCAGAAGAAAAAGTTGTATCGACTGGTATGTTTTTCTCTTCACCAGTGTGCTTCTATCTGAAACCTTTGCGAATATTTAAATGACTTAAATGAAGCGTTCCCACTTCTGTTTACACCCGCGAAAGAAATTCCTCTCCGACCCATAAAGATTGCTCAGTTTACGTACAGCGGTGACTCGTACAGAAAGGCGGATACAATTGTTATTGATTCACTACTCGGCTTTGTATTAACAGACAAGCGTTCATGGAATTACGCTGGAGTTTAGCATACAGCATTCACTGATGGGTCCTTTACAACAATACTTTTATCGCCCAACCCCGCAAAACTGAAAGAGATTAAGTGGTTGCAACATTCAGCATTTCATCACATTATTAGATTTACTCGTGAGTTGGAACAATGCAATATTATCCCATTCCTGGATAGATTACTAAGTGGCCAAAACCATCAATCGCACTCTTGGGCCATTTAAAGCCAACTCAAACGGTTAGACCAGAATTCACACGTTTTGGGTATCCTCCCACAAGGACAAGAAATTTCGTCAAAGTTTTGACGCAGCCAGCCGACAAAATTTGCCCTAGGGAATGTTCACAGGTGACGTTCGATTCCGTTAGGGACATGCTGCCACGAGAACTGTTTTCCTGTTTGATTTCTGGAGAGAAAAATGCGGCCAGAAGCTAATACGCAACACTGCTTTGACCGTTTGTTAGCCTGTAATTTAGTCCTAAGACATTTGCGATATTTACACTCCGATGGCCTACTACCCTGCAGAGCGCACTTGACGCGGCACGCTAAGAAACATGTTCGTCAGCCGAGCGCTGGTCTTGTAACATCTCAAAGACTTGATTGTCTCAGACCATTTCAACAAACCGGAACCGGGCCTTTGGGTTTAGTACTGAAACATTGCTCTTCTAGGCGATCCATGGGCACACTCAGAACGTTTTGTTCGGACACCTTAGACAGGCTGCCCACACCAGCCATCACTCATTTATATTACCCCAAACTACCGTCATTTCTACTACGGCTCATGTTTTTCGTATCACCTCTTAAGTAGCCCGTTTTTACTAAGCTTGAGATCCAGGTATTATTTTGGCTGATGAATTGCACTTTACGAAATAGACTGAGCGCCTTGGGAGTTCCGGGAATTAAATCCCTGTTCATGGACTTTTCTCCAAATTCGACAGTTGTCCTTGTATTCTAGAAGACACTTAACAAAACTATTATTGGGGTCATACTTAGGTCATTTCGGAAACACTTGTTATAAATCTGACAAACTGCTAACAAAATAAACCGCAGCATGCGGTCAGCCAGCGCGATTGTTCTGCATAGGAGATCTTACAATGCTGATGCGCTTACTTGAGCGAGGTTGCTTTCAGGACAGTCGATTACTGTGCAGAACTGTGCACTGATTTTGGGTGGGAAAAATAGTTAATCATAATTAAACGTGAATTGCTCAACAGTATTCAAGCCGCGACAAGCACATTCTCCATAAATCCGAAGTGACAACTCACACTTGTCTGCTGAATGGCTTATTTGACGGTTTTTCTGTTCTGAATATTTATCCATGGGTTGCCTCAGAAAACGGCATTTCATTCTGAATAACCAAGTGGATGGATAATTGATGCGTATAGGTGGGTGGGCTCACTTTTCTCAAACCTCTACACATGCTATCTTTCTCACAAAATTTACCCCCCTCCCCCCCAGTTTCTGCCTATACAAACGCTGCGCGTTCTTTCCAACACTTCTCTTTTCGCTGGCGTAAATAACAAAGGTCTAGTCCAATGACTTGATTTAACTACAAAACGTGAAGATGGTCTAAATGCCTTCGAATGGGCTATTTCTGTATTACAACGTTATCAACAAGTTCGTTACATCTCAACTTCCGTCTCAACCACCTGATTTGTCCGGCTGTTGGTGGAGTTCGGTGTGTAGTTACTCTTGTAGTTATACGTGCGCTGGTTATGGGGACGCGCCATTGAGTACTAAGGATTGCATAAAGTCTGCTCGAAAAATCGGACAGGCCTGCAAGCTGCGGAATTAGAACCTTCGATGGTTTATAGATTCGGAATAAGTTGTGTTAATCTAAGCACATTTCATAATGGACGACAATACAAATATAGTGCAAATTTTACCATGACTGTCTCTCAGCCATGGGGAATAAGATTTGTGTAGATGATGGAAAAAGGGGGGCAAATATCATTTCAGAAGCCATATTTCCTTGGGGAAACGGACGGTGCAATGTCCTCAGGCCTCCCAAAACCACTTAAATAAAGCGTTTCAGCTTGGTGTTGGGGCTAGACGGTGAGTTCATTATTAACGTTACCCAAACTGGGCACAGCACACTGTTGCAACTAGCCAGCTGTTACCTTTAGTTGAGTTTTTTTAGAACGCACAAAAAGAATCACGTAGGGAAAGGGTGAAGATCACAGGGTGGTCAATTCAGAAGTAGATGCTTTTATTTTGTATTGATACATCATAGCACTTTTACAGCCAAACTAACATGCACAAGTGTTTGAAGAAGGACACAACTATTTTGCTCGATTTCGTCGGACATACTTAGAACATGGCAGGAACGCATTTATCTGGCAAGGTTTATACTATGTTTAACCAATCCGACCCACTACTAAGCACCCGTTTCAGAGGCGTTTCATTACGTAAATATCGCAACTAGTTACTGAGCGTTACGCAAACGAGTCTACAGTGATTACACATTTGAAGATTTCTCATATGTTTAGATCAGAGAAAATAAAACTCCCAGCCAAATATTAGGAAACCTATTACAGTCACTTTCTAGACTAAGTCATCTGATCCTACTAAAATTAGTGTTTGACACAAAAGACAGCTCAAGTTGTTAAGCATTTCTCAGGATTCATGTTTCGTGCGTTGTTTTCACCAAATGTATTACGGCCACTTCCATGCAGCTACCAAGATATGCAGACCTATCAGTTACTCCAAGGCCCTCATTCTAAAGTTTCTGAAGTCTACAGAATAGCAGGAATCCTTGAAACTAAACCTAGCATTCTGAGTGTATATGGCACATGCCATAAAAATTATCACCTCCCAGGTTTTGCTTTATGGTAATTTGTCTGAATGAGCGGCCGACAAACAGCAGAAAAGTTACTGTCCACAGAGACAAATCTCCCAGTATTATTGCGGATTCGTGATCCCCTACACAGTGCAATCTGTGAAGACGTCATTGACCAAAATGGCACAAAAATAACCATAGTGGCTATGGAAATCGACCAAAGAAACTAAGTACCCTTCGCTGTTGAAAACCATCATTTCATTGGCCAAAAACAAAATTAGTGTCCAAACAATCTTCAGAACCCTCCCTCAGGTACTACAGTTAGTATGTTTATCATTTATTTGGGTCCTGATAGCTTGTGTTACGCGGTTTTTCTGCATTTCTCTTAGGGTATATATGCAGTGAAGACGAATACAAATGAAGCTTTCTGATAGAAACACTGCGACTTACTTAGACCATCGATTGCGCATTCCGTATCGCTGAGATGGATGTTTGACAGGCTTTGAACCGGATTCAAGATGTTATTGATTGATCATGCTAGTTCGGAAATCTGCATCGCCTTCCAATCCTACATCCTTCCTCTTTCGAATACTTTTTTATTTCATTTGAATGCGGTGTCCCAGCTGAAGTTAGCTACCATCCCTTAGTTCTTCCTAGGATAAATTCTGTTCTCCTTCTTGAGAGCACCTCATCTTTCACATCCTATGTGCGGTACCGACGCCCTGTGATCATCTTTTCTTTATTTTACAGTCTGAGGTTTTCAGGAACATAGGCCCAAAACCATTACATAAGATAGATATATAAACGTATATGTGAATAATTTGTTGATATCTCGAAGATCATCCAGCTTGTGCGTCGAATATATCGAAGTGTCTCAAAGTAAATACGAGGATCAAATGATTTTTTGATCAGATACCTTGAGAGTTTCCATATGAAACATTTAACACTTCTTGGACCCATTAAACCAGATATTTCACCATTTTCAGATCGCACTGCCCACATGCTAACATTTATAACGGGCCGTCTTAGGAACTTTTTCGAAGAATTTGTGAAGAAATTAGCGTAAGCCGAAACATGGAAACGGCGTAAATGTTCATTTCCACTCCTCTAACTAGCTCCTATAGAAGCAACCTTTCCTTTCCGCCAACTTAGTTTGCAAGAGAAAAGGGTGCCATCGTAAGTGTATATTGACATAAAATGTTAGAATTCCAAAACTTCTGTTCTCACATTGGCTCTATACCAAGAGCTGAAATGGGAAAAAAGCTTAAAATTAGTTTCCTTACAGTCCTACGCACAAATGGCTTTTTATAATCCGGACAAAACCGGGCTACATTCTGGCAAACAACAAAGAATATTTTGAGAAAAATTGTATGCTAACTGGACCTTTAGGCCGTTTGAAAACTTACCTCTCTCCATCGACTCGTTGCACAGGTCGGTATCACAACAAAAACGGTTCTTTCCGTGGCCGTCGACGACGGCTTCGTACGACTTGCATTCTTGTCCAACACACAGACGCGTGACTGCAACCACCTCACCTCCCATTAGGGTCTCCTGATACTGTAATCCGATACAGGATAGACGTTTACTAGCTTAGTGTATAAACTAGTCGGTACTTGGAAAAAAATACGGAAAGTTTTCCATTCCAGACACCTATGAAGACGTCTTATCCCCATCATTTCTCATTACCTTTTAATACTGTGTGAGCTATCTCCCCAGAAATAAGTCAATCGCAAGGGTAACTAGGTTGAACTTAACCCATTGTATTCTGTGTCATCGTGGGTTAATTTAACAGGCACACTTACCACACAATGTCCGCAGTTTGAGCGCTTTCTTGCGGTAGCACTGTGGAAGTCCAAGTCGTGCGACTGAAAACAGGTGATCTCTCGCCTTCCATCTTCTAGGGAAACTGCGTTAGGTCATTAAACTTCTCATACTTTGAGCCGATACTGCAGCCAGAACAATGATTAACGCTGTAAACCAAATCATGCCTGAACCAACGAATACTGTGAAGACTGCATTAGTAAGCCCCCTTGGGCTTATATAGCACGCTTTCTCATGTAAACCTGACGTTAGTTTCTTTTTGATTGATTGAAAAATCTTTATACTCTTGGTCGCGCATGAGGACGGCCAAGCCATTTTGCCACAAACATATAAGCTAAATAAGATCCTATTATTCTAGCAGATCATCCCCTATTTACCCGTGTGTTTGAATTTGGCCGACTGTAACCCTACTGAAAGTGAAACAGGTCGTTAACAATTCCCCTTACAAAATATCAATAATGTTAAGGATAGTAATTCAGGAGATTAACCTTTGAGGACACTGACATAACGGCATATCTCACACATAACACAGAAACCGTTATCATTCAGCCAGCAGTGGCATACTTGGGGTTCGTTTTGGTGCATTTACTCAGACATCACGAACGTAGTACGTTGAGTTTATTGATATAGCTCTTCACAAATGAAGTTCATACATATAATTGGACAGGTCTGAAAAAGTGTTCCAGCGATCGTACATATTTCCAGAATCCAACTAGTGTGCATGTTTTGTCAGATCACCAAGTAATCTTGAAGTAAGCACAAGGTCAATGAATGTTGTGTTTCTGTACTAAATTTGTTCGTCCTAAAAGAACTAGCGGTACAATACCTGGCAGCTGGATTACTGGCACATGCTTACCTTTAAAAATGCTTGCAGGTCTCCTTATCAGTACCAAATTTCAGCAAGTGAGATAAGATGCACATCAGTTCACTTAAGGTAAACCGCATCCCCATGCTTTCCACCCGACAGGAATACCAAGTCCCTGTTTGTATGTTTCATGATTACGTAAATGCCTCTGAACTGTGTCACTTGATTTATGTTGTCACTGATTCTGACTGACGGATGCAGCGGGCTAACCCAAATTTCTTAATCGTCTAGGTACCAAGGACTAATCATTTGTGGCCCTCCAGAAAGGCTTGCAAAAGACTCCTTCTTTTCTTATACATTTTCCTTATGTATCCACGGTTTTTTCTACCCGTATAGGTATTCTGATGTCATTGCGAGTGTTCTTGCAGTTCAGAACTTCACTCAATTGAGTGGGAGTTTCGGGTAGCTCAAATATTTCTCTCCTTTTATTCCTTCCATCAGTCTTTCTTCAGGGCTGCCAAATTCGTTCGTCGTCCAGTGCCATTGGGCGCATTATAAACCGTTGGCTCGGTCGCCACGAACGCAGACACTTCGGAATAATTCTTCTAACCCCATCGCTCAGTTCATCTGACAGCCATTAACGTTCACGCTCCGAGGCAACGTGGACAACACGCTGTTCTTGCAGGAGCCACATTCCATTGATGTGTGTTGTCTGTTTGACAGAAGGAGTCAGAACCAAATTGCGGTTGTTGAATTGCCCATCTTGTCAGTTTTCGCTTACTTCTGGTGGCGCACCTCACTTGATCCAGAAGTCGCTGCGGTTGCTTCTGCTGGAGATTTTACTGTTTGAAGCCACCAAACAGAAAAGTCCCTACATTAGTTGTCTCCTGTTGTTAGTTTTCTCTGTGCGGATCATTTGGTGACATCTGTGATAGCATCCCTCAAATACTGTTGTGATCGCCACAAGTATGAATACACATGTAGTTAACGGTAGCTTTACTGAAGCCCATTTGATGACCGTCTTCTAGAAGAATCGAGGGGCACGGGACGAAAGTGAGCGTATGTCCCAAACGTTTGTAAATTAGCGTACAGTGTTTGTAATCACATATGTCTGAATGCGTGAGAATGTATGTGGAGCTCTCACAAGTAGTGTTGCCCACTCTCCCTCTCTCCATTGTTGTTTAACTTCGTTATTGATGAACCAGTGAGGCGAGCACTGAAAGGTCTGCAAAACCACTGTTTCAGATTCCTCCGAGCAAAAACCTTGTCATCTTGAAATATGCAATCTGCATTGTGCTGATTTTTTAAAACAACGAGAAGCGCAAGGATTTTTAGGAGAGCTGAAAGTGCGACAGACGAAATGAAGGTATGAATCTCAGAGTTCAGAACTCTTTTTTGTCAGATGGTGTCCTCAAAAGTCATGTCGCTGGGTTTTAAAGAAAACACAGAGCATATTGCGAGCTGTATCTTTGTATGCCTGCACAAACGTGCCCACTTCAGGCAGAGAATATGCGACATCTTCAGGTATTTGATCACCGACTCCTCAATACTATGGCTGGAATAGGCTGGTAAAGCAGGAGGTACCTCTATCAAAGAATGCATTCAGCATATCAAACTATGTTGGCTGGGTTAAGTTCTGCGCACACTGTTTTACGGCCCATTGAGACAAGAGCTGCTTCCGTGGCTAGTTTGGTATGGGTGATAGAAAGATGTGGGCGGAATTTGACATGACAAAAGAGAACAAATATGTTACGAAACGCTCGGAGGGTTGATGCCGTCTTCCAGGCTGGGTCCACTTGACTATCCCTGTGCTTGGCTGGGAACACTGGACGATATGGTGACTAACTGATGTTAGTAGCGTTCATGCTGCCTGACTGAGTGCTGGAAGTGTAGGCACCCTGAGTGTCTGTTATAGGCTAGCCGTAGATCCCCGTCGGTTTCCCATTTCATTCATCCCAATATAATGCTTTAGTCAAAAAGTGACGTGGTTTTACGGTAGTAAAGAACCAGGTTTCCCAACCAGTGTTTCTGTCAACGAAGGTTTGATGGTTCCTCGAGAAGCTGGTTCCTGTTCATGTATCAAATATCGTGCAAATGCTTTGTCGTACGCCTAATATGACGCTTGGCAAATGCACAAGAGTTCGCTCATAAGGAACTGTTGTTTGAATATGGTGATTTGTCATACAAATACGATCTGATGGTAGGGCTGAACTCAATCGACGTTCAGGTTAACGGCTACGTACGTCATGCTAACACAAAGCCGCAGCCATTGTGTAACGAATTTCGAGTGGGAAATTTATATGCACAAACGTTTCCTTGCCTGTGTTATACACTACAGTGTTATGAGTGAAAATCGCCCAGGTTATCTTTGTTCATCTATGTGTGCTCGAAAAATTTAATTTTTCTTCGGAGGAGTATATCCTCATGGCTGTCTTGACCCAAGAATCTGACTGAATCCCGCTTGTTTTAGTAGTACGAATGTACCATATTCACCATACTGACCAGTAGGCGTCCTATCGGCCTTTTTCACCAGAGCAACACCTGCTAAATGTTTATCACTTTCATGCTCGGTTTCAAGAGGAAAATTTATATTTGGATGAACCGAAATAAGCTTGTCCAAGACCTAGATTTGACTGATGTTGCTGTTAGAAAGTGCACATATAACGTCCGTCTAGTGACCATACAGTGCGAACGGCCAGGCGACAATGCGCGGGTTTCAGATTTCGAGTGTGATGCGAAGGGGTATGCCAACAATGGAACAAAGAGATCATTGAACAGCTCCTTCATTTTAATGATGGATTTTATGAGTGAAGACGAACGGAACAATCTATGTACACAGTAGTACTAGTTCAGTTTAGCCGTCGTCGGAGAAAATCACTAATACAAAGGTTGCATGTTTACTACACTGACATTTCCAGTATGTTCTGGCCTGTCGTTTGCCGATGCATGCATGCATGAGGTAATAATCCAGCCGTGTAACATTTAACGGAATAAAACGGGATACACTTTGAGATATGCTTAAAGTACCGTCAAGCAAACGCCTGTTTACGGACAAAGTGCACGTTCCTATGGTAACTGCTATTGATGGGGTTGCTATTAGAAGAGGTCACATCTACCTTTGGTCATGAAGAGGGCGACCTGTGATCATAATGATACCGGCGGATCATCAGCCATTTTGCTAATTTCGAGCACACGTCACATCTGTCTCCAAAAGCGTATGTTTGCATTAACCGCTTTTGGTATCACTTGTGTGGTGGAGTGGTCTTATCTGCCAAATCATATCAGCAAATCTCACTTTAAATTATCTTCTGAGGTGTTCAGTAGTCTGGGCACAGAATCCCCAAAATTCTGTACCTTCAGATATTCATAATACTTACCAGCACGACTCATGTTACGTTTACCTCACAACTGGCAACACCATGGAAACTAGCCACTGTATTTTTCGGAGATGATGCTGTCAAGGAAAACACGGCCATATACATGGAACAGCACTATTGGTCATCATTGGATTAAAGAGCTGAGCAATGGTTACTGTCGTAAAGGCCTTGGGATTCTCCTCATTTGCACTAATAAAGTGGCAACCGTAAGTACGGTTATCAAGCTTGGATACCCATGAGCATGTGTCTTCGAATATCGTCCGAATAATCAGAACTTTCAGGGAAATCTTATGCTGCAGGTTACTTGGAAAGAGGTAGGCAAACGAAAGTTTCGGTGGATTCGAAGGTTATGCTTAATTACGGAGGAATGATTGTGATGAGTTACGTGAGGTAGTGTGCTGCTTCTTGTGGCATTTAATTAAGGTGAATAACTGCTACTCCTTCAAGGTTTAAACAAGGTGATCAGCTACACCTGAGTGCCTGACGCTGAACCTCTAAATACCCTAGATGGTGTAATGACAGATGTGTGTGTGTACAGTGCTATTATAGTGCTAGCATGGAAACCAGTTTATGATAAGGGCGTGAGAAAATCAGTTATAGGGCTACTAGTTGGTCACCGAAAAATAGGCATATATACTCAGACAGGAACGACAACAAAATACAGGTCCTGAACACTGGTCACATTATAAACCTTCTGTGGGATAGAACGGACTAAACTGTCCAAGTGTCTGTGTGCGTAAAATCGGTCACTTAATACATAGGTTTGATTGGCTTGACTATGAGCAAGGGGTCATCACTCAGTGCGAAAAGCAATCTACACGCACTTCAACGGTTCAAAAATAAATTTTTATTTAGCACGTTTCCACTATGTACAGGCAGGGCGTCAGAAGAGCTCACAGTAACAAGTTATGGTAGGTACACTCCGCTGACGGGAGCTGTGTTTAAGGTCCTCCAAATCGTTTAGAACCAAGAAATGATTGTTTCTAAAAATTTATTTAAATGCAAGGACAGATTTCCAAAATTAAATCAGAGAATGGCATCCGGGGAGTGCTGTAATGGAATAGATGAATGTTGAGATATAATGCTGGAAGTGCTGTGGTTTAAGTGGTGCTCCTTTAATCAGTTTGGATTGACTTACTTTTACGCCCGACATAATATCACTACAGATGACAGAGGGAATTAAGGTAACTTCATATCAAACAGGATTTACTTATTCAAGATATTAAAAGCAAATATGGTGTAAATGCATACCCTTCTGTCGGTCCACATTGCAACGTTCGCCTACACAGCAAAATCGATTTTTTCCATGGCCGCCGAAAACATGTTGATATGGTTGACAAACTTTGCCCACACATAGGCGTGAGACTGCTACCAGTTGCCCGGCGTCGAGAGTCTCTTCATACTAGAAAGAATGAAAACAGAATTAACAAAAATCGTTCCGCGCAATCTCAAGTACACGACTATGGTGTCCATATAAGTACAAAAACTTACAACACAATGCTGGCAATTCGGATGTGTTGATGCGGTTGTTTTGTTAAAGTTCAGCTCATGGGTATGATAGCAAGTAAATACTGGTGGGTCCATTAGGAAAGGAAAAACTAAATAAATGAACGTGTGTAATTGTGACCGGATATACCCAATGCTTCTGAGGCTTCTGGAAGCAGTGTAAGAAAGAGCAGGAGAATCATGCCTATGGCGATCGGCTGTGCTCACGGTTTCGTAAATTCAGCGACGTAACTTATATAGCGTGCATTCTCCTGTAGTACAATCAGCTCGTAAGTAAGCAATAAAGCTGGCAGCATTCAGCTGCGCTGTTGCACTTTCAGGTAATTAGCGCAGGTCATCAACTTATCGGCACGTTATGCGACCTAGTTAGAATGACCAAGTAACTTTTGATCTAGCTCTTGGAAATTCAACAGGTCAGAGTATTATTCACTACCATCCACATTGTTTGACCCGAAAGTCATGCACTTTAACAAACGCACAAAAAACCGATTTCAAGCAATTTACGCAGGCATAACCGTGAACATTTAACCAGTCTAATGCCTATTGATAGGCAAGCTTGAGAATCACTCACTTCAATGGAGATTTCATTCCATAAGTGAAGGCAATCTATGCTGAAAGGCCGAGAAGAACTTTACAGCTATTTCATTCTTATTAGAATCAACAGCAGGGTGCATCTCATGAATTTTCAGATCTGCTGGAACTCGCAATCTCTTGAATACCAGTTGAACATTTGACCGATAACAGCAACCGGCTCACCAGCAGTATGACTGGCATCCACTTAGGCAGAATATATATATATATATATATATATATATATATATATATATATATATATTCATATATATATATATATATATATATATATATATATATACGTTTAGCATTTTTCGGCAACTTCTATCAATTTTCCGGAGACAAACAATCGCAGTAAGCATAAAATGTTTAACTCTTACTTTGACATATTTTAGTTTTTTTCATGGAGTTGTAGAGATTTCAGGAAGGACATAAAACCAACAAGTGATTTAATGGAAAATTTGAAGTCCGAACTCCATATACACCAGTCTACTTAAAGTTGCGCGTGTTACACCCTAGTTTATTGTGATAGGTAATTGAAGGGCAGAGTGTGACAAAATTTCCCGTACCAAAATCAGGTTTATAGAGTGAAACTTTATTCACTAAATGAAACCGATTTTTGCTCAAAAGCCAAAGACATTGAGCAGCCGTTTCCTCCTCTCAGCTAACCATCAGCAAAGCGCATCCTACACAACTCCAGGTAGTTTCCAACCTAACTACTGGTAGGTTCAAAACAACCGTCTGCCGACAAGCAACTGGTCAGCTGTGCGGACAGTCCGTACTTAGACGAGGTATAGCGCCACTATTTCTTCACTCACGATGTCCGCAACCCATGGTCAAATGTTGACTGACTACTCATGTGAGGACTTGTCTTCGGTCAAAGTGTACAATTGTTGTTTCTCAGATTCCTGCAAGTGAAGTCAAATGGTGCTGATGAACAAATTCGAATAACAGACATTTATGGTAGACTAGATGGCAGTTTTTAGGGCGATATCTATCATATGCTTTATTGTTTACTTTGCTCAGCGCTGGGCCTGCCAGCTACCATAATCCAATGAAGCAAATAGTATAATTCAACCAATAATTTTAAATATTTTAAATTCAAAGCAGCGTAGTGGAACAAGATGTTGTAATCCGATATTTCGTTTGCCGAGGGAAGTTTTCTTCATGGATCTCTACGATCAATTGTATACAAGTCAAATGCGGTGTCATCTGATCACAGAAACACCAGTCAGAAGACACGACTACGACTGGCTTTCGATGCAAAAATACCGATGTATCTTCACGAAAGTCCCGGGGAATATATCTAAAAAGAACAATTTGAATTCGGTAGTGTGTTGTGTTGCGTCTAGTGTGTACCGTGCGTTACTTGGATTCAAAATATGACTTGGCAAAATGGTTAGGCATAAACATTCCGAAATCACCTTAATTCACAAAGTGTACAGCAGCTTTCCAACATCTAATCAGCTTGACCGGTTTGACGTCGTCCGTCTCAAAATGCATAAGCAAATCTATTTTTGCACCAGAAATCAGTCACCCATAATTTACAAAGGATTGCTTTACTGGAGCGTCGTATGGCTGGTTTCGACAGTTCCACAAGGGCGCTTTGCCGTCAAGGAACACTCCGTTTTCACAGCTTCGCCGTCCCGCGCAATCCACTCATCACCAACAGTTTGGATTTGGCCAGTTATGGCGTCTGGACAACAGGGCGCCGGAGCTTGAGTTTAGATAGATTGCTTCGGAAAAATGACTTGTCACAGTTGAATCACACTCTTCTGACAGCTCCACAACAAATTTAATGTAACCTCCGAAATCCACACAAGAAAGTCCTGTTCAATAAAAAATCTGCGGATTCAAACCAAAGTTGACTGCCCAAGTTGTTTCTAGGTATCGATGGCAAAGTGGCTGTTGTAAACAGTCACATGCAAACTACTACAGTAGGTTAGTATTGGAAAAACCCATAGCTAAGATTTTCGTGTTTGCACAGCGTGTTTTCGTCACCTGAAAAGTAACAGGCAATCGAACACTCATATATTTCCAACGAATTGCCAGAACCTGGTATACCATCTGGAAAGCCCCAGTTAGAACTGCATCAAAACAAGAATGGACCAGATGCGTGGTGGTGTAAATGTAATCAAGCTTTTTACGACCGTTAGATTTTAAAGCGCATCTTATGGCCACTGCTTGATGATCTGCACCAGCGTTCTAACAAGCACATAAAAAGGCTGCTTCCAGATCACGGCTCACTCTCCTTTAGTCACGTGCTCGGTACACATTTGATTGGATAATCATCAGTTAGATTTCTGTTACGTACATCGCTTCAGTGTCTTGCATCTCCTCCGTGTTACCAATTTCGCCATAAATCGCCACGTGTGTTGAATAAACACTAAAAGCTTCTCCTAATCTGGCGCTAAATCCAGTTTCATGCCAGCTTACTTCATGAAGTATCGTTAAAAAACTGATTGGATGCACGTCATGGATGCAAATTAACCCCGATAAGTGTGGCTAATTTCATAACGCAGCCGTGGAAAATTCTCATTTCTCAAGCTCTGGTACTTTTAATTCGATTTAAAAGTAGCAACTCATGGGAAGTGACATACCCCTTTTCCTAGTTTTGACTTTCTGAAATCGGAATATGTATTTCACGGACGTATCCTGGGCAGTTTTTTTAGATGGATCACCAGCAAATAGTTTGGCTAGCAACTCAATCATTCTATCTATCGAGTTGACTAGCGGAACGTAGTTAATCTACGAATGAATCTATTGAGAGCCACTTTTTCTTCATCAATTTTGGTGTCAATATCCAATCAGTTAACCTCAAACCGTTAAACAGCTTCAATATTTCATACACACTTGTTAAAAAATACGGCCGATCAAGTAAAACTATTTCCTTTGCGGTTGCCATCGGTTTTTGTTTTCCGAACCAATCGAAAGATGACCCTGAGTCTGGTAATTATCATGTTCAACTAGATCCAGTTTTCTATTAAATCTTTCCCGATCGCACTAAATGTAAGGCTCTAATACCGTCTCGTTTTTGTACATTTTGAAGATAATAGAGTAGCGTTACGTAGATTACACTGTTTGCTATAGGACCTGCGAAACGTCGTTAAAGTCACCATATGTCAGTCAAAATGAAGGATAGTTTTCTGGTACATTCTGTGATCATCTGAGTGTTCGGTTAAAATCAGAAATTCTCGCCATTTGTTGTGCATCAGACCATCGGACACCCAGCGGGTCCCGTCAAATCGTTCGAAGTTTACACGAAATCCATTTTTGCTACTGCACGTGGACTTGTGCGTGTGAAAATTTGACCAGCCGGCGAAAAGTACGAGCCAGATCATACCAAAACTAATATGCTGACCAACACTGCGACGTTCACTGTATGTGATGTGTGACTATCTCTTTTTTGATGTGCCCTTATGTACAACGAATTAAACTGCCTCAGAGCCCAATATAGGAAGTTGGTTTAGTGTGGTCTCTATATTTAAACGGGGCGATCCTCCTACTTTCTGTTTACGAATGTTCGTGAAAAGTACTTTCGACATTTCATATTCTGTTCCGGTGAACAACAAGTTTTAATCTAGCTACTCATAATTAGCTAGTAGTCAAATCGGTTCGTGATCGCACGTAAAATCCTGACTCCCATAATTTATTGGTGAGAAGCTGGGATGAATTAATATCGCAGAGTGTAGCAGTCCGTATTCATTAAACGACTGTAGACTGGGGCTTCACAGGCACCAAATCTCGTTAGGCCGGCAAAAGCACCAGGGCAGTTCTTCAGCCGCGACCTTCCCCAAAAGCCGGGCGGAATTTTAGTCGCATCTAAACCCTTTTATTAATGATATCGTGGCCTTCTTAAGCTGATCGCCTAAAAGGCCTTATTCTGCTTTGGGGCAAAACTCGGTCAGAAACTTTGGAACATTTGGTGTTCGACCTTATCTCCACTCGGTCAAAACCAATGGAGTTTGCGAAAACAGCTAATGTAGAGGCGGACAGATATCTGTGGTCTCAGCTAAACTGAAGCGCGAATACGGAACCATTGGTCAACACGTAATTCAGGCGCCCTAACAACAAATTTGCTCACAGGGCTTCTGAGGCCTAGTGGTGGAAAACCTTTGTCGGATTCTCCAGCAAAATTCTGTTAAAACAGACGGCCGAACGAACGAGTTCTTATTTCCATTGCATAGTCAGTCTAGCACATACATTTCTGCACAAGATAAAGAATGTTAGATCTTGTAATTCACTACCAGTTCAGGCTTCACTGATCACACAGGTCGCAGTACTGGATGATGGCATGCGTCCACGGACATTAACATATCCGCGCCACCATAGACACTTTACACTGGACGCAAAAAAGTGGCAGGTTTTGGTTACAGGATGATGGAATGCACACCCGCTAATAACAAGTTATACTGAAGCAGCAGATGTCCCCATTTATGCAAGGTAGCTCGTACTCTTCGGCTTTTCAGTACAGATTAGCTTCATTTACAGGAAGAAATCCCCATTAAAATGACCAGTTATCCATATACTACCATCAATGTGATAGGTTTTGCTTGATGCGATAGTTGTTATATTGTTTTATGTGTTCACTTAGGACTTCAATAAAAATAAACTGCGTTGCCGCATAAACTTTATTTAGAAAGTGGATGAAATAAAATGAAGTGTGTCACAGAACGTCAAGAAGCGGTACGCTGAAACGAAGATACACAAAAATGTTGGAATGCAATGGTAGCGACAAAACGAAACAGTATTTCTTGCAAATTAGAGGAAGCAGGCCTTCCCCTTTATTTATTATCGCTCAAGGATAACCTGCTGGCTGACAGACAAATGTACCTGCGTCTTTTCAAGTGTACGATTTCTTTGCACATTGTCGACGGTTTCAGTATCCCTTCACCTTGCAAAATTGTTACATAACCTACCACTTGTTCCGGCTTTCAACAATCCTTCTCAGTTAGCGACTCCAAACATTTGTATTATGTAAAGTGTAAGTATACAGCAATCTTGTTGTGGGGGTTGCTGGAACATAGTCACCTGTTCAGACGTAAAGATGCAGATGCGCCCAGTGCAAGCTGGTGGAGTAGTGGTTACACGCTCACCGCGCATGTCAGATGTGCGGACTTCAAAGCCCGGCACGGCAAAGCGAAACTCGGGTCCAGTGCTTCCCCTGTTTTGTGGGAAATCACCGAAACGTTTGAGTCGGGAAAGGAGGAGGTCTGTTCAAACGAGAATAAAGTGACCGTGCATTATAAACCAATCATCACTAGATTCTTTTATATCGCTTTCACATCGCCGTGTTTGGAACGCTTCTCCTCCCGTAAGTCGAATGTTTAGATACTCAAAGAAATTCGGCCACAACTACAAAAGCTAAAAAATGAAACGGGTTTAACGTGCCACCAGTTTTAGTCAAACGTGATCAAGTTTAATGTTTTCATCAGGATTATTGCACGGTCCTGAGATAGAAAAAAATCTTGAGCACACTGGATGTGAAAAGTAAAATGTAGCATGGTCATTTACTGCATTAAGGAAGATCATTTATGGTGAATTCTCCACATTAGATAAGACGTCCACATTTTTTAAAAACAGTTGTTTAAAATTAATTCGTTCTTAAACACAAAATATCAGTAAAACCTCAGAAATTCGTATTGATTTTTGATAAACGGAAAATTAGTGTTTGTGTGATTAAGTAGTATGATGGTGGTAATCACCCGAGTTGATGTGTTTTTAAGAATATTTGGGTTAAGTAAGGGAATTATTTTGCCCCTTTCCATTCGAGTGTAAAGATTCTTTGCAGGAAAAGCCTTTTTTTGTACTAAATAAGCCGTCACTCCGGTTAAGCCTTCTGCATTATTGCACGGAGTACCGTGTTTTTTCTAATCCGCAATTTCATGCATAAATTGGATGAGAAAAATAAAACTCGGAAATGAAATGCAGGACCCTGGCGAATATTTTTGGAAGATTCTAAAAGTACAAACCTGCGAAAAATGTAAAGTACATTATCTGTACTCACCTTCATGTACGACATTTCTCCGCTGCAATGCAGAAAAAGGTTTTATTCACGTTCAAATAAACTAGGACATCCATGATGCGCAGGACTTTTGCTATTTTTTAGATTTCTAGATTAGATTATTATTTTTATTGAGGTTGTGAGATTGTGAGATCGAAACTTTCACAGAAACGCACCCGTTTCTTTGTCCACATTGCACAGTTGACTAGTACAGCAATACCGATTTTGCCCATTACCATTGTAAACATGTTGAAATGATTGACAGGTTTTGCCCACACATAAACGGTTCACTGCAATTAGCCTGCCAGCACTAAACGTTTCTTCAAGCTGGAACGTAACAGAAATTGAGGTAGTTTAAAGGGTATCCATGGTCGAAATGCCCAACAGAATTTAAGTGGAAATTCCGGACACTTACGACACAGTTTTGGCAATTCGGAAGAATCGTTGCGGTGTCCGGGTTGAAGTTTAAGTCACGTGTATGATAGCAACTGAATCTTGGTCCATCGTCTACAGGCAAAAGAAACGGTTAGCATGTAAGTAGATTCCATTGTGTTTGGTCATACCCTGAGCTTGTGAGGCTTTCAGAACAAGTGCAGCAAACAGAAAAATAATCATATCTTCTCCAGTGCACGCTATACTAGAGTGTACACAACAGATAGTGGCATTTATATAACATGTACGTCGTGGAGTACACCCCCTCTCATATAGTCTTTCAATGGTCTGCTACGGTTGAATCTTTTTAACTGCACCATGGCAACATGAGAATATTCTTCTGAAGCTTTTTAACCTGAGCGGATGACCTCTGGACCTGTGGGGGTGAAACACAACAAACTTCAAATTACAACTCACATACAGCACAGACAGTAAGTATCTGTTGGCACTACAACTGCTGTATTGAAAATGTACGTGTCCGGTCGTTTCAATTACCAGTTTAATGAATGATTTTGACCTGAGTGCACGCTGGTTTTGATGGAGAAGGAGGGAACACAGTAGTAATCATGTTTTTTTTCAAGTGGTCCGTTGTTTTAACGTGCGCGTTATCAGGAGTTCGCATCAATCACTTACTGTTCTGTAGATTCACATACTTTATTGGTCAGCTAGAGCTTGATGCGAATAGCTTGAGTCCACAGTAATGCGGCACAGTCATCCGGCACCCTGCCAATTAGGAAAACTGTCGTTCCGTCCCCTCAACTATGGTCTCGTGTCACTTACACTTATACTTGCAGATGGACCATAATGTACCATTCCGAAACTAATTTTCCGAAAAGCTCAAGGCGTCAACACTTTGTTGAATAGAGTGAAGGATTTTGCATCTCTATATTATCCGGATATCTGTGCAGTTAGATAGAAAATGCGTTACTTTTTGATTCCATTGTCTGCATTGTCTGCTTGGAAAGCAATTGACCATCTCAGTTGTTCTGCCAGAAAGAACAAACTTCTTGGAATAGAAAAAATCTTGATTATTTTCAGGGCTCAAGATATCTCAAAATACGATGGTTCTTCCAAACCAGTAACGACCGGAATGTTCTTAGTCGGCAGGCGCTACCTCTGGAGAGAGGACATACGACCGACCGGCCATCACTAATCCAAGCGTTCATAATTTCGATAGCACAATGATGTTATTATCTTCTTTTGTTCTTGACTGCGCTATAACAAACACTCCGTTATAAGGAATACAACGCTTAGCAAAAGATTGCAGAATGAACCTTTAAAACACATCCAAGGCTCACGTTTTGGGTGGTTTTGCTGAGAGCATTTCCCCCTATCGGGGTTCTGTCCACAAAGGAAAGCTACATTTGTGGGATATCTAAACTTGCTTCATATGCAAAAACGTTTGTTACCCGCTTTGCAAAAGATGATACCAATATGCATGACTATAGTCCGGCTTAGGGTTCCGTATTATTGCAGCCTCTACACGTTAAAATAACACACGTCCATTTCTGAAGAGATCACGCACGTGAGAGCTCAGCCAGGAAAACACCCGTACCTTGGCACATGGAGCGCTTAACTCAACTCGGAAGAGACCAAGTGACGTAAAAGACCCCTTATTGGAAATCGGTTAAACTGGCTGCATGTTTTTGTAGAGTTAAAGGGGCGATCCACTAAAGAAGATATCTTTGAGTGGCATTTATGAAGACGGGAGTTGTACAGCAGTTTGTCCAGTCCTGATACTGGGTCGCGAGGATCATGTTTATAAACTTGTTTTCATTACAAGGGACCAACTCAAACTGAGTACTAGAAAATTTGAGGATTCTGGCAAATGGGACTTCGCTATTTATTATTTTGCCTCCACCGGTGTATCGGAATTTCTTTATCAAATAAGTTATCTTTATGCAAACTAATTCTGCATTGTGCCATGAAAATGTGCGCACCACATCAAAATTAAGGATTTCTTGGCAGTTTGCGAATCGATCGAGAGCAGAGTTATAAAAGTTACCCAAAATAATAATGAAATATGAGAACGATTTACGATGACGCCGGGATTTTCTTTTGATTAGGTCACTTAAGCATCACTTCCTTGGCTCTAGTTCGTTGGAGAGAACTGTGGTGTGGTTACAAATGATTTTTTCAACTTTTCACCGTAATATTTTCTTGCTGTAAGACATTCTGCCTGGGCTGATAGTCAGAATGGTTTGCACTGATTGTGCAGAACACTAAGTTTCCTTACACCAAACAGTCCAAGCTGTGATAAGTCATTGAAGATATGCATCTTAGGCATGCCAGTCTCGCGACCTGAACTTGTTTTTGCTGCACAGAAATGCAAAAAAAGCTGTTGCTGGTTTGCTGACACCGGAAATGATACAATGGAAAAGCAAAACTACATAAAGTCAAATCTGACCACCTTTTACCCATGACTGACTCCACTGAAGCTGGACGGCCACGTTGCTGACCTGGATTTTTGCCAGATAACTGCATTTATTTATCTCTCACACGACTGTTTCAGCTGTTTGAAAGTTTATCAGAGACCGTCTGTAACACACTGTATTTCTTTGGCCTGCATATGGTCAGAATGATGGATCTAGGGTGCTTAATCCTCGTTAGCCTGCTATACTATTTCAACTATTTCAACTTCCGCTGAGAGACTGAGCGGACAAGTCAACGAAGATATAAAGAAATCTGGTCTTTCGCCTATTGATTTTAATCCTAGGAGTGCTCCAGCGCATGTGGGAGTTCATCCGATTAGTTACATGAGAGAACAATATCAACACCTTTGGGGGATCTACTCGAGAGAGGGTATCCTTCTAATGCCGTTCAACTGAGCATTTGATGGCAAACGTAAAGAATAACGGCAGGCGGATGTTTGTTCCGAGTAAAATATTTGTGTACTACAACCTTTTTTAGAGGTATCTTACCGAGTAAGGCGTGTTCGGAAAAAGCGTTGTGGAAGAAAGGAACCGGATATTTTAGCAGCAACATTATAACCCAGTACGTGTTAATTAGATAAGTATTCCGCCTTTTTTGAGATTGTTTTTAGTTAATAGCTGATCTTGCGGCAGGGGTTCAGTATTCTGGATCCAAAAAAGCGACTTTCCCTGCGGTTTAAGAAGTGTCGATACGGAGGTATTTTTAAACTTCTACTATGGTACAGGCTACTCCGAAGGTCTTTCTGTCTTGAGGTTTTGACGAATGCGGGACCTCCGCTTTACTGGGATTTTAGCAGATGACGTCATTAGGTATTGATTCTGGGCTGACATTCGGTGTATAGTTTCTTTAGGCGTGTTGTTTATCACGTGTGCAAAGTACTGTATTCATCAATTCGTCCTAACTTTATGGTTGTCACTCACGCGTTTTTCTTTTCAGTACTTCATTTGAGCCCGTGGGGTCTCCGAAGAATGTATCATCTACTGTACTTTAGTCGTGATTTCCAAAATTTAGCAAACCGGTCCTTATTACGGTTATGCCTTTGTACTGACAGGCATGATGGAAGAAATCCCAACGAAATGACACAGGCATCAATTTTATCATAACACTGTTAGCATATAAAGCATATGTATTTCTTACTGCACGCACGATCGCTCCAAATGTTATCAGAGAAATTGGACAATACTTAACAACTGAGAAAGACTTAATATTCGGAAGTACCACAATGGATACGACACCGTTGTTTGTCATTGTGGGTTTGTTTTCATGAGCTATAGAAAATGAAAAAAAGTTCGACTGACGCAATAGCTGACACAACCGCAGCGGAAGATATTTCGAGTTAACAGTCCCTAAAATCTTCCGGTTGCGCCTTCCACGTTGGGAACATACAAGAGTATACATAAAACCAAAAACAGATAATTGAACGGCCCACAAGGCCGATGTAACTAACTAGTTAATGAACGTACCTAATAGTAAATGATCCATGAAAGACAGTTTACTCAACTTGGGCGCCGGATGGCCTTTCGGTTGCCAATTATTAGGAAAAATCGTAATCATGGTGATAATATAAGGTGTGAATATGCTACTTAAATGTTGTGAGTAGTTAGTACAATATTGCCTTTGTAAGAGAATTACATATAGTCTAATATCATTTTGGCCCTCTATACTAAAATATATTAATTATCATTCCAATGTTTTTTCGAAAAGCGAAAGAGATATTGACCAAGTTCATGAGAGGTAATCCTCTTGCTCTGTCATCAGGATTTCTATCTGGCCAGCTGGGGCTGACAGAAGCTTAGAAAATCGGTGGTATTGAGACCAGGTGCTTATATTTGTTTCAGCACTAAACCAGAGTAATTTTTGGAGATGAAGTCTTTGTGTGAGACAGGATTGCAATTTTTTCAACTGCACTTCGAAGCTGCGCCTATTTGCGTAGAAATAAAGCAACCAAATAAAGTGTCTTAGCTTACAGCAAAAATGGGTACTGGATGATCTAATAGCAACGCAAAACTTAAAGTGATTTGGAAGAAAAAAACAAACTACCTACCTGGTCAAGCATTGTCCAGAACAAAGTGAGGGCGACATTACCCTTCTGGCCTCTTCAGCAGCAGAGAGTGAGGATGTACCAGAGCGCTACATTTATACTATTATATCCCTTCTTTCTGTAGGAAGACCAGCCAGGGCTAGGTAGAGTGTAACAGGTAGTCAGACATCTTTTGCATTTCACTTCATTCACCGGATGAACGGTATGGCTTCGGCAGCTACATTGATGGAGTGCTGTTGATTACTTATACACAGTTGTTTCTACTCAAATAAAATGGTGCGAACTCTGGATATATGTATGTGAGATTTCGGAAAAGCACCTGATTTGCTGAGGTGCAAGCAACGGTGGACGCTCTGGAACTGCTTAACATTTGAATACAACCGGTAGCTTGTTTCACTTTCTTTGCAAGAAGGCGTGTATTCTGGCTTGTTAAAGTAAACTGCCAAATTTCTCGCCCAGGACACATGTCTGTATAAGGAATTCTGAAATGTTCAACAATTCTAAGCACAGTAAGTATTCCGCTCATAATCGCAGTATTTCCCCGGACCAATATCGTCATGTTGGTCATATTATCCAGCAACACATGACCTACTGGCAAATAACCGTCATTAATCTTATAAGGACACTGCTCGTATAAGAGTAGTGGTTTAGTGTTTCCAGTCAATAGCAGTGAAAATATACCCATACTTACGGAACATGTATTCAGAGCGAGGTGCCGGATAACTAAGAGGTATGGGAATCTTGAGAATATACAGGAAACATAGGTAAAAGTGCACATAAAGTTTTCCAAGCAGAATAACTTCACAGAGTTCAAAACTGCACAAGACAGTTTATTCAGTTAGCTGGGTTCAGCTGACGTGCCGTTTTAAACCTTCTGTAGCACGTTGATGGGGCTGTTTCATGTGTCTGCTTTGGTGAAGTGCCTGCGTTTTTCCATTGCAATTTATTGCCAGCATACATCCGCCTGGCATGGTAGAAGAAGATAGCCGTAAAACATTCACGTTCTTTCCAAAATTACAAACTGAAGTTTCCGGGCACCATTGTTATTGCGTTTTGGCACCATCCATTTCTGTTGTTTTGTTTCACTACCATCTGCACGTGAACCAAGGCTGATATTGGATCCAGCGAGCAAACGTTAAGGATATCATTGTGCGTGACAGTAAGGAAACATCAACCCCAAATTGGGTAAATCCAGGGCGAAAACAGTTCTTCAGGAGAAACCAAAGGGGAACATGGAATTGCGTAGCTACCAGAAAGCAAATCACGCAAGAATTTAAGTGTGTGATCGGTAGAAAGTGGCTTCAGCTAACTGCTCTTTTCTTCTCGAGGATAGCACGGATAATATTTAATCCAAAACATCTCAAAATTTGATATGGATGTAACGTAATGCTTACCAAGCGCCCATGTCAGACGCACGTTTTAGAACATTTTGCTAATCAGCGAAGCCAGTTCAGAAGGCTCAGTTCCACCAAATTGCTGAATTGTTGCATCAGGTGGCCGCAAGTTCAACAGATTGCCCTCCACAAAAATTGCCAATCCCTGGCTTCAACGAAGCCGGACGACTTAGGACACAGATAATGGTGCAATAAACGAGGTAGCCCCGGTTATTCAGGTGGCAGTCGCAGCATACACTTAGCCTGTCTACTTGGTCACAAGCGTTTCGTTACCGATCTAGATGACACTGTCAGTGTAATGCTGTGACCTGAATGTGAGCGGTGCGTCAGTGTGTGTTGAGAATTGGTGCGCATCATCTTAAATATGAACCTCTAAAGGGGGGTTGACCTTCGACTAAGATTGACTGCTCAGGAAGCCAGCATCATTGATTGGATTGTCTGTTCGTGTTTTGATCGGCTGAGGCCCAGGTGACCTCTCGGCTTGGCCATTCCTATTTGTACACTGTGACCTTTTCCAGTAGTGCTGCGATTGACTACGACAAGTCGGTGTGTGAGGTACCCCATGGTCTTTTCAAAATATAATTGTTTCGACGATACCTCGACAGTATACGTGCACAGATCTGACTGTCAGGATCTTCAGGTTTGTCTCAGCGAACGATGACCTTTCTGGGTGTCACGCTTGAAAATAGCAGAAAGTGGATTATATGACCTCTTTGTATTGGTGATCCATGAACCGTTTCCATTTAGTTTAATCAACGGGGTAACCGTGGAAATGAATGCAATTAAATGCCTAGCAGTCAATGCCATCTTGTTCATTTTTTGTTTTTTCTTTGTTTTTTTAAACAACCTTCTCAGGCAGGCACTCAGCCTACAATCAGTTGAGGTTTCGTCTGACTTCTGAAGCTGGTTTCGACACATTTTCGAAGAAGAGAAGCGCCAGCTGCTCATTTTGCCGTTTTGGGATTGTTTTTGTTAGTTCAGGAACCACCTGTTATGGATTCCTTAGCATGTGTTTTGTAAAATATTATATATATAGTTTTCCTATCTTATTATTTATGTCTGATTTTCACGCTTTCACTCGTTCTAATCAAATGCACGTGTAGCCCCTTTAAGGGTTGATGGCGCGGATGTGAGCTAGCGCAATCCTGCCCTGTGTAATTTTTCTTCGAAGTTAAGCGGAGATTTCGTACTTCTCTAAAACCGTAAAGTCATAACGGATAGTTTTACTTTTTCTTCATGTCAGAGTTCAAATTGATGTCCCCAGTGTGTTATAGATAAATATCTTTTGGTTTTTGTGGGATGTCGTTTTATGGTGAGGAAAGTGTCCTTCTCATGTCGGATCCAAAATTTTCGTTAAATTACGTTTCATCCCTTGTAAACTGGTTAGCGCAGTATCCATGGTGCGATAGTTCCATAAGTGTTCCCTTTATCTGCTGTTATTTGTATCCGTCAAGCTTAAAATATGTGGTCATTATTGGGTTAAAAAGCGGTCTAATTCTTCCTGGGTTTCTTTGTATTGACGCACACGTATTTGCATTGCGGTTTCTTTGGGGCATGTTATGGTTGAATTGTATGGTTGTTTAATCGAAATTGACGCCAAACAATATCATGATGGTATTGACATTCCTTGGTTTGTTGAAGCAGTGGCCATAAGTGCTAGTGTTACCTTCCGATCCATCAGTAAGATCCCGTTCCTTTCAAAGCCAATATTCGAAGTTTTCCGGTAGCTCCGTATCAAATAGAATGTTGCACTTTGGACATCATCTGCCTCATTTTATCATCGCTTATTGTGGTCGCCCGGCTTGCCACTATTCTTCCCACCATCTTGTCCATTTTGTATATATATATATATATATATATATATAGTCGAATTTGATGCACGGTGTCAACTTTCTCGTAAGGATATCGTTTTTGGCAACATGAAGTTCGTGATTCACAACAGTAAGCTAATGAATATATCAACCAAACCACTTTGGTTATCGGTAAACCCTAATCGTAGCAGATCCGTTAGACTGAAGTCCAATGTGTGTCCTCAGATTTGCCAAACAGTTGCAACTAGCTGATGAAGACCTTCATCTTGTGCCTAAAGGTAACTCAGCGTTACATGTGTGCTACTGGTCATGTGTTCGTTCTCTTTGGTGAACGATCCGTCTGAAGCCCTTTCGCAATGTCTCACTTAACCTCGAATTCTCTAAGATCACGTCACAATGGCAAAATGGTACCATGGGTTCGGTCCAGCATCCAGCCAACTGTACTCCGTATACTGCATCTTGTGCAACACAATTTTACAATCACCAGAAACTTGCGGAATAGTCTTTTAACCAACCCTGTCGAGGATTCCCAGAGAAGACTTCACAGCACCACGAACGTGTAACAAATATGTGCAACAAATGCAGGCCATTTTCATAAAGAAAGCTACTCACAAGGTTGCTGAAAACTCCTCGAAAGCCTACGACCGGTTTCGCCCTTCTTGGGGCTCTTCAGGTTGGCACAGTCGCCGAGTTGCCGTCAACCTTATGTTCAGATTGAACCCAAATTGGACAAACTGCGACAAATACACTCATTTGCATATCAATTTAGTTCTCACACGAGACTCGACTGAAACTCGCGTTTATGATATTATTCGGCTGAATATGCTGCCCAAAAGCCACCTTATGTTTCAGTTGGTACTTTATTCGAGATATCGCAGTATATTATCATGAAAGGAAATACTCGCACGGTTGCTGAAAATTCTTCGCCTTTCTTGGGGCTCAACAGAGAAGCGCTGTCGCCGAATTGCCATCAACCTTAAGTTGCACTTTTCTGTTGAGTTTTACCAGATTAGTGTTTTTCAAAACTTCTCCAAGTGCATTCTACAGACTTGCTTTTGAATCTAACTTTATGTTAACCTAATTGTATTACTGTGACCTTCACTAAAAAATTTATTCCGTTTTGTGCACGCGTGAATCCACTGTTGGGTAAGTTCCTCAAGCTGGATTAGCGATCGTTGTTTAATGCTTGCATGGTTTTCAATTTTGGATGGTCTCAACTAACTGCAGCAGAGTAGGAAATGTTAAGTGGAAGCTTTATGAATTCATGAAATCAAGAGCTTTCCCATGAAGATGGCACAGGATTAACTACCAATTTTGGCAAGACCAATAATTAAAATTATGCTATTAGTTCCATGATTCGACTTCATTTTTTAATAAGGGCTGGTAACTCCGGGCAAAACTATGTTCGCGCGGGACGTTTATACGGAATGACCGTAATACTGTAGTACGTTGATTCTACTCAGTCCTACTATGCTCCCAGCAATTAGGGATTTAGACGTTATTACGCCAAATCTATTCTCTACTTCATTCCAAGCACTTTGGTTGTGCTTGCTTTATATGATTCCTATTGCATCAGTGAGGAAGTTTTTGGATGGAACGAATTTCCTGGGGCAAACTTCCGAACTAGCGTCAGCCGTAGGTGCTTCAGAAGTCCCCACAGTCAGAAATGTTTGTTACGTGCAGCAACTTCTGACAAAAGGCAAGTGATCTTTTTGGAAAGAATGAGAAAATCCTCCTCCAGAGTTTTGATGGTTTACTATAGAACAACTTGGTTGTTAAAGCAGAGAATGCCCTATCTATGTTTGGATAGCCTACGGTGTTGACTTATTTAAACTAAGAAGTCCGAGCGTTTTAGGTACACTCCCAAGCTAGGGGAGATTTCAGGAGTATCGGACAAAACGATTTCATTGCGGAGGATAAGGAAGCAAAAGTGCCCCAAATGAAATGCGTTTAAAGTACTTTTCTAACTGGTTCTTTATGAATGGGTTGCCTAATTAAGCCCCAGAAATGCCCACCTTCGTTAGCTTTCTAGTTCAGAGCAATTAGGTTTTTGGGGGACAAAATGTGGTAGCTTCTGAAAGGTTGCTTATTTTTACTGTCCTCTCCCCAGTGGATTCTTGGTCGGGGGTAAATTGGATGCTTACATTAACACAGCGTTACAATGATCTTTACTTACTGGGATTAAGTTTTGTTTGAAAAAGTGACTTAAAGAGCCGTATTGGTTCATACTTCCATGTATTATTTCAAAATTCAAATTCTCTTATTTTATTGTCAGCTAAGTTTACCTACGTCGGTCGAAGTGTGAACCATAAAATTGCAGCCCTCAGCGCTGTCCTTTTACTCATGATTCACCTCAAGAAATGTGACACACATTGCGCATCCGTTCTGACCTCAGCGATAATGAATAGGATGCAGATATTCGGAAACCCTGTTAACGATGTTGAGAGATGCTGGCCATTCTGTCGGTATATTGATGTTTGGTCCTGGCCTATAACCAAACGCATCACGAAAGCGATTAATGGCTGTTGGCCCATAGGATTCCCCATCGAAAATCGGTTTTATTCTCTTTACGCGGGTTTTTCAGATAGCTAAAGGCTAAACCATTGCAAAGAGCGTTACGTTCCCAGAAATACTCATGACTGTAAAGCTTCTGTCTATATGCTTACATTCCACGTTAACGTGTATGACAGCGTGCTAAAAATTTACATCATAATCCCTGTCAGATGTGACTTGCGGGATTTAGGGATATTATTGGGTGGGTTGCCGTAGCGTTTTTGAGACGGGTAATCGAATAATCGCATCACAAGAAAATTGAAGGCTATCGTAACAAACTGGCCTTTTATGCGTGAACCTGCTTAAACGAGAGAAGACTGGAGAGAACTAAGGTTCCTTTTAAGCAGTTTCAGCTCTGGTGAGAGTTGAACTTGAACTTCCTGGTTTGCGTACTACATCACATACATACATTCCTTTTCACGCTTGTAAATAATAGTAATAAATTTTACACACCGCCAAATTGTTAAACGGCGCTGAAAATCCTGCTGACGGAGTCAGTGGCACATTTACAAAGAAAGAGTCCTTTTATCAATTTCTCATTTAGCCCGCCGTGAACTTTTTGAACACGGTCATTGTTTAAACTAGTGAGCGTGAAGTTTTCTGCTTGGATATAAATCACATATTGCAATTGAGTTGAGCAAGTTCTGCATCGACGTTCTTTCCATTTTTTTCAAGTGTGACGAAAATTTTAGTCGAAATTAATACAACTTGTTCCAGGTAAACACGTCAAAGGTGCAAGCCCTGTAAACCTGTGGGCAAAAATCTGATCAGTCTACACCCCATTTTGTGGTTCTCATCTTCCCATGAAACTGGCTGACTTAGATCATGCACGGAGAACAACTGTGGTATCTGGATTCCTCATTCATTTCAAGCCAGAAGCAACTGCCTTGGTGTTCTCATTATGACATCCAAAATTTCTGAAGATGTGCGATGCCCCTCGGGTTGCACATTTAGCTGCCCTCTACAGGCTGTAGCCTGGTGGAGGAATTTCTGGGTGAATTTAAAAAAATACATATTACTAAACACCAAAATAATTGAATAGGTCGAGAAGTCAACAGCCAGATACACGAGAAGAGGGCACCTTTACATAATCTAGCTTGGTTAATTTTTTGATGGAATTAAACCTCATGTACCAACATATCGGTCACACATGGACTGCAGTTTTTGGGAGTGGAATAATCATATTACAGAGGATCTACCCAAAATGCTCAACTGACATATGCCATCATTCTTTGGATTGGCGGTAGCTGTTCTGAGATTTAGTTCAATTTCTAAGGCTCCTGGTTGGTTGAATTATTGCATAGTTATATCAGGTAGCTGGGAAAAAAACGTTGCATCTTTTTCGAGTGACGCGATCGACATGGGTTTTTATAGTCAGTGGCTACGCAAAACAGCGTCTTGTATTTATTGGAAGTTGCTTGTGGATCTGCTAGGACAGGTTGTTCAGGCTCTTCCGATTTTCCGTTTCCGTGAACGCTGGATCTCCGTTTCATTTTCCAAACTGAGGTGCGTTCCTAGGCTGAAGATGTATAGATTAATTTCGATGGTCATAACACAACCGTACTTGCATAATGGAATGCTCAAGTAACTAGCGTCCTGCCCATGGCGAATATTGCATTCATAGTATGGCTCATTACCTATGGGAATAGAGACTTCGATTAGATACGCCGCTTTTTAAAAAAATTTTATTGCTTATTACAAGGCACCGAAAACGTCAAAATTAACTGCCTGATTTTACTTGGCAATCAGAGATGTGTTCCTATGCTTGGCATCAGGTCTTGTTTTCGAGGTGGTTTTTTATCTTGGTCCGGTCGTTTGGCTACTTTGTGGGTAATTTCTCTCACAATATTTTATCGGTTCAATTAATCATTCTTGAGAACTGAAAATGCTGCGGTCTTGAAGTCCAACCGTTTGAAACCCTCAAAAATTGAGTTGGTGGTAGCTGTGAAGAAGGACATCTGAGTCAGGCGGATATCCGCGCACTAGGTAAAAGATAATGGGACTGCTTTTGAGAACATACCTTATAAAAACCTATATTGATAAGACGGGCACCGTTGATTTTTCCTATAACTTTCCAGCGGCCTCTGTCTTGTATTGAGGCGTACATATCCCGACTCATCAAACTGGCATCATTGTCAATTATGGGTTTGTGTATTGGTAAGATACTTCATCTGTAAGTGAAAACGATTCAACTTCATCTATTATACTTGCATTTTATTCCAGTAATCCCACACAAAAATATGACGACAAGGTTAGGCTACGCCACGCTCGAACAGGGCAATATAAGGTGTTTCCGGAATTGTCAGCATCTCACTGACGAGTTTGCACAGCGGGCTCTCCAAAAAAACTTATTTTCAAAAATGCTTTGCGGTAGTTTTGCAAGAGGATGTTGCACACAATAAGGCCTAGAGTAAACACCGTTGGGCAGGTAATAACAATGTGCTTCATCAGCCGCCAACAATTTCCTAAATAGCTCCTACACATACATAAATCTCAATGGTCGACGGTTTCAAAATCTCCTCCGGAATTCCCAGAACTGTTTATCCTTGCCGATTTTTAGCTGGACACGCATCACTGAAAGATGGAATAACCTTCAGATGCTTGATTTAAAACTTAAGATTCGTTTGCATATCCGCTTATCAACAACCGTGCAAGCTCCGAATGCTGAACGCCAAGGAAGGAGTAGGTTACAGAAACAAGTTAACCAAGTCGGTGCATCCACAGCAGAATAGCGAATCGGAACACCCTACTCAACCAGCGTATCGCAAACTATACGAGTGCCCTGGACTGTTATCCGAAAGTACAAGTAAAACTTTCGTGTCCACGCAGTGCAGCCCGAGACTAGCTTACACTTTCCCATTTGTGTTTGATCCTCTTGTCATTATGTACGCATCAGTCAACAATCTCCCACGCTGAACTCGATTCAGCTTCACATTGCTGATTACTGCATTTTTACCAGGAAGGAGGTATCCCGCCTAAATGCCCCCAAGGAATACTTGGTAATGTACATTCCGTGGTATATTTTTGTTCCCCTAGTTTTCTTTCCAGGAGAAGTTGCAAATGCTCACTTACTCACTAGGATGATTGCTGCGCGCTGAATCAACAAGAACGAGGAAAGTAGGTGAATATATGGGAACATGTACGTCACCTGTTCACCTAGGATACCATCAAAAACTATTGAAATATACAAAATTTATCAACCCCTAAGAAAGAGATATTGCCAGAACTACGGAGCTAAAGGCTACACAGCAATCAGATGGGAAAGGCTTGATTCTGACGGGCTAATTAATTAAGGGGAGTAGACGCCCAACTAATGAATCAGTGTTCCAAATTTACTAGCAGAAGCAGAGACATTAATCATTACAGTGGAGAAAATCGAATGGTGAAACCAACCAACTAATTTCGAGAACATCGGACCATAAGTCAGTGCTAGGTGAGAACAGGTCAATCGAAGGAATGGATGGTAACCACACAATGAAGGCATCCCACAACGCAACACAGATCACAACGCACCTATGAACTCAAGAGGGCACTGTCTCCCAGTTAGCCAATCATGATAAGTGATAACTCTCTAAATGCTACTTAAACGCAGGCAGGTGAGGAGGCAGTATCCACTAAGCTGCTCGCTGAATATGATTCCTCGTTTGGTGAGGAAATATTTGCAAGTTAATTGCCAAGCATGACGAACAGATACACCACTACCTGACCAGTAACCTAAAAATAATTGTATCCAAACAGGTCAACCTCCCTCATGTTTTTGTAGAATAAGTGACAAATAGCATCTGCGCCTCACCACAAAAACTCAAACGAGATATTTTTCCACCACAGACATTTTTCAGCCCTATAAGCAACACGCTGACTGCGCTCTCCTACTGGTAAGAATGGTGTAATAGATCCCATTAACCAC
The DNA here is from genome assembly GCA_004794785.1 of Opisthorchis felineus. Taxonomy (NCBI): domain Eukaryota; kingdom Metazoa; phylum Platyhelminthes; class Trematoda; order Opisthorchiida; family Opisthorchiidae; genus Opisthorchis; species Opisthorchis felineus. The sequence goes on along the minus strand of SJOL01008280.1, from coordinate 243,680 downwards.
TGACAAATGTTTGGTGGCATAAACCGTTGAGATGGAATAGGTATCAGTTAACGCACCACAGAATTATTTAGCACGGTCGATCGGGCGACTCAAGATTGAACCAAGTCAACAGTGGGGGGGGGCAAATAATAGTTTTGTTTAAATAGTAACCTTAACTACATACACACTTCATACCATAAGGGTCGTTTGTCCAAAGGTTGCTCCTTCTGCCTGGAAGCGTGCATTTATGAAGTTGAGTTTATCTAAGCCAAAGATAAGGCAATTTATAATTTATAAAGTTGTTACTACATTGGAAGTACCACAAGAATAAATCCCACAGCGATCAGAAACAACATACTGCAACCGCATTAAAAACCTTATAGTGCTGTTCGGGCGACTTAAGATCACAGAATAGATGATTAATGATGTCTATTGTTCCTTTCAATAGTTCACCTTTATATATAGGGTTGAAGAGCGCAGTGGAAACAACCATTCGCTACTTGGTTGTTTAAGTTTTATGCAGACTGTTACAGATGACAATTAGGCTTTTCTCTAAATATTCTGTACTTCAGTGTGACTTGAGTAGTGTCCCTCAAAACTCGATTTCGCAGGTGAACTGAGATAACGAACCTTGGTCCGGGCCAAGTGAATTATTCGTCTGACAGTATCATGTAAATGCGTCCTTTTTATTCTTCATGAGTAACCAGGCCTTGGAAGAACTTTGACCCTTGACATTTCGTCTGTCGTGTTTCAAGGCTTAAACATGCCATCGAATTCGATCGGCTGGCTTCGCCTACTGATACCTAAATTACTTTGATGTCTACAAATTCGAAATATGATTTTGGCTTTCACTTGACACCCGTCCTAAGTAGAAGTGTAAAACATAAGGCAAGTAATCAACACGTTTTTGGAGTTCAACGAGGCTTATATACATGAGTTACGTGCACAAAGGCGTGAACATCTCTCAGGCCAGGAAGAGGAAACCTATTTAGGCTGCGGATTTCTTATAGCAAGGCGTATAAATTCCGAAGTGGGATGATCAATAATTATTATAACTAGGACGTTTGAATGCATCTCAGGTAGGAATTATCCTCTACGAACGTAATTATTTTCAAGGTAAATGGGATCTTTGAGAAAACTAGAGCAACATACACGTTGAAACGGACATAGACGGGAAAACTCCCGACACATTTATGAGGATTTTGCATTACAACAGGCAAAGCAATTTGTTTTTAAAAAGTCCTTCGTGTTTGAACACTACCACAGGCAACACACCATATGCAGCGACATTGTCTGGCCGCCTGGCCATCAAGTTCTAAATTTAAGCCTCAATTTGTAGGCTATTTACTGGTTGTAGTTGTTTGGTGTAACTGAACAATGTAGTTAAAACATCTCGCTAGATGCAGACATAATTATTGTTCAAAAATGTGCATTCCAAGCGTTGACTATTTTTATTGGCAGAAGGTTTTTTTTAGTTTGGGTGGCCTGGATATACTACAGGTGTAAGGAGGAAAGCCCTTCGTCGCAGAGTTGTTTATTAGCAAACGCCAACTAAACAGTTACAAACTATTGGACAGGATAGTAAACCTCTAATATCCTGTTTATTTTTAAAATCCGAACATCCTCACACGTCTTCTTGAACTTTCGTGGATATTCATTGACCGTCACTCAATTGTAAACAAACGCTGCAAAGCAGTTCCACAGGTTCCGTAATAAACCCCCACCTTCCTCTAGACGCGAGGCAGAGTTACGAGAACACCGCATGCTACTCGCACGCCTCATCAGCAGTATCCGCCGTTACTTAGGTACTACGCTACGTCAGATTTGTCTTCATGCCTAAAACGTTTATTCTCGGTTTAGAAGCGGAAGGTTTACGAGGTTCATCTTTGTAATTGTCTTACCAAGCCAACGAAAGTAGAGCACAAAGATAGATTGATGGGCGATATCCGAGATCCAGAGATAGAGTCACAGACGTAAACCGGCCCCTGTAGTTTTGGGGCATGGTAAACATAACGTGGCATTTTGTTGATTATCTGCCAGATGTTCCATCACGACTGTGGAATCTTGCCACAAACTGTTCCAAGTTTGAGCCAGTGGCTCTGTTTTTCTTGTTTCCCATTAACCGATAGCCGTTTCTGTAAGAACTTCATTGGGTGGTCAGCTCACTATTATATACCAAGATATGCATATCCAAACGGGCATGGATTCTGGCTCGTCTATGAACCATTGAGTGGTTATTGACCGGTTAGTGAGAACGGCCCCAACTATGCCGGGTGGTATTTTTGCCCAGCATCTTTTGAAATTTATAACTCACAGGGAACAGTGGAACAGAGTGAAGACTAATGAACATGCGTGCTTTTAAGAACAATCAGGATCATTACGGTGACTAAATGAGACAAGCCCAAGAAATGACCATATACGTGAAGGATGCTTAGTTGTACCTGGATTACATGAAGGAACTCACACGAGTTAATTATTTGCGCCTTCATGTTCCTCTTTCATGTGAGTTAAACAGTACGATGAAACAAACACCGACCACCGTTACCTCCCATGAGTGAAATTTTACTTCAAATTCCAGCAGATGATATGTGGTGATCGCAACAATCTGATCACTGTCAAACTCAACGCAGAAGGCTGTCAGGTGTCTTGACGTCACATTCCAGCTTGATCATAAACCTCCAAGCCAATAAGGGTGATTAAAATGCTACCATAAGTTTGCCGATAAGTATGTTCAAGGATCATGAATAAAACGCTCATTTCACATCGATTCAACAGATTATTAGCGATTGTTTTGGAGTCTATCAGTGTCGTCATATTACATTAACGCACTCACACATAAAAAGAAGTATCTCAATCACAGCTATATTGATGAAAACCGCACTTGATATTGTCCAAAATTCAATAAATGCACCGATATTGTGAACACTTCCGCGTAGGCCATATTGTGTCAATTCATCTTGTATGTTTCAAAACCTCAGCTATCGCTGGCGGGAACATGCATATACCCTAGCACATATGGATATATTGGGCCATATTAAGACTGATACTGATGCTTTGTGTCTCCAGAAGTTGCTGCATATCTTCACCTTTTTCATAAGGTGAAGTGGTTGTGAAGATAGTACAGCAGAACAAGATTCACTGCCAACTTGATCAATGTCCAGCTTTCAGCGACATTTCAAGATGTGGTCCGACCTAAATTAGCGGTGATCACAGGTGAAATGTTCGCCAAGGTTACAGGATCTGTCAGTCTACATCCAGTTTAGACTCATTCAGCAATAACCTAGAAGGGTACAAATCTGTTACACACATGCTTGTGGCCAATGTTCACACTACTATTCAAAAATGAATGACAGTCATGTACGGAACCCTCTTCACTGAAGGCTGATTGTCAACATCATAACCGGGTATTATTTTTCCCGAAAAAATGAAGTTCATGAACTGTTAACGACCGGATTTGAGTTCCAACCAATTGCTTCATCGGCAAACTGTAAAAAGCTGATTGCTAGTCAGTGTCTTAAAAGTGTGACTGGTGCTTCCCAACCTCCGGCAGATACAAGAATTTATGAAGAGTCCACATTATAAAGCAGGGTATAAGCTGAAGGCATAACTCGGTCGACTGAGGGCCACACCGAGCGTTTCCTACCGTGAAGGAAAAATGCAAAAACTTCCTAGTGCCCAAAACGGTCTGCTAGGAATCATGTTCAAGGTAGACAGCTGAGCTCTAATTCTCTTAACCTCATAACCGCAAAACTGATGCTGGGTCAACCACTGTCGTTATAAAGTGTAGGCGTTAAGAGTTTTCTGGCGTGGATAACTGCGAACTGTAATTAAAGAATCAATTGAAAATGTGCGAACAAGTCTACCCAAGGAAGTAGCTATCATATGCATGCCACATTAGCTGCAAAAGTGTGCCAATTTTGTCTAGTTTGCTGCACCATATGAGCACCGAATCAGTGGGAACAATAGTGTTTGCTTCCCCTGTTGTCAAATGTATGTAAGCCACCTGGTATTTTAATAGTCATATTAGTTTTCGAGGGCTACACTGTACGCCGCACTGAAAATTTAATTTAAGGAATAACACATGACGTCACAATCGTATTTATTGTAGAAGTGGACAATCAAAAGACCTGTAGTCTACTGCCAGAACCATTCATTGACCTTTCTCATGTGCAAGTTGTATCATGCCAGTAGTTAGCAAACTGCCCGGTCCGTACTTACCGTTGAAGAAACCGCCATGATTGGATGCCAAATAATTGCCTCTTTCTAACAAAGACCGCAGAATTAACTAGCCTTTTGAGAAATTTGCAAGGGTAAATATGTGTTGTATTTTTGGAACTTACGGAAACACAGGGGGGCTAACCATGAAGTTCAGCTTAGTTTTCTCTTTCATACCGTATGCAAAAACCATTCAAGCAACGAATTTTATGGCCCAAAAGGAGCACGCGGCTAATTTGCTTGCCGTAAGCAAAGTGGTTTGAACTTCAAGAAAAAGAATGTTTTTAGCTTAAAACCCCATGTCCTCAACAAATAAGACAGCCTGGATGCCACACAATGAAAATGGGAAACCGAGGGCTTCTTTAAACTAATCGCCTATTTTGAGCTAACTGTCTCAAAAGAAGGTTTTTTCTCTGTATACAGCTGTTTACCTCGGCAGATTTATTGGACAATTGGTGTGGCTAGTAAAAATGACCCCCAATCAAGGGTTTAAATCCTGGCATTACTGAGGTAAAGGTGTGTTTTACCAAAAACAATTGCTACATTCAGAAAACACGTCACGTTAACAGTAACATGATGGAGGAAGATTTAACAGTCTGCTGGTCATCAACATGTAGGTTGCGATTATTTGAATTGAGGCTTTGCAGCTTTCCATAACGACACATCTGGTCTATCTGTTGACCGGAAAATTACCACTAAGTAGTGCCTCAGCAGATAAGGACCCCTCAGTAGTTTTTGTTATTTGTCGCTCTTCGCTAATAAAAATTGACAAGCCACCATGAAAAATGCTTAACTGTAAGTTCCACGTGTAAAATTTCACCATAAGCAAGCTCCATAAACTTACCATATAGCTGATAAAATTTAAAATATAAGAATGACGAAGGGCGAGAGGTCGCATATTTTATACGGCCAACTAAGGCAAAGCAACCTGCATAAATCTGCTACAGTACACCGTACATTGAGGCAATTAATTTGCTGGAAAATGGCCCACATAAACGACCATATTATTTTTTACACGGCTAAAATGGATATCCCTTCACCGCTGAACCGACTCACTTAGCCAGATGTAACACTATGGCGCCCAAGCCTATGTTCTTTATTCCGAAGCTCAGAAAAATAGGCTTATGCTTGTATATTCTGCCATGGAACCACTTTGTTTTACAACAACAATAAAACTATTGGCACGACTACGTGGATCAGCGAACGCTGGGGCTCATTCCAGATTTGAGCAATTTACCTGCCAGGTAGTAGTAGGAATTAAACGCCAGTGCAAAACGGCGGCATTATTATTGGCATGAAAAACAACTTTTATCAATTAAACCTAATTCACATGGAAGGGCGAGAAGGGGACTTTTTTTCAAACAAACTTACCCGGATGCTCAATTCAGATATCATTCGAACTTGTTTCGAAGTGAGGTTGAAGTAAAATCGAAAGATAATTAAGTAATTTTTAACTTCAAAAGCCAGATATTTCACTGGTAGTTCAGGTGCTGCTTTGATTACCGGATTGCAGACAGAGGCAGTAATCAATGGATGAGTTTCATTTTCAATTTTGTTATCAGCGTTCAAAACAAAGGTAAGCTGATGAAATCTAGAATTGGCTTTTTATGCGGTTATTTGTGGGTCCGTGTTAACATTAGTATCTCGATCTCATGACTAGCAGCCTGCACGACAAGACATGTAGACTTCCAGAGCTTACTGAAACATGGAGCAGAGAGAGACAGTTCAGAAGCTAGCGTGTCACAACTGCTCAAGGCTGATCAAAAGAATGTCACTTATGTTTTTTAACTACTTCAGAATATTTCACCTTTTATGATGTTCTACGAGTGAATTCGCAGCGGACAGCCCGCTCAGAATTTCGATTGAGAGGCTAACTATGGTAACTAAGACAATTTTCTCCACACCAAACGCTGCATATAAACTCGAAAACAGCCAGCTCCGGGAGCAGATTTCACACGGACTGTCCCTCTTGAAGTAGGCGTTTACGCCAAATAGGATTCGTCGTTCTCATCGTTTACCTATGTGTACGCGGGCGCACGTCAAAGGTCCAGTAATACAAACATGTTCACTGTAAATCGTAGACTATAATTGCTTAGAGAAGGTTATTAGTGAATTTTTGCAGATCCTGGGAGTTGTAGAATCACCAGTGCATAAAATCTCTAATATCTTTAGCATTCACATATGAAAACAAACAGACAGTTTGGAAGGGTGAGATGGAGCGTCACTTGTCAATGTGTTGAGTCTCTCAATCAAAAAGGCCCATTTGGTGCTATTTTATTTGCTTGAATGAATTTGGTTTATGTGGCATAAACATTTTCAGCTCTCCAATGTTCTGCTTTTTTTAAAATCCTATAAACTTTGAAGTGGCCGGCGACCTGTAATAGGACAACGATCGACGCAAGCAGTAACACCAACAGTTACTGTGGAACTCGGTGCGGATCACCTCACACTTATTCTATCATAATGTTGCCCTGTCTAATGTCTACCGGCGGTCAAACGTCTTTCCGCCGGCGTAGGTAGTCAGTAGGGCGTAGGGTGTCGAGTGAAAGCCGACAAATCATACGCTTCCTATTTTACTATCCGCCATCAGCACGGAATAGACTGACCCCAAGAAGTATCCATAGGGGCGTTATTGTATAATTGTTGGACAAGTATTGATCGAACTAAATACGTTTACCCAATGGTATGGTAAGACCCTTATGAACAGAAAATACTGAAAGATGTAACTGTAACGTTCACGCTTTTCGAATGTGGTAGCATTTCAGTTAACAAGCCGTCCGACAAGTTATTGCGTGCTGTGCGAGTCACTTCGACTAGAATTTTTGGACGTAGAACGTTTTGAAAACTTTACTTCTAATTTAATCGCGGGTGGCTAAATGATTGGAGCCATAACTTGCTCATGAATAACAAAACGAATGTCAACTAATGGATACACGCGGATCATATTCACCACTTGATGTTCATGCCCTGGATAATGGTGGTTTCGAAACGCGGCTAATTTGGTAGCTATAACTGTGACCTTGAGGGTTGGTAGAAACCAAACTGAACAAGTTTTATGGTAATGCGTTTGCCAACCGTGTGAGTTGGCAGTTGAGTTGGCAGTTAGCAAACCGGAGTGAACATACATAATTAATCGAATTAGAAATACATTTCGATTGACTGGAATCAAAACAACGTGGCGTTTTATACCTTAGTATATTTTTTATTCGTATCACCATCCATCATCCAGGAAGTAACAAGGATTTTAAACATGACAGATTATCTGTGGTCTGCCTAGCTTCTGGAGTGCAGCACGTTGTAGAGCTGTCCAGAATTAAAATTTGGACGTGTTCCCAACTGTTATTTTGTTCATTTAGAACGGCATGGTGAGAGTAAACCAAATGCACACTGGGAGTAACCTGATCCACACATTTTACGTTGGGTTGATGAGGATTGCTTTGCCAGAGTAGGATAGTGTATAGATCAGCTTTGACTGAGCACAGGTTTCCTGCGACTGCTTTATATTTCAAGATGCTGTAAATGTCCGCGACACATTGCATATTGAAACTGCCTACTCCTTTCCGAGTTTCAGTGGTAAGCCAGCTTGTCTACCGTCGGTACCAACTTTGTCAAAACTTCAAAAGCAATAATACGAATATCCTAAATTTTTGACGTAAAGATTGTCTAGCATTGATAATGTGACATGCGAAATGAACAGTGTTCGGCGATAATAACGGTTTTTGCTGGAGGTGAGTAACTTTTGCTGTTTGAAGTATTGCTTAGTCAGCTGTCTCTGAAAAAACTTTCAGTTTAAACCAAAGGAGGGAAGCAAGTGACTCGAGTTTTTGCTGTTATGAGAGCCCATCAGCATCGCATATGCTCGGTCAGGCCGGCTTTTGAACTTTGAATGCCTGACGGGATAGGCTATCCTATTATCGTTACTCCACCGTTGCTTGCTGGGCGCACCTGAATTATTCCGTCCGACTATCCAGTTTGAGCATCAACATCCAGGGCGAAACCGGTCGTGGGCTGTCGAATACCTTTCAGCAACCCTATGAGTAGTGTATTGCGTTTAGATACTAGTGTTTTAGATTCTGTGAAGTGTGTACGCGGCAAAGCTGAGTTACGTTCCATTTCGTATCCATAACGCATTACTGTCCCGCTGCCGAGTTGGTGTATTGCTCACAATAAGTAGACCTCTGTATATCGCTGTTCAGTGACACTGATGATCTCTGATAAGACGCTTGCCAAGAAGGCTCTTCTGAAGCATTTGATCACAGCTGTGAGGGAGATTGCATATTGGGCGACCCAGGCTGAACACAGCCTGGAGAGAGTCAATATACCCAGCACTGGTACAGGCGGCAAATATTTCGTCACCGGGATGCGGAGAGTAGCTGAAGCGGATGCATCTCTCACTTGACGAGGGCTTTCCCATTGGACCAACGATGATGTGACTGGTCACCGGTACAGATCACAGATAGCTCTTGTCCAATGGTTGCCTTGTATGATATCAACCCGTTTCAGGTAACATGCCCTAAACCCCTCGTTACAATTTTGTTTTCTGTCTATCCACACACAGCATTTCATTCACACACGTCAATGTGACGATTAGGCACAAAAGCATTCCATAGTCCTTACTGCCACCTCAAGCGAGATCCACAGGGCAACCCACGGACATTTCATTCATGAAAAATATTGCCTTTAATTTTGTCACTTTTTTCTTGTGGTTTGCATTATCATTGCAATCCGTTCACTTGACAGTAAATTCTGCATTCTTCGCAACCAGATGGAATTAAACAAACAATATTCAGCAGGTTTCAAGTGTTTGTAGTATTACCTGAGTGGGATGGGATAAGTTGTTCCAAGCAAATAAAGACGTTACTGGGTCGTCACTAGAGATATTGAGCAAAGCAAAATCACCGCTCAAGCGTGAGCTCTTCGGCCTGTTCAGATGTGGGAGTTGAAGGAGGTCTAGAGTGCGCTGGCGGAGCCACGGTAACACACACGACCCACATTTCAGATTTCCGATGTTCATGCTTCGATACGGCTAACACTATATGCTGGCAGTGAAAGGTAACCCCAGTCCTTCCCCTGGTTAGTTGGGATTAATCAGAATAACTTCCCTGGCACGAAAGAAGTACTGTTTAATGGAGGGTGAAGTGACAACCACCACTTACTTGGATTTTTGTGTAATTAAGAGTTTCTTCCTTATTTGTGTACATTTCTGTCTCTTCCACAGTGGTTTGCGTCTGTTTATTTGTTCACAGACTAAATAAAGTTGCCATTCAAGAAAAATATGTGGCAGCAAATTGGGATAGGAATGCTTTCATACGCCACCGTCTGCAGGTATTATGACCACCTTTTTCTTTCATGGTATTTCAATAAATGATATTTTATTAAAGAAGAATGACCACATTCAATGCTAGTACTGTCTGTGATGGCACAGACAAACAAACAACCTCTAGGGGCTGTTGAAAGCCCATATCCAAATCCCCTGTCCGATTGCTTCAATGCATGGCGGCTCTGATAGACCTGAAATTGTAAGATTAGTCTGGCTACAAATGGGCGATTCTTCGCACGAGATCGGTCAAAAATCTCCATCGATCAGGAATTTGCTTTATTGTGACATTTCCACAGTGGCAGGTGTGATACGTATGGCTGTGCTAGTTTCGCAATAAAACAGCAAACACATCCCAGCAGGAGCTACGCTATGGTAACGTTTATACCTCCGTGCAAGCATATTGGAGTCCTCGAGCTGAAAAAGTGATGGTGATGACTTACTGGACGAAATGGAGAACGTTCCGATCAATTATTGATGGACTGATGATGTTGATGAAGTTAATCAGTGTTGAGCATCTTATTGAAACCAGCTGCACTGCGTAACATGGCAAGACTTGTTGGTTCGGCTTGATGCTGGTGGATGTTTTTACGGATGGGTCGTATAATCTAGATACTGAAGGTAACTACGTTGGTAATGTAGTTGCTGTTGTAGCCGCGACAATTTAAGGTCACTAAAAAGTAACTCATTTTCTCACGATGACGAATGTGCAGTTGATCTAAACGAGAGTAATATGAAGTTAATACAGGAATGTGTCAAAGAATGAACTTTTCGGTGCCTGATTCTTCAGTCGAGTAAATGCTCTAACATATCTGTCACCTGTCATATTCTACATTCAGCTTGCCTGAGAATTAAACTGTTAGTTTCACTCCGGTGTCCATGCTTATCCTCATGGGTATCCCCAAACCATGTCCATAGATTTTTTCTCTCTAAAATAGACTTTATTCTTGGTATGAAAATGTCCACAGTGTTTGCTTTAAGCAGACTACCCGCAAGTCAACCACGGGCAAGGGTCCAAGGAATCAGCCGTTTTGCACGAAATCCGGTGCTACCGGAAGAACACTGGATACACCACAAGCTACATTTCTAGCGCCGTGTCCTTTCCGCAGGACTTCAAAACTGACGTTGAATTTCAAGCTTAGGTATCTCAGGTCCTCAGGAAGCCGGTGAGACATATCTTGCTCGTCTCTTGTGGGCCCTTCTACAAATAGTCGACCGCAGGTAGTCTGTGTCTGTCAGTCATCATACCAGCTAGTATACAGCCGGAAGGTGTCCATTTTCAAGTGCTGTCCTATCTGACGGCGAGTCTCATTGTGTATCTCACTGCGCACGTCACGGTTATCTATAGCGTAGATACAACCGATTGATATGTGATTCGCTTTATCCCCAACCTGACCGACGACAGGTTGATATGGTGGAAACAAAACAATGAAAGGGGTTTCCCTCAAATTTTAGGATGATGGTGGCACCTGGTTTCTGAGTCTCGTGAAAAGCATAATTTTTGGACAATTAGATAAGCAGGTAAGTTTAAGCAATAATGATATAATTTGGTCGCTTCCAATAAAAAATCATATTGCTTTGAAGGATCAACTGACGTAGACGATCTAGAATTGTGTGCTGTAAAATGACACTAATCCATATGCTCTTTCATTAGGTTAATCGACATCTTCATCGTCATTCTTCTAATATATAATTATAATCAACATCGTGGGCTGCTGAAAAATTTTCAGCAACCTTATGAGTGGTGCATTACGTCTATACATGTATCGCGATATCTCGAATATTGTACCAGCTGAAACATGAGGCGGCCTGGTGCAGCACATTCGGTTGCTTAGAAACATCACAAACGAGAGATTCAGATGGATTCCGGGTGAGTCTCTCGCAAAACCCAAATTTGTTTGCAAATGAATGTATTCCGCTAATTTCGTGCAATTTGGATTCAAATAGGACATAGGTTGACGGCAACTCGGGGACTGCGCCTACCTGATGAGCCCCGAAAAGGGCGGAACCGGTCGTGGGCTGTAGAAGAATTTTCAACAACTTTTTTAGGAGTGCATTACATCTAAACATCTTATTTAACATCGTCATCTTCATCACCTTTGACCTCATGCCAAACCTCATATCAATGGTGACACCCATGGTACACCGACATAGAACCACAAAACTTGTTTTAAAAAACGCTGAGAAAGAGAATTTAAGCAAGAACTCTGGGTATTGCGTTGAACCAGGGCCAACGCTATCTTTGTGAAGTGCCTTTAGCATCAGATGCCCATTGGAACAGCACCGTCAGGAGGTGAGCACGGGCGCCAAAGACATTGGCAGTCACCAGGATTTGAAGCATAACAAGCCAAAAATGAAGTATACACAACAGTCAAAGCCCTGAAGATGGACAGCACTAACAGTACCCAGCCTGTTTTTTTCACCTCCTTCGTAGCTTTCTCATGATTTCTGCGTTTTTTCTTTCATCTAGTGTGTACCGTTCTCCTGAAAACATCACGACCTTCATCAACGTACGTAGAGGGTTCGTTAGGCATGGCAGTTCAGTTTAATAGTGTTGCGCCATTTACTGGTAGCTGCAGCAATTCCATGAGGTGATAGAAAACCTGAGACAGTGCCGACGCATTGGCTCTCAGAGATCTTGTATCCCCGCTTGCAGCATTCGTACGCCGGAACCATACTCCCAGGCTATCCGCTACACAGGATGGTACACTCGAATTCAAACATCCAGTGATGTTTTGACAACAGTCATCCTTCCGGCTAGCAAACTGATATGTTTCATTAAGAAACAGAATCTTACTTCAATGAAGTAATCATCGTAAACACTATGGTACCCACCCATTTATGTAAAAACAACCGCAGAAGCGAAAATATCTACCTTCTTTTAGAATATGATGGTTAGATAGTCAACACACTTTATGTAAGTGGAAGGCACTATAATCAGCTTACACAGTTTTCTGTCGTTTTTTGAAAATAAGAAAGGTGCAACTAATCTGCTCCAGACCGACAAGTATCATATCGTTTGTGGTTTGAGAAACGTGATTCTCCATGCCTTTCAATAAGGAAAGCACTTTGTCAACCACAAAATTGAACAGGATTTGTGAAGCTGGAAAACCCATCCAAGATAATCTGATTGAGCTCCGATTCTGTAATAAACAATGACTATACAAGTGTATCAAAAGCGTCCCTTCAATTTAGGGAGCGCCGACAATTTTAGTCGTCTGCAGCCACAAAACCGATCTTCCCCACGTAAACTTGCAAGCATTTGGTATTCTCAGTAATTATCGCGTCAAACCCCTTGTTAAGTTTACAGTGAAACCTCCGCGTACCGCTGTAGGACGACATTTAATGGTGAACTACCACTCCACACTTTGGCAGTCACGGTAACAGCCTCACTGTCACTAAGAAGTGTACTGGTTCATAAAGGGACACCCTGGTCTGGGACTATGCGTGTTATTCGGTAGATGCAAAAACTTGAGGGAGACAGCAAATAACGTTTTCATTTTGGGCATCAGTGTATCTCTTTATCTGAGGCGATCCCTGGCGCAAACACGTATTCCTTATGGACGCACGACGGAATATTGAAAAGACGCCAGAAAAGAGTCTATTTTAAAGGTTTTATATTCCCGTGCTTTGTTTAGGAGGATCGGCTCGGAAAATTGGAATTTATGGTTTAAATCTGAAGGAGACCATTACGTAAGTAACCTGAATAATTAATGGTTTCCAGGCTGCAATTTAAAGCTGTCTGAGTGGATTTCCTGATGAATCCAACATTACTTGATTTGCGGACTACAACTCTCATACAGATTTTTGAAGATCTCTGTCACTAACAGCTGCCTCGTACGAATAAACGCCCTACGAATCGCGAAACACCTCTATTTGTGGTCTACTAAATTTTTCCGAATCCGAACTAACTTTCATTACATTTTCTATGTCGAAGGATCACAGAATCTTCTGTGGTTACCATAATATTGCCATGGTTATTCTATTTACATCTCCACAAGTATGGTCTCTCGCCAAGGATGACCACTCATTTGAAACTCTGTAATAGTAACGCCACTTACTGGCAAGTTGACCGCGGGTAAGTTCGAGCTTTCAGTAGTCTCAAGTAGTAACCATAACTTCCTTGGCAGATGCAGGGTTACCCTCAGTTGACAAGCCCACATAGACAACTGAAAACCTCTTTCTCCGAATTGCATTATCAAAATTTGCCAAAAGAAACAGATTATGGGCAATGAGCCCCCGCATGGCTCAAGAAAATAACAAAAACGGTACCGCCAAACATCGGCACATGAACCGTTAGATTTGTACGGCAAAAAGTGGGATGAAAGCAAGGGAGTAACCAGTGTGTTTAAATATTCTTGACATAAATCTCCGTATTTACTATGGCATAGGTCAATCCATGATAAGTTCAGACAGTTGTTTGTTTACCTGCACGCCACAGTGAGCAAAAGTTGGTAGTGGCTATATAGGCTGTTGTTTAGAGTGTGATTATTGAGTCTTATGTGTCTCAGTCTGTTAATGCAGATGGTTGTCCCACAAATTGTTGCGCGATAAACCGTTTTAACAGCAGAACGTGCAGAGATAATGTGTAAAAGAGCAGCGGTTAAAAAATGTGATATTCAAGGTAACTGTCTGCTGGATTTCCAGTCAAATTATCCTGATCTAGGCTAGAAATAAGTCACCGCACTTAGTGGCGCTGCTGAATGTCAGTGTGTCGTCACCATTTTTTACGAGTATCATGTTTGTAGATGGACTAGGATGCTTTCCTGGCGATCAAACCTTGCCAGGCTTGTAACTTACACTCTTGGCCAGGCCACCTGCTTCAAAACCTCTGAGCACCGTGCAACGTGGGATTAACGGCGTGTTACCACAGTAGTGAAATACCCATTTGAAGGAATCAGTTGAAAAGAAGCACCTTTATCGATGAGATTTATTCCATAAATGACTGTCCTTTACTGCACAACTCCATGTGCTCAGATTCAACCGAAAGAATGGTATCCTCGAGATCAGCAAGGCTGATTTCAAGAAGAGGAGTCATAACGCCTACATCAGGAAAAATAACCTGAATAACAGTCAACCCAGTCAGAAATACCAAGTTTATTTGTACTCTCAATATGGGCCTGAGGAGCAGCTGAATTAAAATGGAATTCCATTTCTTCACTGAAGAAGACCGGGTATCCTTTCCTTATACCTCAGCATCCGACAAGTATGTTCTTCAGTACTACCTGTGGGTGTTTCCGAAGTGGCAGAGTATTTTCCTTAAATTCTATGTAATCATGCATGTTCAAATCCGTAAACAAATTCATCGCGATTTTTCATTTGTCCGAAATATACCCACTGACATATTTGGTCAAAATATGCCTCTCACAAGCAATAGGGAATTCAACTGGTATAGCTTAGAGTGTCGACTGTACACCTGAACAGTCACAATGACAAAAACTACATTATTTTTGTAGAGTTAATAAGAGGTGACTGTAGGGGCGTCTGTGTATTCCGGTACCTACTATCCCGGAAGACATTGCCTGAATACTTGATATTTTCGGATGGGGTTAAATCTTCTTCTTCTGTGTTAAATCATTATTTATGAGCATACTTGCAACCGAAGCTGAGATTAGAGACTGTGATTTCCATCTAGCATTTTTGTGCTCAAGGACATTAAAAGTGAACAGGTGCGGCCTCGTCCAATGTTAAAATTTACTGGAATATATCTCGTCAAATTGATACTGACCACAAACATGATAGCTCCCACCAAACACTAAACAAATCTCGCTCATAAAGTGTCCAAGCGCTTGCAAACCAGTCAACAAGCCATTCAAACAGATCAAAGCCCACCTCATCGGCGGTCAGGATAGTTCACTGTACTGGAAAGCAATGAAAGAATTCACATTACCCCACCCTGTTTCCCACCTCGGTCGGGTTGTCTTTATTTACTTATGGACAAAATCGTTGAGGACGGACAATGTGCGAACGATTGCGCGGCCATCACACCCCAAGAATCTTGAGATCTGAATAGATGATGAACGTTATAAACACAGTGAGAGCTTCTCACGCCTGTTCAACTCTTCTCGATACGTGGACTTCGCGTGGTATATTTTGACCCTAAACAACTAATTTAACATTGCTCGCTACTTTCAGGGTGTGAGTAGTAAGTTATGAATGAGATTAAGGATCACCGATTCAAATGGTGCGGTAAGTTGCTGTCAAGAGATCTGGAAAAAATTATGTTATTTCTGCACAACAAAAGTTGTATCTATATGCCCTACTATCGCTCGGACTCCATGCATGAATGTTCTTAGGACATCTCTGTTATTTTCTAGGGTTTCTGTAGTTCCGTATAATCCTGTCAATCGGTTAATGAGGCACTGAATCAACCGCCTTCGCCGTGGTAACCCATAATGAGAATATCATCTTGATTGACAGTTCAGTCGAGTTCTCTGTCAAGGGGAAAAATAGGTCTGAACATAACGCCCAATTTAATTTCGAATACGTTGTGACTTTTAAGCAAGTGAATGAAGCCGATTAGCTTTGTCCTCAGCATCGAGCTCAAAACTTATCTTTGCTTGAAGAACAGATTTCTGGCTCGTGTTTCCATTCATAGTCACTTAATGTCTGATCAAAGAAAATGAAGAACATTGTACAGTTTTTGGTAGCTGTTTCCTTATGGCACATCTTTATATTGGGTCTTCTTTTCGCGGTTTTGAAACCCCGATTATGTATATCAACATAACGAATAGAAAAAAGGTAGAATCCAAGGGTCCTGTTAGGCTGTCAACTGCATTTCTGATGTCCGCTGATATAATAAATGTCTAAGTAAATATGTTGTTTTGAATTCTCCATAACTTATAAACAACTTGTGACCAAAGTTCTGTACGATGTACATATTTTGTGGCAAAGTAAACGTCGGTAAACATTCATAATTTTGATTATGACAACTCAGATCTGAAACCAGTTATATAAACAATCGAACGGAGTTTTCGAGTTACGGGTGGACAAACAACATGTTTTTAGCTGTTTGTGTCACTTCCTTAGCCTTTGGACTACAGTGCTCCAGCGCATTAGGTAGGTGTATGTTAGACCTATGTTGCACTGTCGTTCATCCACTCTGTCAGATTTGAAAATTTCATAAAATATCTCTTTTACAGGAACAAGCTTGACAAACGGCACCCAGGCGTATTATTTGTAACCTCATAACATTCTGCTTACATTACAGAAACAGAAGTGAGGATGTTGACTAAAAACGGGGTAACCACCCATACACCACCCTGTACATTGGTAAGTTAAACCCATGGTCAAATCTAATACCAATCGTACTATTTATATTATTTAGGCTTTCCTAAGTTTCCCGTAAAAAAGATTATAAGTACACATTTTTCCCGGCAAGCAGAGAGCCCGTTTTGCAACAAGGTCACCGTTTCAATGAGTGCAATGTCGATGGTCTGTCAGGACAATATAATTTGCACTGCAAGGTTATATTCACACACACGCACACACATCAGTGTTGACTGCATTGGCACAATGCGAACTGCTATTTCACTGAATGCACTTCACAATTTCACCTCGTAGAACAAATAGTGAAACGGCGGCTTCTTCAGCGTATACCCTTGCAGTATATTTGCACCTGACATATCTCATTGCATCGAACAATGTATTCTACCTAGCCCCAACGGTGCTCCATAAGTTGGCAGATAATATGATGAAAATGTTCTTTACGAACTCGTATTTTCAGCTACAGTTAAACTGAAAATGTGGTGCGTATGTGGAATATGTCAGGTTGGTCGAAGGCGTTCTCTTGTCTGCTCACGTTGGTGCGAATGGCGCTCATCGAAACAGTGAATTCCGTTCCCACTGAATAAAAGAAGTGGTCGGCTGGTAGATGCTGAATAATTATGTAGCCTTGATCTTTTGCACCACAGGAGAGAGTAATGAAGACAGTGTCCCCGGGACTTCTGTGGGTCCATCAAACAACAACTCCTTCTATGAGTGCCCATTTAGCAGGTGAAGAAAACTAAAAACAGCGTGCTTGGATTTTTCATTTTTTTAACATTTGGACTTGCTTTGGTTTCACGTACACTAAAATCTGCTTGATACCGTTTAGGTTCTCCTTGCAACGCTCTGTGGCGGAGATCTGTTCAGCATCAGGTGGCTGTTTCAACACGACTGGATCTTAGATATGAATGAATCCCTCTCTCTTTTGAGAATCACTCAGCATGAGATAGTGATTAATTCTAATCGCACTGACCTGATGAAGGCGACTGGTTGATATCTCACTTCAGCGTAATAAAGTTCTGCCAAAGTTTACTTTTGCAAACCTTGTTAAAGAAAGATTTATCAAGAGGCGACGAATGAAGTTAGAATTCACATTCAATTCAAAGGAATCAAAGGCACCAGAATATCAAACCAGTTATGATGTGAAAATTGATGCGTTGAAAGCAGTATATGCACACTCACTGAAGATAACTGACTTCGTTACTGTTGCTTGCATAGATTTGTTTCATCAGACCAGTGGCATTTTATTAGGCGAATTCGATAAAGGGTTTGCACCTGAATGAATGAACGCCAGTTCATAAATTGGACCAGTTGGTTCTGTTTAATCTACAGGCCCGTACCTTGTCGTTAGCTCTTTTGGCACAGGAGTCTCAGAATTAAAGCTAGTTTACCCAGATTATTGGGGTTACTGCAGGACTACAGACTAAGCCAATTAAATGCATAGGCCTACGAGGACGTAGTGTGGCATGAATTAAGTCTCGCCCTCTCTCAACGCGATGGTTATGGGCATAATAATAGCTAATCTTATGTAAATAAAACTCCATCTATTCTCCACTAGCAAATACGTAACAGAATCTCCCCTAACCGTCTGCTGTTCTTCTGAGGGTTTTGTGTTAAGTTCCAAAATCTCTTATTAGTTTCTGACATCTGGTGGGCCACGATCATCCAGATAGGTCTTCATTAAATGTTATCGTTGTTGAATGTTTTCACCAATCAGTTTGACCATATTGAATTAGGCGCAAAACCCAAAAGTCAAATCGCTCAAATGAAGGTTTATTAACAAATGTGGTACTGTGAATACAATAATAAAATAATAAATCGTATAATCATCAAATGGTAGTATTACGCCGGCTTCTATAGACCAGTTTAGGAACTGCTGTTTTCAAACGGGATCCCAAAGTTCACACCTACTCAAGGCAAGGTGGCCACAAGATTGCGAAAGGCACGTGTTGATTTGAACAAGACGTGTCATGGCAAGATGAAAGAGCGGTTTGCCGGAAATAGCAAACCGGGAAATCATGTTGTGCACAACAAGAACATGAGAGGAAAATCAAAAATAGTGTTGTTATACCTCGGCGAGTCGGCTATGCCGTTGGATTGATCGACAACAGGTCCCGCACTGTCTCCGTTCACAGCTCGGTTCTCGTCCCACTCCGTCTTTTCAATCGGAATCCTGACTGGATTTAACAAACAATGGTAAAGCTGCTTGCTTTGTTTTTTGTTTGTCAACACTCAACCCCCTTTTCTAGTGTCTTCGGAGGCCCATATGGAAGCATTTTTAAGCTTCAGAGATAACGATCTAATTAAACCACTATAAATGCTTGTGTCAAATTGATCCCAACCTTTAATATGGTCTTTAACTCAAAACGCTTCCCCAGCACTTATTATGGGAGGGCATTGCGACAACAATACCCGCAATATCATTATGTATGGGGAAAACACATAGGCCATTGTACTGTTTGTTCTGATGGCTTAGAGATATTCCTTTTTAATCCGAGGACTACAAGTACAGTAGGCTTGATAATATTCCATTTTACCTAGTCATGGCAATAGAATTGCACCTTATTTACCTGTTGAGTAACATAGGATTATGATGTTGTCCTCACGATACATGTCCCCTCTGGTGAATTGACGACATCCACAAAATTCGACACGAAAAACTAAACAAGCTGTTGAATTCCATGCACAAACAGGTCCAGCTTTATGGACTGAGATACTGCCGTGGCAATTGTCACTACACCGTATAACATTTTCGCCCAAAGCTGCTCAGCAGCGTCATGATGTTTCGGAGCGACTGTTTCTTTATTTCATCCGCTCCCACTGGCGAATAATAGTTCCACACATAAGTGAAGAGAACCTTTTTTATGTTTTGTATCAGGCGCATTAGCTTTCATGTGGATTCTTCTGAGATGTCTTATATTACTGGATATTTGGCAGCCTATTTGTCGTGTTTTATCACAAACAGAGACTCAAATCCATTTGGCTGTAATTTATAGCCTATAATATATAACTTATCTGCTTGAAGTACCACATAGTTTATTAAAGTGACTTCCATTTTCGAATCAAGTGGATTTTTGGCAAGCCAGGTATTTCAGCAGCAACGGCAACGAAGGAAAAATGGCCCGAGTTTCGTAATAGACCACCTGAAGGTTATAGGATTAATATTGTGTGTGGCTTGAGTGGTAAAAACAAGGAAAATACATACATACATACATTTATATGTTTTATCATCAACCTTTGTAGATATAAGTTTCGTTTTGCCGTATCCCTGACACTTACCACTGGACATCGAAATGGCTGACCGGAGTGACTGACCGAGATTCGCGAATAAGTTCGGCAGAGAATAAACTATCATAGCTTCGGAGATACTTCTGAATATTTGAAGAAGTAAAATTGAGGTTCTTATTTACAGGGGATAAGAAATTTGTAAACGGTGTCTCATTGATATGTCTTTTGCTAGTGGATTAAATCACAAGTTCACAAGGATTGGTGCAGTACCAGTGTAAGTCTAAGACATTCATGTAAATAGCGAAAAACTGGCAAACTTTTTCGCAGGCAACATTGAGGATGAAACAAAAAAACTTGAGATAACACCAAAAACGAAATTTCCGAGTTAAATAGTCCGTGAACTATTTCCTACTGATGTAAAGAAACCAACATTTCCTAGTCCTTCACTCACAGGCTACTAATGCACCGAAACCTCCATCTAGTAGAGTAGCCGACCTAATAATATATATAAAAATCGGACCAACTAAGTCTGGTCTTTACGAACCTCGCATTTGTGTTTTGAGATTCACTGCTTCCCAGCAGGCGTAGACAGTTTCTTGTGTGACTTGAGCTTTTATGTTACTAGAGCTCATCCACAGTGAGGATCGCTGTTCGTGCCAGGATTTGTACTTCGGACATCTGACATGCCCGTTGAGCGCGTTAGCACTTCTCGACGGGCGGTACCAAAACGCAAGTCTGAAGTGACAAGTGTGTTAATGCATGAGAGATACGAAGGCAAATTTCACAAATCCTATAACCACCTATAACTATTCAGAATTATCAAGCAAAGGTTCAAGCGACGTAGCGCTGCCAGGCCAGGCAGGGCTGACAGGCGGACTCGATCGATGTAACCAGGAAGGTTACTACTATATCGCTCGCATGTCAGATGTCCGGAGGTCAAATCCTGGGAAGGTCAAGGATATCCGATGTTCGTGGGCTGTGATTAGAGTAAAAGTCGAGCTCACTGCGTGCCCCTTTGTTGAGAGGTGAGCCGGGACAGCGGGGTAGTGAATTCATTTAACAAACGTTCGCTTAGGTGAACAGAGTCTTACTGTTTTCATCATCACTGGTTAGTATAATAATGTTCGCTGATAAATCAGGATTGAAAAAGTGAAGCTTTGATGGTGCTTATGATGATTACTTTATTCCCTGCGATCGTCAGGGTTTAAAGGTCTAACTGTGCTCCCACTGGGATACCGGCTTGCAACCTTTAATTCGCACTCTTCCGAGGAACTGGTGATTGTGGAGTGATTGAGTGCGATGAGTGGTAATGGAATCAGTAGAAACCAAATACAGTTTTTGTGATTGGGTTATGCTCCTGATATATTGATCCAGTATCTTTTCAATATCACCAACATAAGCACCAAATTCAGGAAAATTTAGGCTCCACAAATCGCTCGCTTTATATCAGCTCAGAGTGTATTAAAACACAGTACATGTGCTTTCCACCTCTAGCTGATCGACCGCTCCAAAGAAAACTGGAAGAGTGGAACTCTGTCGAACTGCCAATTTGTCAGACAGGTTGTGCATGACAAAACCACAACGGAAGTTATCTTTAAAGTGAAGGTGAACGAGGCGCTAATTCAGAAGGAGCTAGGAGGCAGCTTGGCTCATGACTTTCTAATGTGGCACACCAATCGCCTGGTGAACGGGAATAATAAGTCGCACTGCTCCACAATCACCGGCAATGGACACTGGAGCGACAGTTATAGTACGTGAGTCATTTTGCGATTTACGCTTTGAAAAAAAACTCTAGGATCAAAACAGTTTCTATCTAGCAGAATGCCTATCGTTTAATTTAACAGTTCACAACTTGCCTTTCCATTCTTTTCAGCTGCCTCAGTGGCCCAAACCGACTATGTTCCACGAGAAAGTACGTTCACTTTTGCCTTCCAGATTGAAATCACGGGGTTCGGTGTCACAAACTTATTGTTTCAAATGCTGTTGAATTTTAGAAATGATTGTAGTCGCTCCGTTAACCCCGGACTTCTGTGACCAGGTGAGGACATCCTTACGAATACGTAATTTTAGTACATCAGTTTACAGGCATCAACAGATAGGATCAATTGCTTCAGAAGTCTTATTTGTAAGAGTGAATAGTTAAGGGTTATTTGCTGCGGGTGACAGATTCGCATATTGTATTTCCTCACTCATTCGTGTGACGCGGCTCAGGAAAAAAAGCTTCAAGCACGTTTTCATTTACACCACATAAAAAACTGACACCTAGAATTAGTGATACTCCTGAGTACTGTGCAAGCTGCTTGAGTACCGGAAGGAATTATTCGCTTTACTGGGGGTACTTTGAGAATAGACGGGCTAACAAAATATTTAAATATTCAACTAAAACGTTAGGACCATTTTCAACGTGACAGAAATCCGGATGAATAGTGGCAGCAAAACAGTTTTACTTTGGACAACCGTACAACACAAATCTACGTTTAATGAGGTTCCTCTTCTTCCGGATGATTATTTGTCGTGCTCTGCAATCCCAAACAATTGTTCTCCAAGTAGCAGTCAACCGACATCGTTTACTGTTTGAGCAATGCACGTGCAAATTCCTGTTCCATAAAGCATGCAAATTTTAGGTGAGTGTGATGAAAAATGCTTGACTTGGTGGTGATATGTCAACATTCCGATCGCGGTTTATCTCATCACCATAGATTAAGCGGAACATAAATCTGGATGTATTCAAACATCCAAACTGAGGTATGGTGCATGGCCAGGCGATTAGACGATTGAAGTGATTATTTGGTGAGAAAAATCGTCGAGTATCCACATTATCGCCAACAGCATGCAGGCCTATATCAAGAAAATGATGTTGCTCGGTTGCAATTTTTCAGCATAGCAAACGGGTCGAAGATTTTTTAATTTTTTCTTAATCTTACTTAAGGTTTCCAGATATCCTAGTGTACTAAACTTAACTAATCTCAAATCAGATTAGAAAGCCTCTTAGTCTCGCTTAGGACGCCCATTCTGTTGTAGACTTCTGTTCCTGCAAGTAACTGTAAATTAAAACCCAGACACAAATGATCTATTACTTGCCTTATCCAAACTGAGCGATCATTTTTTGAAAGTCTCGTTCCCTAGATTTCAAACGTTCTTTTAGCCAAATGAAATATCTCTACAGCCACAGCAATCTACGAAGTTGTCAATCAAATAGATATTTTTCCAGATTGCCTATACTTCTTGAGCAAAACTGCTTCATCCAGATCCTCATCTGGCCAAGTGATCTGATGATAATAGTGTACAACATTGCTGTGGGCCAGAAGGTGCAATGATAGTCTAATAACAACGAAATATCAAGGAACTTTAGCGGCGATGGCATGCTGTTCGAAGAAATGAAATACAACATAAAGATTTGTCATCACAGGAGGCCAGACTTGTAGAGTGTTTTGTTTCCTATACCTGTTTTCTGTGAATATGAGAAAACAGCTGAGGGGAGAATATCATAAACATGGGTAGCTTTTATCCACGTGAACGTGATTAGCGCCGTCGCTCAGGATTCTCTCCCGCATGGCGCTGCTTAACTCACTATCAAAGGCGTCGCAGACCTGAGGTTAACTTTGACTAGTAATGACGATTGATTGAGTTTTGACGTGTAGTTGATCTGTTCGCAGAGCCCGCAAAAAAGGCCTTCAAATGTTTCGTTAGTAATGGAGAACAGATCATCATTGCGCAGTTAAGCCAAAGCTTTCACTTTATTTGGGCACTTGTGAATGTATTCTACAGAATACCAGATCCAACCTGATTGGGTGGACGATACGGCCATGCTGCTTTATGGTCCAAAAGCGTGGCCTGCAAGCTTAGAATATTATGAAAACTCTTGGTATTTGACCACCGATGCCTTTTAATCATTGGCTGAGCCTTCTGGTAACTTTGGACCAACGATTGTAAGGTGAGCTAGATGGATTTATAAAGGAAATCACCCTACCGCAGTTTACAGTTTCTTCTATGTGTACCCTTGTTACATAATTATTGTTTGGTAAACGGGAGGAATATAAACTGATATGATGAGCTGAGTAGAGGACAGGGTTCTTGTAGCTCACGTGCAATTAGGATATTGCTGGTTTTGGAAAGTTTGCGGTCCATTAGTTTGCTAGGCAGCTGCTCTCTTGTGGCTTTCGACATAATGCATAGAAAGACGTCCACAATTCATTGGTTGTTGATCAGGGGGCTGTTGATCTCTTCGCCGACCTTGGAAATTGACTTGCGAAAATTTGGTCAACATACAAGGAGACATCTTCAGTGCGAAACTACGCACAGTAAACTCACCCCAGCTACTAATATTTCGACTTCCAAAATTTACGTTGCACTGTTGTCATTCTATTCTAAATTTGGTCGGTGATTCATTCTCCTTTGGGTTATAGTAGGTTTTCAATTAAGTATCCTCACTCACAGAACACCCCTATCCCTAAAAATGGTCAATAAAGAACAATTTCGAATCACTTATCACGTGGTTTTCAGGTGTAACAGACACATCTCGCCTACTGACAATGAAGGCACCCTATCTGCCCCTCACGTAGTTGTCCTCCTAGCCTTCCTGAAGTGCCTCTGATAGCGTCTGGCATTTCTGTGGCACGTGCGTGGCAAATCGTCAAACCTCGATTCTGTGTCCCATGGGGACAGGCTCGAAATTCACCATGTCAAACTTCATTTTACAAATTTAATCGTGCCCCTGTAAAAAAAACATACTCATGGTAACAATGCTTGCTCTCTATGCACTGCTGGTGCTGGACGTGAATGTGGCTAGTAAGGACAGGAAGTTGTTTACAAATTTGTTAGTATCTTTATGATGAGGAAAAGCCAGACAAAAAATAAGTACATCAGTTCACATTTCAAAGTTAATGCTATCCGTGGCTGACAAAAGTTGCGTAATATTTGTTTAAATATAATGTTTAATATAATGCATTAAGCCGTGTGTCACATCTTTCCTTGTGTTTTGAACTTTCCCTTCTACATGGGACAAAACAGTTCAGGGAGGACACATCCGGCGAGTACGGTATCTACACACTGAAGTGTGAAATGGTCGAAAAGAGTCACTCACTTACCAATGACCTGGTCTTGGCGAAGTACCACCTACAGACGATTGACACACGTTGGCAATTGACACATGGCACGTTTTATGACACTCACCTTGGGTTTCTGCAACATCACAACGAAGCCACTGGGCAGTGCACCATAAACGGATACTGGGCACCTGCGCATATTGTGATACGTAAGTGCTTTGAGGCCATGCCCGGTGTGGAGTCGCATGGACTCAGGCTATGCTAAAATTAATTTATTAAGGAGGGGAACAAATGACATGTGTCCGCACCACCGGACGCATACCAGTTGTTCAACATTTTTCGTCCTCAGCCAACAGTTCCCTTAACTTATATTGTCGGTTTAAGCCAAGCATCTGCTTTACCAGCACAACAAATTTATTTCCGAAGAGAAAACTTGACTTCTTGCAAAAACCATAAATTTAGCCCTCAATATTCAATACCAGCGCCTATAGCATTTTATTCAAGTACAGTTTTGGATACAAGCTTGGCATAGTAAAACGTTAGCTTGCTGTGAAGTGAAACCATATTTCTGAAAATTTGTATTCAGATATTTTGGAATGCGCAATATGAGTTTCCATCGCAAATGACTGCTATTGTCTTAGCGTTAGCGGAAATGATCAGACATGCACGCGTTAAACCCTTTTTTTCTTCCGAGCACATGGCTTTCAAATGATAAATCGAAGAGCCACCCAACAAGATATCCTCATTAATTTTCGAAAAGGAATTCGGCTTTGACAGGAGACTCGAATGTACTCGGCAGAATATCCGGTTTCATGTTGGTCCGGTTCAGCTGAATGTGTTACACTAGGCCGCCTCATGTTTTATTTCGCATGGCTTTAGAGATATCACATTCGTCATTAGGAAAGTACATGTGGGCGAAATTGCCCCACACTTCGAATGCGGCCTTGGAACTCCATTTGAAGAGCCAGACTACATTATGGAGGCTTCGTCACTGGGTGGCGTGTAACGTTTAGTCGTCCTCAGGTTACTAATCACCGGGATTTTTCGCTCATCTGAAAATTCCACGATAATGCACTGCTAAAATTCTTCAACACTATAACATCGTAAATTTGACACAACTTTTGAGAGCTTGAAGTATACTTGTCACCTTAATCATATACGCATGATAGTACTTGCCTAGCACGTTCATGTTAGATACACCTAACTGTGCTGTGGGCGAGTCCAATAATTTCGCCAGTTTCAGTCGCTGCTTTAGAATATTTAATTTCGAACAAGCAACCTGTTCCCAGTGGGTAGCGGTCCAGGTGAACCATGAGTTTCCAGTAAAAAATATCCTAGCAGCGAATAAGGAAAATTCACAAGTCACAGTGAAAAATGCCATCTTGAAGATCGCTGTGCCCATCACTGCCCGCAATCGAGACCATTAGCGCACACATCACATTTACCGTCGTCCCGCCAGCAAAAATGCAAATGAGTACACATGTAACTATTAAAGCAGAGTGAAGGTGAGCTTCAAACCCACAATTTTGTCGAAATTGCCCCAATTATGGATGAAATCACTGACTCAGAAAAGCTGTTTCCATGGTTTTTCTGTTGGTTACGGAGTCACCACTATTAATCTTTGGCAGTTTTCCAAGTGAAACTCATAACCGGCCTCACAAGTCTGAGCAAGCTGTATGGCTTTCAAGTCACCACCATGCCAAGTGAATAACATTTTACCAGTTGCGCGGAATTGGACTGATCCACCGGAGTGATGTAACTTGTGTGTTATAAAAGTGCTTACGAAGAAAGACAATCTGAATGTTTCTGTGAACGAAGAAAGGTCTCAACGTGTTCCCCGCCCAATAAAAACACAGTACATTCCTTTGCTTTTATAATGTGCTAAACAATTGGTATTCATGATCCCAGTGGGTTCTCCCACGCTGTATTGCATGAGTTATTGAAACAGACGTGAGCTGACTCTCGCGATATCATTTAACCCGGTTAACTGGGAAACATGCTTGGAGTTGGTCAAATAATACTAGTCAGACTTTGAGCCAAGTTTGCTTGTTAAAGTTAATCAGCTCTATCTAACTTTTTGCAGCCACTCAAGTTCGGCTGTTTAAAACACAGGACGCATCATCGAAGGAGAGTGCATGCAAAATTGTAAGTTCTTGGACGTAATGATTTCTGACAGAAGTTTATTCAGCAAATCAGTCAAGCAATCTACTTCATAAGATGTCTGTGTTTCTGTCAGCGAAGTGCTCGATTATAACAAATACTTGAACTCACTGGTATATTGGAAGTTATTTGAACCAGTAAAATCCTTGGGTTTGGTATTGCTACTGGAGACTTTTCTACTATCATGTGACAGATCCAAATGGTGGTCATTATATTCAACGTCCATTCCACAGGAAATATTAAAGGAGGGTGGTTTCGCCCTATATAACATAGTACTGAATGAAAACTGCTAAGGTAAACAGAGAGACCTAATTGCTCTAATTAGTATTAAACATGAAACTAGGTTAATGCCACAACACACATTCAAACAAACTTTTGCACACTACTTTTAGTATGCCATGTATCTCTGGACGTAAGACGCCTAGCCAATACGTTAAGTATACGGAGCTCTGCACTTTCGAACTTTCCACCTAGGCTAGAGAAAATCCAACGCAGTTTTTGATGAAAACACTATGGAAACATGAACCTACACCTAGGCAGACTGATGTTGGGCAATTTGCACTTGCGGAGTACCTGGTCGAACTTATACCACCAAGCCCATATTGACGTTAAAGCCAACTTCTCCAAGCACAGTTGCAGTCCGCACGAAGGAATTTCATTTTTAACCACCTTTTAAACACGTCCGATGGGACCACAAATGTTGACCAGCATATCTGACTTAGGCGCAGCTGCCTCTATTTAAAGCACTGAAAATTTCCGTAAAGATTCATGAGTAACTGATATGCCAGTATTTTTCAGTTATTTATGCCTGAGATTTTGTACTACATTTGATGGCTAGCTTAAAAGTGCAAGATTTGCCTTGGAAATCCAGTATACAACTGACGTCTATCAGTAATATGAATTACAATTTTTAATGCTGAAGCTCAATGAAAAAGTGCAACGTAACCAATAAACGAAATCAGATTAGTCTAATGTGAATCTCGGCGAGCCAGAAAAAAGCAGAATCATCGTTGTTTCCATTTTTCTTGACAAGTAGCAGCCCAAAATTTGGCTAGCAGCATTCTTCGGACATACCCATCCCTTCCTTTCCTTCCACTTAAGTCCGAAGACCTATAATGAATAAGGATTATTCTGAGGGTCGGAAAGATTGCAGGACAAACTTTCATTGTAGAAATCACTCTGCACGGGAGCAAAGCGACACGGTGTGATTTGACATGTAAATTCGACAACGGTCCCAGTGACACGTTTTTGTGAACCATGAAAACTACGCGCAGGTCGGTTGAAAGCCTGAAGCAGTCTAGATGACACTCTTTGGGTTGTGCAGGATTAAAAGGGGGCTTGGTAGTTGTGTCATGTTTAATGTTAGTGTGGCCGGTATAATTTCTACACTTGACTTAACCGGAGACAAGATTGAATACGTCGGTCACTTAAGGATATTTTCTGATATGCACTCCGGAATTAATTTGGGTTTTTAACTGTCTACTCTGAACAACCAAATGATTGACCAACCACATACTAATGCACACATCCTTCTTGCTCAAAAACGAACTTCGAAATTTAAAGTGTGATGTGCTAGGACTAGTAAGATTATGGGATGGAGGTTTTCGAAGTGTCTTATGGGACCATTTTCCGTCAGTCAGTTTGATTTCTCACAACAATTATTCGTATGAAATTCGGGGTAGACTATGTTTAGTGGAAAAACACGAAACTTTAGAAACCGCAGCGTAACTACTTCTCCAAGAATTCTACAATTCCATTGTCAGCTGCATTAGCCTTATGCCTTTCTGAAGGCATGATCAGCAGTCAGGGTCGATTCTGCCTAGACCTCTTGGACAGCCGGTCATTGTTTCGCTATAAGCGGTTCGCTTAACCTGTGATCATTGAATTATGTCAAAGGACTAGTGTCCCACTTATTTTGCATAATCCACGATCAAGAGATTGAGAATTCGTATAGACCAACCGTTTGACTTTTAGCTACGTAATAAAGCTCCGGCGCATTGGGAAAGCGAGCTCTTCTCTGGATGCGTTTTCAATGAGAGTCAAAATGGCGATTCCGAACTTCACAGTGAATGGATCTTCAACGTCATGGTTAACACAAGCAAAATGCCGGAGGACTTTAGACTGGGAATGAAAGAACAATTTTTTGTCTGGTATGTTAATCGCCTGGTCAACGGTCCGGAGAAGGAATGTCGGACATCCAGTGGCGGACAGGGCATGATGAATGTGTTGCGTAAGAATAATTTTTGGGAAATGGAGTTGCGAAAAATTCTGACATTTCGAAAGTTTCTTGTTGTTGATTTGTTTGAGTGCACCGCTCTGCAAACGGACTGGCAGGTGTTTGTGTCGATCAGAACAGTACGCTTTTTAGTGCTTATCCGAATGCCGTTGTATCATTAACTGAGCTGACACATAGCATGTCGTTGTATCAATCATAGTGGCTGCTAATTCAACATCCGCTATCGATTGTTATGTGGTGATTGAACCGAATACCGGTAAGGATGTGAAAATTGATCTGACTGCAATTCTGAGGTGCTGATTACTTGTATTCTTGAATGAAAAGTTTTGACGTTTAAAGAACTTTACATATCCATTGTTTAGCCAACCTCTTGGAAATGCCCATCTTCTACAGTGAGAAGCGTGAGTTCTGCTGTGATGTGGTGTTTCAAATGCATAGCAGTCACTTCAAAATATACCACGATAAAAAAGATTTTTTAACTCTGAATCATTATCCGACGAAATTCCACCGGATGTAACTGACATGAATCGATAGTACTTCAACTTCATCCTTTTTTGATGGTGGTCTTAATCAGCCGGATGGGTTCTAGCTTTGATAACACTTTCCCGGTGACGTTTAAATCCGTACAGGTTGTCGTCTACAAGTTTTTCTGGTAAATGTAAATCAACAGGTTTACGATCAACATTTATTGTAAAATTGTCTCTGAATTTTAATCAGGGTAATAATAAATGGGTAGTCGCAAATATTTCTCCATCTGTAAGTGGAGCCTCGCTTGGTTTATTTGCGGAAAATTACGTATATTTCTGCCGGTTAAGTTGTTGATCTCCGGGTCGCACTCACCCCTAATTGTTGATTCCAATTAGGATATGGAACGAACCTGTCAGATACATTTTTTAATCCAGTTCCTAAAACGAACTCTAGTTGCAACTGACTGCAGACTGCATAGAATTAAGTGGCTAACTATGGCATCCGCTAGACGGTACATGAGGTTGGTTTAAATGCAAACTCGGGATAGAGCAGCGTGTACGTAAGTGAATAAATGCTTAAATGCTCTTCTTTATCATATGGGAGTTGAGTCCTGTTTTTGGAGTGCTGACGGCAATAACAAGGCATATTTTGTGCTTCAAAAGCAAAAACCTCGTTACTTTGACAACAGTTGCAAATGTTGATCTCATCCCTGGTTGTGATTCCCATTTTTGGTTTACTTTACTTACAGGTTTCGTTGTTGTTGGACCAAATACAACAGATGTTTGTTCGGTGGTAAGTAAAATAGTTTCCACTATGGTTGTCGGAAGAGGCAGCCAAGGAGATGTTAAGTGCACGGTTTTGGTTCAGCTGTATTTCGCACCATCTTTCATAGAAATCCTGCGAGCAACTTAGGGAGTATGAACTGCATCAAAGTAGAAAATAACAGGGTCGAGAAGAATGCGCTTCAAATAAACGCAGTTTCTGACATCACATCCATAGTCGGGCCATTTAGGTTGCTACAAGGACTTTCAGGATCGTATGGCAGTAAATAGCGTGCAACTTGCTTGACCTGAGGGTTTATATGAAACTTTTTCAATAGATTACGCCTATTTTACCAAACTGACGAAAGACGTTAACCAAGGGAGGACAACCACAAACTATGCCTGTGTCATTGTGTCAGAGAAATCCATTGTTGCTTATCTACGGTTAGGAGCTGGGAAACTTTACTTTGACCCGACAGCGGTTGATATAGCCAGCAAAGACGGATAACTGACAAGATCCGCAATAATGGATAATGCGACATGAACCTTAAGGCGGATTAGTTCGACCTACCAGTTCTGTGTGATCATTTTTCATTTGTCTGTCATTGTAACAGGAAGTATGTTGGCCACTGAAACAGGAAAATGTTAAAAAAAGACTACAAGACGAAAGCCGAACTAATTTGGAAGTGATTAAACAAATTCTACTTCACCGAAGGAAAAACTCAACCAGATAAACAAAGACTGGACCCGGAGAGAAGACTTATTCCGTATGGTCTACTGGATACCAAAGGAAACGTATTTTGCTTGCACAATTCAACAACTATAACTGACGGCGTGATTGGACGTTTTTATGCCGGAAACCATAACATAAGTTCATCTTCAATTCAAGATAGTACTAGCAAATCATATATTTGGCCAGGTTAACCGTCCCGACGTACTAGAGTCGGTCAGTCAATCTGGCTTCGCCGGTTGGTAGTCTACTTCCCCTGACTGACTGCTAAATATCACCTAAGCCATTGTTGCTTACCTCGAAGATTCACAGAGTTCCAAGTGATCTCAAATTGCGAAACATGAGAGATTTTTTGATGCGTCAAACATTCTGCCATGACGAATGGTTTGTATGAATTTTGGGCCAGTTTATTCTCAAGCTGTCAAAATTATGGCCGTTTTCATGAACTGGGTTTCTTGCACTGTTAGAAAATAAACGTCTGTATATTGATAAGCCAGAAAAAGATCCGCAGTGAATTTGACTCAACGACCAATTTTGTTACCAGGATCAGAATAAGCATAACAGAGCGCAAACTGAAATATTTATCACAATGATCGAAATATCACTACTCTATGAAAAAAGCCACTTTGAAGAGAAGCCACCTGACTGAAAATGTGTCAGCCCTGTCACCCCAACTTTGGTATAATTCTGAAAGATCAGTCTCCTTGGAGAGTCTAAAATG
Source organism: Opisthorchis felineus (assembly GCA_004794785.1). Lineage (NCBI taxonomy): Eukaryota > Metazoa > Platyhelminthes > Trematoda > Opisthorchiida > Opisthorchiidae > Opisthorchis > Opisthorchis felineus. The sequence goes on along the minus strand of SJOL01008280.1, from coordinate 211,554 downwards.
TATGACTTTTCATGGCTCTGTTTCTTCTTGTGTCGCAATTCGAAAACCCTGTTCAGTTGAAAACATATATGGTACACAAGATAGCATAATGTCTCGAAGAATCTTTGCCATGTAAATCTTTTGCAGTTCTGGTCACAATTGCCGTTAAATTTCGAGTACAAACTAACGAACATAGTTGAACAGCATGCTTTTTGGAGGTTTGGTTGCACCTTTATGAAAAGTGATCCACAGCTAAGAGAGATTTTACCCTGATTGCTCCTTTTTACTCCAGATCAAAGAAGGTCATTCAGCAGACGTTCAGCCTAATAGTATGCAATGCAAACGGGTCGACATAAATGCCCAAAAACTGGGTGGCTTTAATTTGGTAAGGTACACAATATCGGGTGCTGTCAATCCAAAATTCCTGCAAGAGCATAGGAGGAAAATTTTAAGAAAGCTCAACAAGGCGAAAGGCGGATGTCAATTTAACGGATTCTGGCGGGACGTCTTTCTTCATCAACGTGAGTCGAAAGGCTAAGCACATTGATCATAGTACACGACACAGTGGCATTTAGTTTGCTACATGTACCTTTTAAACCAAACACAAATGAGAAAGGAAAACTTAATATGTAAATATCGTTGAATTTTATTGCGTTTCACGAATGTGAATTGAATGAAGAATTTAGAACAAATTGTTCAGTGTAAGCAGGGGGAACTTTTTGTAAATCACCACAGTACCGTGAATTCAAACGAACGGAAATGTTGTTCCAAAACACTGAATCAGGCTGAAATCTTCCCAAGTGCGTAAGTGCAATATCTGACCATACTAATGAAAATAACATTATTGTAAGCACGATTGTGCAAAAAATCCAAGATTACTATTAGTAGTAGTGTCAATTTTGTTAGCTTGTTAGTTTTGTCGGCGCGCTGAACCACCTCCTCGTGCTGCCGACTGGGTAGCCCGGACGGCAGTCTGGGTGAGCTGAGAGTTCAGCAACTCCAGATAGGGCTAACCACCCTGTTTGGTTTTAATATGCTTGTTACTTTCGACAATGTACAATACGAATCATTTGGCGCCTCCGCACCAGTTCCAACCAGCACACAGGAGAAACTCGTGGGGCTCACGTGTGAGGAATGTGGCAAGTGCTGCAAATAGAAACATGGCTTGGTAGCCCACCATCGAGTCCACGAAAATGAAAGTGTTGGTACGAACATGGTCGCCCAATTGGCCTGTGCTGACTGTTCCCGCCTTTTTTTGAGGAAGATTGGCCTGAGTTAACATCGCCGGCACGCACACCCCGCCCAGCATAGTGCAGATTAGCTTGGCCGAGTGAACAATTCCGGTGTCCGCTGGTTCCAACAAGAGTCACAGTTGCTCTTACGCCTGGCTAACAATTTATATCAATCTTGGTGCAGTATTCTCCCGATCGATCTGCTGTCAGCATCAATACCAGGCTACGGGTGCTTAACTTGCAAGTAAAACATAACGAATCATCATCTGGTGGCCCTGACCAAACTATCGGTCAAATAGTGGCCTACTCCTCAGAAACCGATGACTATAGCGTCTGGTTTAAACAAACCGTGGATTACACCATATCACTCTTGGAATCCCATGCTGACAGTTTGCTTGCTAGAGTTGACCTTCTGGCATTTGCCCGAGGGTTGCAGTCTGGCATCATTACACCGGAGCAAGTCCTGTCGCTTCTGGACCTCCACGCCTCCAAGACATTTCCACACACCTGGAAAACTGTATCCCGACGCCGTCGTCAGTTAGCCCATCGGATTCCGGCCAACCGAAAGCAGATCCGCCGAGCCAAGTACGCCGCAATCCAGACCCTATACCACCAAAGACGGAAAGATGCAGCGTCTGCTGTGCTCGATGGGTCATGGAAGTTCTATACAAAGGTAACTGCGGCCTACCTCTGGACGCCGAGCAGTAGTGGGAATGCGCGCTCTCAGCTCTAAAACCCGTGGATAGCCGGCCAAGTCACGTAGTAGTACCATCCGATTGGAGATTGATCGAGCCAACTACAGGAGGAAAGTCGGCCGTACGATCCGTGGCAGGGGCAATCCGTCCTCGACAAGCTCAGGCCCAGAGTGCTCCTCCGGTTCAATGCTAATGCGCTCGCTGGGTATTTCAACTTACTCTTATTATCTAGGGGTTGTCCCCCACATCTGTGTCATGCCCGTATTACCCTTGTTCCAAAGGTCCCCAATCCGACTTCACCGGACCAACTGAGACCGATCTGCGTGTCATCCATTCCCGTCCGATTCTTTCATAAAGTGCTTGCTGATTGTTGGAGTCGTCGATTGCAACGGCCATGACTCCAGCTTGCTTCTCCACATCGAGACGGTTGTTTGGAAGCCACATCGCTGTTACATGCCCTGCTTTGTCACTCTTCAGCGAATTCTAACGTCAGCTTCGCGTTTATTGATAGCTCGAAAGCGTTTGATTTGGTTTCGCATGACACAGTCATCAGACCCGCCGAGGCATTTGGAGCACCGTCACCTCTAGTTTGATACATTGCACAGTCCTATGAGAATGCTGCAGCAGTTTTCCTCAATTCCGGGGTTCACTGCCACAGAGGGGTGAGGCGAGGAGATCCACTCTCCCCGTTATTGTTCATCATGGCAATAAATGAGGTTCTTGGATTGTCGATGCCGCAACCAGGATACCAGTTCCATGACATCCTATTGGATGGTTTTGCCTTTGTTGACGACTGGGTCGTGTGTGTAGAAAGACAGGCTCACCTTTAAGAGAAGTTTTAAACTGCTGCGGTCGAGTTGGGAAGAGCTGATATGAAAATAAACCCCCGAAAGACGAAAGCGATGGTGATTTGTGGGGTCAGGAAACATCGGGCGACGGCAGCTTAAGTCAAACCATTTTGCTTCACTAAGGAACTCATCACTCCTCTGGGTCCGACAGACACCGTAACATATTTGGGCATTCCCTTTACACTCAAGGAGAAAGGGGTCTTCAACCACCGACAGCATCTGCTCAAACTCCTCGATGGGGTGACGCGTGCCCCATTGAAGCCGCATCAAAGAATGGAGATCACGAGGAACTACTTGATACTTGATACTACTTGATACATATTCGCTCGTGCTTGGCCAAGTTCACCGAAACACGCTCAGAAGGTTGGACAACTACATCAGGCAATCTATTTGTGGCTGGCTACGTCTACCGAGGGACACCTCGATCAGCTACATCCACGGTGGTGAACACCATGGGGGACATAGTATCCCAAGTCTGAGTTCAACAATCTTGATACAGCGGACAGCGCGTATGGAAAAGCTCTTTTCTACCCAGTGCCGAGTACTACGCAATGTAGTCAAAGATTCCGCATTTGGCAAGATTGTTCGGGATCTCAGCCTTCCGATCCGAGTCCATGGTTCATGCGTACACACCAAGGAAGAACTGGTGGCTGCTTGGGGCAATAGTCTGCACAACAGCGTCCATGGCCACGGCTTACGAGGGTTGGTTGCTTCGCCTCTTTCTAATCGATGGCTTGTATTTCCAGAGAGGGTGTTCCCTCGGATATTTATCCGCGGTAACCAGCTCCTATATAACCTGCTCAGGACGAGAGTTAGAAGCGCTCGGCATGGTCATGGTGGCCAGACCATCTTATGTCGTAGAAACTGTGGCCAACCGGAGAGTATTTTGCAGTCGTGCTGTATCTAGCAAGATGCTAGATGTGCACGTCATAATCGGGTTGCAAGGAAACTCGCAAAGCGTCTCCGTAGCTTGGGATACACCTTCCTCGAGGAGTTGAGAGCACCTACTTCGACGTCTTTCATCAAGCCTGACCTATTTGCTTTTCAGGAGCGCCGATCAACTGTGATAGACGTCAGCATAGTCTCGGATGTGCGCGGAGCAACTGCGTGGAATGAGAAGAAGCAGAAGTATGGTGCTGATGAATATTCCCTCGCCATAATCTCAACCCTACGTGCAATTGGTTGTAATGTCGACTTTTTGGTCCACCAGCCGATGATCATTTCTCACCAAGGGATCTGCTTTCCTCAATCCGCCAAGGCCGGTTTTGGACCGGGACTCCCTAAGGTCACAGTCAGTGACTTGTGCTTGCTTGCCATTGTGGGCTCTCTGCGTTCTTACGACACTTTTATGCGTGGTACATGGCGTTGAGTGCACATTCTTGCCATTGAATCTCACACCAGACCCAGTATGACGGACACTTTGCGCCTGATATGCTAGTCTTGACTGTGCTAGCGCTTACCGCGCCTTGAACAGCATTCAACACTGTTTGTGCTTTCCCCGGTTGTTGATGTTTCCATACCAAACATTCTTACTTAGGTCGGGATTCATCTTGCCTAACTGGAACTGTTGTTGGCATGACTTCGAATGAGACGCTTCCCTCCCTTTATCTAATATTCTCCCGTAACCCTTCCATATTCATCGCCTACATTTACTTTTTATTTCTGTGGCCAGGCTCTTCAAAAACAAACGATAGTAGTACTAGTATTCGCGTTTACCTAGAAATAGGCCTATACACGTTTCACGAGAAAAACGGCCTTCATCCATGGAGAAGACGAACACAAACAAACAGGGGACATTTGCGATTCATCAGGAAAATGATTTTAAGCAAGTCAATGAATCCAACATGATGTTACTGCTAACCACTCTGTTGGCTACATTTTTTCATCAAAGAACATATATCCAATGGCAGCGAAAACCCTTCATACACCTTCTTCCTTTAGGTCGACGTAAATAGACTATAGTGGCAAAATTTCTGTCCATCAGTGTGGAAACAATAATAGTGAGTCATCGGTTGAATATAGATAGACGTAAGAACAAAATGGCACACAAAAAAGTAATTCTAGACCAACTGGGATTCACGGATGATATTGGACACAACTGGGTTAAAATTGGATCGCGGAATTCGCTTTTATGGCGGTGATGACAAGCTGAAACCCAGCCGTTCTTCTCGTCACAAATATGGATTGGGCATATAATTTCAACGCTTCTCGTAACGCGTTCTTCTGCCTCAGCGTTTTAAACGTCGGTCAATTAACATTGCATTCAAATACATTCAAGTATATCTTGATAGTGTTTGCACAAATAGCCTCAAGACACAGTACGAAGCAAAATGTGGCTGATGATAATTTGGTAAAGTACCTAAACAAACCTAGGTAGGTTCATATCTAAATACAATGTTAGATAAACGTTGCGTGCGACCGATTTCTCAAGGATAGACTTACTGTTCGCATTGGACGAAGAAATGGGGGTGCAACCTACTCTACCTCAGTGCAGCTAAATTCTGCTGGGGCCTGGAATGAGGATTATGGATGATTACTAGAAGTCAGTTCTGGACAGGACAAACCGGGAAGTTAGGCGCGTCCTGTGTCAGTCAGTGAGTGCATCTTACAAAGCAGAACATATAGTGTAACTCTCTTAGTGACCTCACCGGTTGTCGAATATAACGCTGAACTGCCTCTACCGATTCTGGATAAGGCACAGAGAGAGTCAGTATACACTCAAATCGTCCGCATCATTCTGACTAGCAATGGCGTAATGTCTCGTAATTGTTAAAAAAGCACAATGAGCTCTGAATTTAACAAAATTAACCAAACAAACAGGCCAGATTCCAACAGAACGATGGAGATGATTTGATGGATTTTTTAAGTAACTCTGCTTGACTCATTTGGGTGCGCTTACTCTTGTGTAGTAATCGACATTTCACCAGGAGCTGTGTGACGTCACATGACAGATTTGGGGTTAATATGAGTCCAAAGGAAGCTTTGACTTTCCACTTCCATGCCAATCTACAGTAAGTACCATTGCAAACTATGTTTACTAAATATTCACGCAAACAACTGGTAAAAATGCCAATAAATGCACCTAAGCATGTCGATTGAAAATACCTCCTGCAACTCAAAGCAAGCAATTTGCGATAACCCGATGGCATCAGCGCAGCCAGTCTAATTGTGGAAGTATGTCAAGTGAGCTTAAATCGATTGTGTTGAACAGTTTACCTTATCCCGCAATCCCTACGAAGGTCTGCACCATGTTTCTTCACTTACGTAAACAAACTACCAGAAGTTGTACCTTTTGCAATTCGGAAAATATCTCGACTGTTTAAAATCAGCCGTGTGTGAACCGTCAGTACAGACGAACTCGGTGTTTTCATCTAGGGTAGCAGACAAAATTGTAGATGATTCGTGAAAAGTGAAAGCCATTTATTTCTCTGTTTGCCCAACTAATAGCGCTGTGTGGTGTAGAATGCGGAAATTTTGCGATCGAAATGCAGCCCATTAGTTTAGAGATAGTGAATCCGATGTTGCTTGCTCTATTCTGTACACTAGTTTGAACGACACTATCATCTGTAAGAGAGGACATAAAGGGGAGAACAACCCATTCTGTCAGGGATGAAAGGGAATTTCAATAAACGGTTGGAACCGATCTTCAGGCAATCAAAACCGAAATTGTTGGGGCATCACACGGTGCCCTAGTTTATATAGAATCTCGCTGTTTAAGGTCTAAAATTGACAAAACGATGTACTTTTACAACCAAAAGGACCAAATTGTCCCAAAAAGTAAAGTATTTTCTTACATTTTATTGACACCTCATACGCAGACTGTGGTTTTTGGAAGCTGTACACTTGCAGCATATGTAGATTGGATGTCAAGAAGCTCCAAATAATGGTATAAAATGTCGCAAATGATGTTCTATTCGACGGTTTTATTATCATAACGTGAATCACAGAATGGTAAATGTTTTAAAGGGTACATCTATAGCCCCGCCATTTGCCTCAGAACCCGCTGGCCTAATAAGACAATTTTGACTTGCTTGAATCCTTGTGTTATCTTGTATGACCATAAAAATTTGGCGCTACTTTCTCGAAAGCTGCCGACAATCCAATTCGGAACATAATTTCACTTGCCCAAGGTAACAGTCTTCTGAACTTTCAGTTGTTGCAGTCGTTCTTGATGGCTTTGTAGCAAGCGCAAGTCAGCCAGCTATATAGCCTCACTCTGGAAATTAATTAATCAAAAAGACTACTCAGTTAACCTGAAATGACCTATTCTGTAATGGTGAGTTTACCGTCAACAAATTTATTTCAGGAGGTTTAAACTTGGCCACCGACTTGTTCGGTGAGGCGCAAAATGATTTTTTCGTAACTCTTAAATGATTCCATATTTCACTATTTTCAGCGATTTCTCCGAAGTAGCACCTTCTAAACGCGGTCAAATAACAAAGAGGTGCCTATTTGTGACGATTTTAAAGCTGTCGCGATAAACAGATAACGCAGGACTTCAATTGTCTTATAGTTGACTGCTTGGGGTTTATTTATTACGCTTCAAAATGCAACAAGGTTGGGAAAGTTATTTTAATCTCCTATTGAATGGATGTTATCACAATTTTAATGGGAAGCATGCGGCTAACAACCACGTGATAACTTTCTCTGTGGGCATTTTTAGTTAATGAAACACGTCAAACCGGGCCACCAGAAGTGACCTAAAATACAACACAACTTCACAGCAGGCTTATTCACCGATACTTTTGCGATTTGGCGTATTTAGGATCATTCAGAAAAAGTAACTGGACTCGACCGCTAGAGGTTTATGTTCAAATTTAGCTTTAGAAATTCTGAATGAGACGGTCACACAACTGGCGTGTGCGCACCGGTTGCGTGACTACATTTGTGTTCATCTTGACTCCTCAAGTACACCGAATATTGTTTGAAGGCTGTCTACCAGGCAGTCATCAAAATTGTTCCTGCTATTAAGGATGAGTAAGAGGTAAATGGAATTTCCGAACCACTGTGTTGGAGCCCCTTGAAGGCGTAGCTCCATTTATAATGTCAACCATATATTTGACCGTTTTAATCAGCATCAACATATTTGTGTCGATTACATTCCATTAGCATGACATCAAGTCTGTCTTCAGTTGGTATTAACTTTACCTCTGACCGCACAAACGTTAAAAAATACACGCTCAATTAATAAATGAAGTCGTGAATCACGCTCATAGGAATACAAGGGCTTCCCTCTGTTCCTCACCGCAGGCTGATATTCCAATTGAGGTTTTCCTTGACTTAGAAAAAAGGGTACAAATTCACAGAGTTTCTGAAGAAACACGTGAGTAGAGCGAATTTCCGGTTAAACTAGTGCCCCGAGAGATTTTATTTGACGCAGTCAGACAAATCTAGCGATCAAATGTCCCACAAGAAATGCAGGACGGTAGCATTCTCAGACAAAGCCAATGGAGTGAACCGTCGTCTGTAAGCATACAACAGTGGCTTGGCTAAACAGTACAATATTATGGGTGAGGCATTAAGAGGAATATAATATTTGATTACTCTATTAAAACTTGGGGACGGTTTGTCAGTAAACCTTGTCACCCATTTTTAGAAGGCGCTTCTGTCACAAACAGCTCTCCAGAATTCGTTTTTTTGAGGATCTCAGTGAACCTTGCTTGCACGATTACCAACAGCGGCTGGTTAGTGAGATGAGTGCAGGTCGACAATCACTCAAGTTTTGAATGGTCTGAATTGAAAACGATATAGATTGTTTCCAGCAATCTGTTGGACCACGTCGAGTTACGCGCAAAACCCCAAAAGCCAAATCGCACAAATGGAGGTTCATCAACAAATGCGGTACTATCAATACAACAATAAAATAATAAAACTGTACAAACCTCAAATAGTGGGACTACGCCGGTTTCTATATACCGGTTTAAGAACTGCTAATTCCTAGAGGATCCCAAAGTCCACACCGACTCAAAGTCACGTGTTTACAAGATAGCGAAACCAAGTGTCGGCTTAAACAACACGTGCGATGACAAGGTCAAAGAACGGTTTACGTTCAGGTCAAAGACAAGAATGTTGGTATAGGCGCAAAACCGAAACAACAAAAACGGGGAATGCCGTTGTACAAAATAGGGATAGAAGAAAAGAATCAACAAACGACGCATCCAGACTGCAAGCTTACTACCTCATCGATACGGCTGTCCCGACTGAGGATTTTACGTTGTGTTGCCAGAGAATTGCGTTCACCGCGTACACGTTTAAGTAGCTTACTAGCAAAGAAAAGCATATGGTTTTCTCTAGACATCACGGAGTATATCAGGATTGGGAATCGCTTGACCTCTGGTATTTCCAATAGCTGTATGATACTTCTTTAGGAAGACGGGGTACTTTTGGACAAGCGAAGTGTGATAAGTTTTAATAGGTATGGCCTTCTCTTGATAACGTAAATCGTGGCAAAATTCTGGCTAGCTTGACAACGCTTCACGATGCGTGTATAGAATATCGCCATTAGAACTGGTAAATATGGTGTATCCATATTACAACTCCTAACAGCTCAATAACGACACTTCCACTTCTGGAGACGGAATACTTATAAGTCGATTACTGAAAGTAGCGCACGGATCAATTGATGCATACTCAGCAGTTAATTAGCATATCCGAGTTACTGTTATTCCGACACTGCCAACAGTCTAATACAAACGGCTGCATTAAAAATCTCCTCTGGGACGTTTCTCTGTGGCCTCTACGAGTCGTTTGTCATTTTGGGCATATACTTCGGAGAAAATTCCAATGACTCACCACTCAAACATATTGTAGGGTACCTTCTGTCGAGATGGGCGCTGAGGAATATACAGTCGAGAGCAGTCGATTCTCCAGATAGGAAGATCATATTGTTTAGGAAATTTGTTTGAAATGAAATGTACCAGTTTATATATGTGTTACTGAGTTGTGCAACACAACTAAATCCACGTCCCTCAGAAAAGACACTTGTATCAAACAAATAACGATAAAGGCTGGCAATTTTGGTCATCTAAAGGCTCCGCTGGGAACTGTGACCACTGGTATATAAAACAGATGCATTGCATGCCAGACTTGTCTCGCGCCCCGTCCTGGGCTTTTTTGCCCTTATGGCTTTCGTCTCAATGTCGTAAGCAACACAGATGTGTTTATCCGTGACGTACAAATAGAGCACAACAGATCTATAATCAGTAAGCTGTCAAATTTTATTGCCTTCTACGATTTCTCCTCTACGATAATCAATTCATCATTTTCCGACATGTGTACTTACACTCATCAAAAATGGAAGTTGCCCTAAAACGACCTGCTTACCGACAAACGTGCAACCCACCCATGAAAATCGAGATGATTGGTTCAGTTAACTGGCCATTGTTTACCTGAAATTGATATTAATAGGCTGTCACTCGCTACTCAGCAAATTTTGTGCATTACGTGAATAGCAGACGGAGTCCCTCCGGACATCAGGCCACGGGGACTTTTCACAAAATAATTCAGAATCTACTCCTTCTTGATCTTGCAACGCTAAATTAATCACCGCCGGTTGGCTGCGAAATTATTGGAAACAACCTACTGGAGCTTAGAACAAATGCATCCCCTGTTGCCTGCAGCATTGTAGGAAGGACACTGGCAAATCTCGAACGTGATACATAACTGTTGAACACATTTTAAGCACGCATTAGAGTCACTCATAGAATGCAAAGTTGACAAACGAAAGCAAAGTCACGTTGTCCCCACGGGTTAACAGTGGGGCAGAGATCCGACCGCAGAATTCAGATCGCAGGTAACAAAACATATTGTGCTAAATGCTAAAACAAAACCAATGTCTTCGCAGCGTAGTGCTGCGTAAAAGAAGGTCAGTTTTGTTAACCTCCATAAAAGTGCTTCAATGGCAAAACAAACGGGTTTATGCTTATGCGTAGCCGTAGCGTAGAGGCGGCGAAGTAGCGTGCCAAAAAGTGTTGCCAGAGCACAAATGGACACACTTGAATCACCAAAGCGATGATGCGGTGGGCAGCCAACCACCTGCGTGCGGTAGAAAATCGAAGGCCGGTCATCTCTCAGTGTGTCGAACCGACGGCGGCTGAGTTTGAACCGATCAACCCGCTTGTTACGCGTCTCCGGATTGGGCAAAACATGAATCGCCTGACCCCCGTGACTTTACCGATGTATGCATCATGGTGAAACCACTGGAGTGGCAAAAGGAATATTATTTTGAATCGGCACACATCGGTCAAGTTTGAAGCACTCATTTTTGATTTCAAAAGTACGACACATGGGGCCAGCCTTTGGAACATACGAAGCAAGATGCAACCGAAAGCCCGAAATGAAGGACAACCTATCAAAAGTAGTATCGGCAAATATACCGCGCACAGTCACCAAAGGAATCCCCAAAGCCCTAATTTACTGCAGGAATCTGGGCACAGTGTGATGTGAGATTTTTAACGTGCAGTTTACGGTTTGCTGACATGCTGTCATCCTTAATTCAGAATTGGTATATGCATATCCTCTACCAACATATATGGAGGCTGTGGAGACATGTTCAATCCAAGTGGTAAAAAGCCCAAACGAATTTCGAACCTGGACCTAGAGAAAGTCGTTGCCATCAGACAAACTGAGTTAGGTTTTGATTCACAAACTAGGGAGGCCGTTTTTCGCCCAATTTTTGATAAACCCTAGCGTACATTGCTTCTCATTCAATGTTTAAATATTCCCCCGTGATGCACATTGAACTTCATTGTTACAGTCTTGTGCGGACTGTAAATGAACGTACACCCAAACCTTGCCATCCATTTCAGACTCGTGGTCAACCAACCAGATGGCATTTGCTGCGTTTATTATTATAAAATGAATTGTTGCCCAAATGCCGAGAATGACCAACAACCAAAATGTAGAATTTCTATACGAGCTGTGTTAAAGAGTACCAGCAGTCCAGTGTGTTTTATCATGACAATGTAACCATTCTTTAGAAAAAGGATACTATTCCCGAGACCAGTTGGTAGGCAGATTTTGCTCGCTACCGTCATTCCAAATGCATAGGACTCACAGGTAGAACGTTCCCTAAGTTCACGTTATATTCGCTTAAGAAGACAAAATCCATCAGAATATGCCGAACTCGTTCAGGCATATTCATGTTCTCTACCCTTGAAATCAAGCTGTAACCAAAAACGAGATCCTCAGAACAAGACATTTGGTATTTGTTGTCTATTCTAATTGAAAATTTCGTTAAGTAGACCGCTTGCCTTGGCGTTTAAACCCGCTTATTCATTTGCGAGACAAAACTTGCATCCCTCGCGAAGACGTTATGGGGCATAACGTATTGATACATCGTTTGGTGCCCAATGAAGCCCCGACAAAATCGTTCGCGGGCTATCTCATCATCAGAGTGAGCCGATAATTAGAACAGAGGATGAAGCTTGCCACAATGCCGTGAAATATCCAAAATGCCCTATCGATCCCCTTTAAGAATCTTCCCTGGCAAATAAAAGTTCAGAATCCCTAAAAATAGAACACAGCCCGAATGGTCATCAAGGAGAATATCGGTGGCTCAAGTTCTAAAGATGACCTCACCGTGCTCACCGAGCTGGGAAATTTGGCTGCAAATATATCATCAACAGCCGAGATGACGTCCTCACACGGTAGCAGATTAAAGGTGCACCGTCATGAGCTCATGAGTTCGGGAAGGAAATTTTTCACATTCGTACAAAGCCTATACTCTAGTCCGGTAAAATGTTTGATTGAAAATGAACAATACTACGCAACTCGTTTGCCGTCAATGGAAGAAAGCCAAGGAAAACTGAAAAAAGGGTTGAAAATCACTTCAAATAATTGCTCCAATGCGTGATGTGTCGCTATGTGGGAGTAGATACCGCAAGAGAGAATTTTTTGAAACTAGAACCTGACGACAATTTTTCAGTGCGGCCACACTTCTGACACCACTGGGGAAGCGCCAACTAGCATCACAGAGACCGTTTTAACAAATCCAATAACACTGGAGAATAGATGGTGAGAAAAGCAGTGATACTAGCATTATGTAATGAGTCCAAGTTCAAGGGCTAACAAAGCTTAGTCTCTGAGGCACTGAAACGCCCCAGTCGTGGAGTTGGCAGCAGGCTGACGAAACATCAATCGCTCACCTAGTGCTGGGTAGGGTAAAAACTAAACTAAAAGGGTCAAAAATCATCTAAGATAATTGCTCTAACGCGTGATGTGTCACTAGCAAGGAGTAGATACCGCAAGAAAGAATTTTGTGAAACTGGAAGCCGACGACAATTTTTTAGTGCGGCTAAAAAACTGAAACCCGTGAGACTGCACAGCTAAACGAACACTCGACTATCCCATAGTAGCAGACTCAGAACAGCCTGAATGTTGCTTGTGTTACCGCTTGGCTAACAAAGGTGTCACGAACTAGATTTGTGAACGTGGGTTCGATATTCATTTTCGGAAACCATGTCCAGTCCTGGGGATCTCTAATTTTAACCTTCCTGACCTCCTAATTCAGCTTGCCTCCGGCCCCAAACTCCTCCTCCGTTTGGAAGAAGGGATATCGTGCGTCCATCAACAGGAATTTAAATTTGCCTGTGGTTGTCTGGATCGACGCACGGTTTCCTAGGAAAACCATTGCCATATTCACCGCCTAATCACCTCGTTTGACCACCAGATATCTGTTCTTTCCGTTGGATCATTTGTCCGCGTGTGGTAGGGTGGCTTACTTACCCAACTGATTCTTGGCTACCGTAATCATCCTCTGAATATATCATTCTTAAAGCAACGCCTCTCATCACTTTCGGTGCCTCGTTGTTGACCACGATGTGGTGGTTTGTACAACCTACTGAGTGCCGATCACTGTCCCCGGAATGGAGCCGATGTGGCCAGCAAAACAAAATTCTTCTTTCTCCAATACAGGGATAGGTTTCAAGGGTTGAGTTGCTCCAAATGAATATTCTTTACTCAGTTTGCATTGCTCACAGGCCACAACGAATTCCATCTCCTCAATTCGAATCACTTGAAGTTGAGCCCGCTGCCAAAGTAAGTGATACAATTTTGCATCCAATGGGTGCCACCCTTTGGCAATCGTTGATCCTCTTGCGTCTAAGGATGCGAGGTATCAAGAGTAGTAAGAAACACAAATCACTCTCCTTCCAGGATATTATGCCAGGCTCCGTCCAGAGGAAGGCTCATTCAAGGTTTTCAGTGCTATGTCTTCCTCCGAGTCCTCACTAACTCTCACATCTAACAAGGCGACAGCATCCTCCTGTATATATGCCATATTATCGCCGAAGTCATGCGATAATCCTTGTACCCAGACCGACGTCCAGGCTATTGGCACCAATCACGAACATCGGACTTCTTCTCCAGCTTGTTTTCTCGAAAGCCAATCTTTTAGTTGTATTCCCGCTCCGGGAAGAGTGCCATATCGTGAAGTCATACACCTGAAGTGGGGCGCTCGACGCTCAAACATTTCGTGACGGTGTCTTGTCGTCCTGATCCATTCGATGTCTTTGTGGACGGTCTCAACAGGGGACGTTTATCTCAGCAAATATGGCTTCCATTTCTAGATGGCCCAGAGGATTGCAAAACATACCCTCTCAGTGGTTAAATTCTTTCGCGAAGCATTACACAGGACAGACTGGGATATTCGATGATAACATCCTTCTGATGCATGACTGCACATAGGCCCCGGTGTAATGTTTACAGGAGTCTCTAGAGATGTGATCGATTATCCTGTGAATTCACCTCAATAAAAGCCTATGACAGCAACAATGGTCTCAAAATAGCTAGCAAATGAGTGTCCCATGAAAAGACGCGAGAAATCTGTAGATAACAAGATAGTGAACGCCATGATTTGACTCTAGATTGTTTTATTACCGGCAGATACGTCTTTGCCGTGTTGACTCTATCGTTTTGCGTTAAATACCTGTTCAAGGCAAGTGAAAACTGCTCATCGTAATAAACACCAATCTGTCGGATCGTCACGAGCTTGTGTGTGCGTGGGTTCAAATCCATGCTCGGATTTCATAATACAACGAACCTATCAAGGCACCGAAACAACTCTCGTGAACTCGACTTGGATGCAAGCAGGCTCAAGGTGATATCACATAATCAAGATGTCGGCATTATGCGGGCCAATCGAACCTTGAAAAACAAGCCTACATTACCAAATTCACTTAATGCTGTTACCGAGATTTGGCCATCAGGGATGACGGGTTGGAAAATCTTCAAAGAATCATGTTTCCAGAGTAAAACTCTGACAGAAAAATTTATCCTTATTTCCAAGACGCTCACCCAATAAAACAGATGACCTCATCAAAAGCTAAGTAACCAACTAGATCGGGTTGATAAGTCAGACAGCATAGAGAGTCGAGTCACTTGTCTTTCCATAAGTTGGACCATTACGTGTTCATTCTCGTTTCCGGAATTTGGATCAATGCATTATGCATGATCATGCGCCCTTGTTTGTCTCCGTCGCTCAGAGTAAATTCGCAGACCCTTGCAAAATAAGTTCACAAAAGTTTTTGTCACACAGTGATACTAAATGAATTCATTCACCAATGTAACCCGGTTGACAAATGTCCACTGAGTTAGCAATAAGTAACCAGATGTCATCATCAAAATCCAAGGAACTACCCAGATCGAGTTGATAAATCAGACAGTATAGAGAGTCGAGTCACCTGTCTTTCCATAAGTTGGACCATTACGTGTTCATTCTCGTTTCCGGAATTTGGATCAATGCATTATGCATGATCATGCGCCCTTGTTTGTCTCCGTCGCTCAG
>SJOL01008280.1:125456-194353 GCA_004794785.1 Opisthorchis felineus | reverse complement strand
TAACCAGATGTCATCATCAAAATCCAAGGAACTACCCAGATCGAGTTGATAAATCAGACAGTATAGAGAGTCGAGTCACCTGTCTTTCCATAAGTTGGACCATTACGTGTTCATTCTCGTTTCCGGAATTTGGATCAATGCATTATGCATGATCATGCGCCCTTGTTTGTCTCCGTCGCTCAGGGTAATTCCTTGTCATCCGAATATATTAGTTGCCTAAATACACCTGAAACCTGGATATAAATATGTATAAATATAGGAGTCAAAGTGCAGTCCCCTAAGTCAACTGCAATTGCGATGAGCCCACTAGCTTGCGTTTGCATCCTTGTCGGTATTTGTGCTCTGGCGTTAAGTGGTGAGTCCATCCACAGGAACCCACTCCTAATGCGCTTCTGACCTATTCTAAGGTCCTCTCAAACGCCTGCAGATCTAGGCTAACACATTGAACATAATCACCGGGTTCCAGTTACGGGTGCGTTTCGCGTAACCAGATGATGTCTTCAGAGAGATTGGGGTATTGTTCGTTTACCGAGCAGAACATGTGAGAGCAGAGCGATGTGGTTTGGGGAAATATTATCTTGTGCATTCACAGTTGGATGGGCAGTCGACGTGCTTGAAGCTAGAAACTCGGATAGGCAAACCATTCCCGTTCATCTTACCCACGTTCGGATGGTCATGTTCACGTTGTCACTGATTGATTGTATTAACGCAACTGTGCGCGCCACGAACTGAATACACGTCATGCTATAACAACGAACGTGGGAAATCGGGTTGAGCAGTCATTTTCATTTCGGTTCGTTATAGGTTGTGATGGACAAAACTGCTGCCAACCCAAAACAAGTGAATGAAATTTTGTTATCATTATTAAAGTTTGCTAGTGTTATTTTCAATTTGATCATGATTGTCATCATCATCATCATCACCACTAAATTCTCAGTGTTTCGTCACTTATTTCATAACGCACAACTACGATTTGGATTTGATTGATACATTCGTGAAGCATCACAGCTAAATTTCCCGTAGTTGCGGGGGTCATTCTTCCAAGCTACTATGAGACCTATTTGATGCCATTTCTTTAAACATATAACACATAACTTGCAAACATTTCAGCACAAACCACTCAACCACCGTCTACGCAGTCACCCGTTATACAGACTACAGTAGCTCCAAGAAGAAGAATGGTCTGTGGTGAGTTGGTTTTGGTCCCCTACGGCTTACCAGCTGTCATTCGATTTAAATACTCGGCTTCATAATGATTGTGGTGTTCACATTGCACGTACATTATGAGAACGTAACGAAATCCTCGTTTCTGTGCAACGCGCATTCCAGAATCCGTTCTCGAGCAGGTCTATTGCGTGAGTAATCTTAAGCAAATTCAGAGTACGTAGTGTAACATGCATGTCAATGTGTTGTCATTGTACGGCAGAGTGTGGACTGCATTGTGCACGTTGATCAAACAAGCGAGCGATTACGGTGACACAACTTCCACTCCTATACTCTTGTTCTTGTTGTTCTTTCAGGAGCTGAAGTTTCTAGTTGAATTCATGTGAGTAATTTTGGACGGCGTTTGCTGTTGTCTTTGTGTTAGGAGTAGGACTGCACTTGTGCGTTTGTCTACTGAGAGCGAGAATCCAACCAAGATTCTACTTCCTCACTCTTTGTTTAAGAAGCGCAAGTCTTAATTACTGGATTCCACGCCGGATGTAGTCACGTCGAGCGCTATACTTGCTGTGAATCTCAGTACTCATTCAGTTTTCTTTCTGGCGCACAGTTCATAGACTTCGCTTGAAGTGGTAATCAGTGGCTTGCTACCTATCCGTATTACCAGGCAGCCGCTGACGAGTGCATATAAAGCACATGTTTCTCTGTCCGTCACAATCAGGGTGGATGGTGTTCGTTGAATGTACTGACCGGTGTCCACTTCGCGACGTGATACAAGAGGAATGGAACGCCTGCTACACACTCACAGTTCTATATGAAATTTGATCATGAACCAGTGAATATGATTCTCACTCAATACGCGTAGCACTCGTTCCGGGTTACTTGACAATTGGCAGTTCTGTATGCACGTGTGCAATAATCACGGAATTTCCCCGTATTTTGAATTCGATATAATATTCCGTCTAACACGCAAACATTCTTCAACCAGTTACTCGACGATGCACTATACCTTTCAGCGGCTTTGATGACTCGCAGGTGAATTGCGAGGATTTTATCCGACCTTACAAGAAATGAATCTCAACCTGGTCGTGGTTATAATTTCGAAATCATTCACTAACGCAAAGCGCTTCAAATGCAGCTCAAATCAAACAGTTCTTTTGTCCTCATTTTCATCTAATGGGATAAGCTTGGTTACTCCTGTGCCTTCATCCACGTTTAGCTGGGTGAAATAATCGATGCACAGATCGATATTGAACTTTGCTCTGTAGCGAAATGACGCAAAGGAAATGCGGAAGTCGTTCCGCTGTTTTTTACTAGTTATGAATCAAAACGGATTTTTCGTGCCGGAAAGTGTTGCTAATTAATCCACCCGATCATAATCTAAACCAAGCAATCCTTGGAATCTCAGACGATTGCAGTCCAATTGTTAGGAAACCTCCGGGCGTCGAGGAGAACGTCGGATATGATCAACTTAGCATGCGTTTACTCCTCTTTGCCGAACCATGACCGAGACCAACAGCTACGCAGTCATTGTGAAAATAAGCATTCCAGGTTTGCAGCAGTGCTGCTTACGGAATGCCGTCCGTTGGATTGTGGAGGACGTAGGCTGTCTGAAACTGGACACAACCACATGCAACTGGGGATGTGCATTGCGACCTTAGAAGCCGGCAGTATACATGGGCAAATCGACTGTAGAAATTACAGACTATAAAAGTTCTCTTCCCGTCATCTCAGCAAACCAAATGGCCGAATGACTTGCAGATGATAATCTTACCAACGTAAAAGCAGTTCTATTAGTTTGGATTCCCGCCAGATGTACAAACTTGGATTGACTCTACGCTTTTATGCGTTTACGAGCCACTAAGTCTCGATATGTTGGGTCATAAACCAGTGACCGGACATAAGTCTCGTTGGGGACAAGAATTCGAAATCTGTCAGAGTGGCCAATGGAAGAACTCAATAGAACTGGGTTCCAAGTGAGTCGCCCGTCAAAACCAAATTGGTGTGTAAACGAGAGTACTTCGCCAACTGAAGATACTGTTTGGATGGACGATAATCCTCTCTGAGTCTAGTCCAGCACGACGGATATTGATGCACGCCAGCCCAGAGTTTCCTCTTGGGTCGGCACACATTACAGACCACCAGTTGAGTTATATTCAATCTGACCTATTGCGCACATAGAATGGTCCCTAAATGATTTGCGCAATTCATCTATTATATACCTGATTCACTCGATCTCCGGAGGGTTGCACGAAAATCTTTCGTTTGTCTTGGTCCAGTTGCATGGACCAGTTGCATGATGGAAATAGCATCAAGGATTTGATCGCCTCAGCTGTAATTCGTTTTCTTGCTGCGGATATCTATTTTTTGTACAAAAGTTAACCGTTAGCAGAAGTTTCTCATCCCGGCAACGGAGGTTTACGATTTTATGCTGCCCTAGAAGGAGCTGAAATTTGGCCTGTTTTCCCGGAACCATACATGAACATAATATCTGATTTTAAATAGCCGCAGGAAGAGTAACAGGTTGCAAAATCATATCAATGTGTGTGGGCTCATCGCGGAATCTTTCCCACCGATAGCGACAAAACGGGAAACCGAGAAATGATCAGGTTTTAACGGTCAATCGTCAATGCATTGAGTTGGCCACGAATTTCAACAAGCAGCAAAATTCCCACTGATCGGTGACTTACAAACGGAAACTCTTAATGCGATCATAACACGAAAGTTGGAAATCGCGCCTCACCTTCCAACCAAATGAATTGCAACATTTTTTCCCTTTTTCGAACAACTCGCCCAAAACTAACGAAAGATTTGCGTGCGCAAAAACGTTGAGAAACAATCTGCCGGATAATATCACTAGAAACATGACGCCCGTACCATCAGTTCAAATGTACTCTGGTAGATCCGGTAGAATCCGAAATTGCCACTGGTTAAACGCGAAGTCCTGATCAAGTGAAACATCAAGGTCATCGGAGGGTGAGAACTAATGGAGGGATACAAGGAATTTTGGTCAGATATTTCCCAAGAATATTCCAGTCTTCACAAATAACCCTCTTCTAGTGTGTACACCGTAAAATGCCTCATCAGCGATTATTCATTTAGTCGTCCAATTTGGTTGTATAGCCGGAAAAAAGTATCGATTTTCTCTCATGGCTCGTTCAAAATCCGAATATCCAACATGCCGTCTTTGCTTGAATACGCTTCATTCTGAACTATTGAATAATCAACGTAAATCCATATAACACTTGCCGTGCCCACCACATGCGACAGTTGTTTCACCAGTCTAACCATTCAGATCAGCTTCTTCTGGCAGATTCGATAACCGAGGCGCGGCGATACATTAGTTTCCCTCGTACTAGAAACAACAGGTTGCGCCTAGATTGACGCACATGACCATGTTTTGCTTCACCTGATCTCGGCTTGGTGGCCTACAGTAGTTGAAAGTTTGCCCTCACGGCGAAAAAGGGTGCACGTTTAAGAAACCGGATGGGTCTAATGATACACATGTTCCAGTAACTGTGACGCTGTGCGTCTTGTTGATATCCGGTCTAGTGCTGATTGAAGCACAGACACGGTCGTCCGCGAGCTAGCTCAGCAACCATGGAATATCCTTACTAGATCACACCACCAAACATGCAAGTGTGCCGTGAATTATCCGAGGTATTCTATCGATCGCCGCGATCAATCGCCTTTTCCCGTCAATCAACAAACGGCTCAGGGTTTCGGATGATTGGAAAAAATCGCCGACTCGATACCGATGAACTGGTTGGAGTTCATTTTCTGTGGATGACTCTCCTCGTGTCAACACCAAGCTAGGCATTTTGGCTGCAAACGTTTCGTCACCAAACCAAGTGATCTCATCACTGAGCAATGAGTGTGGGAATTATTCTGGTTCACACTCACACACAATCCGTCAGTTTCAGTCGTTTAGATATTTAAATCCCGCAGAACGGTAGTGCATTATTTGCTTTCATTTATTCGAAGGATGCCAAGCTATCTAAATTAGGAAAGAATTATACCCTAGCATCAGAATGTTGCTCCACTGCGAGATGAGATTTTCATAGAAATTTGACTAATATTGGTTATGTACCCGCGCAGATGACAAGACCATATTTGTCACTAGGTGCACTGAGGAGCACCAAATTACAATATACGATACAGAGATGGTGAATACATCCACGGATTTGAATCAAACACGGTTGATAGTTGGCGATTGGCGATTGCTTGAAAGCCATATTTCCTATGTTATGACATTCTTCGTACTCAAACTTTTCGAGTGAATCGAAACGTAAGACTCAAACAACATAACCAGTTAAGGCTTATCCGCTGCGCCTCACAGACGGGTAGGTTAATTTACTTATATGCAGCAACCAGTTGATGACCACTTGCTATACTACACGGAAATCGATGAGCAAATAGCCTAAGACGTGTGAGATCTTCAGATCGGAGAGCCCGATTTTCACCGTCACACAGCAGAACTGTCCTCACGGTCGTTTAGTGGACAGTGCATTTTAGCTCATAACGCAAGTTGACAAGTTGGCTAGTTGGCAAGTTGGCAAGTTGGCAAGTTGGCAAGTTTGACTTGTGTCTTGGAGATGCCTGCACTGATTTCGCGTGCCACGGCGCAGTGATGCTGTGGTATATATCCAATGAGACACTTTTGGAATTGTCTGTCAAGCACTGAGGGTAATTAATCTTTAAAAGCTCACAAAACCTGGGCTGCTCCAACGTACAGAACTTCTGCTTTTAATAAATCAGTTTGACCAGCTGATATATGAATGCCACTAGGTTTCTCATATTTGGTTGTTTTGCAGTGCACACTAATCGGTCCTCCCGGCTGAATGTATTCTGTCTGTCTAAATCATCGCACGTTAGTAACCTTCTTTGTATTAGTATAACCGAGCCTCCTCAGAAGGGTGAGACCTTTTGACTTGTTAAGCTGTTGTGATATCCAACATTGTATTTTGCTTCATAGGTCCTTTTTGGAAAATGGAAATTTGATTTTGCGCCGGTCAATGGCAATTTTATAAATGCCGTGTTCCTTTCAGGCTATCATTGGGAAAGCACAATTAGACGCGAATGAGTCTCCTGTACCCAAATCCAGTACCTCTGAGGAAAGATTGGTGAGAATAGCAGAGTTGAAAAGATGATCTCTACTGACATTACGTCTTGAATTCTGGCTCAACGGGTAACTACGTAGCGTCGTGGGATCCAGTCGCCCAAATACGCTTTTTACTTGCTCGTCGTAGCGCTTGAATAACCAGGGCTTCACATACTAGATTTCTGGACACGGATTCGCAAATCGTTTTTGGAAACCATGTAGAGTATTTGGCGACCATGAGTTTGGACCTGAAAGTCAGAACCGACGGCTGATCAGTCTAACCAGTATTATTATGGTCCGGTTTTTGAATAAAAGTTTCGGTAGAAAAATCACACGTCAACCACAAAATGAACATGCGCCAGAAAACTCCGGGATTCCAATTCACTCCAGGCTCATTGAAATCGTTCCTCTTTTGGAGTCGGTAAATAGTAAATCCGCAAAGATTAAAAATGTTCGGTACATGTGATCGTGCTAATTAGTACGATTGTATGAATGAAAACGAGGAACTTGTTTCCGTTGGCAACAATGAGTGAGAGATTTTCTCAAACCATGTATTGTAGAATTAAACCTGAGCGCTGGCATGTTTCCGAAGTTTTTGACAACCGGCATTCAAACGCCTGAGTAATGTGCCTACACTGGCCTCACAAACTCTAGCAAACGAATCCCCGATGGATGGCTGCAAACTACCTCCAGCTAATGACAATGTTTTTCACTCCGGCATCAGCACTACGGAATGAGTTTGTGATGGTTGGTGTTTCCGTGTCGTGAGGATCGTCACATTTCCTGTCAGCGCTCAGCGGAAGACGAATGGAAACTGAGCACCCTAATGAAAACAAGTTGCACAATTTATTCGAAGAACTCGTGGATGAAATTACATTTCCGTGCGCAGTGTTTTATTGGCAAGCCAGAAAGAAGCGGTCATTAGCTATTAGAGACCAGTATAACAATCCCTTTCGCACAGAGATTTGAATAGTGAATTTTCTCAAGTGTTCTATTGAATTGTCCTGGACGTTGTTTGAATATAAAACAAAGCTGAACAAGCACTGCATATAGGTTGTGTAGTTACTTTACCAAAGTTCCAGCGGATGCGACTACAGCGGTTTGACTCCGGCCAGACACTGCTCACATGTTTCATTAGTAGCACACGCGGTAGCACACATTGTGGCTACAAAATTTCGCGCGCATGCCATCGATGTGCGATTCGTCTCAGTTAGGTCAGCCCACGCTTTGATCGTTTCAGGGCATGTAATTTACCGTAGCGGCCAGAAGTTCAACTTAGCGTGCGGATAGACGGTGAACATTGCGGAACGTTGGCATCCTTGCTGGCAAGCGAGGAGTTGGTCAAGGCTATGATTACTATCATGAAACACTGGTGATATTATCCAATTAGTCTTGCGACAAGCGTAATTAATGCATGGTTTGAAACTATTGTAAACTACAAGTTGTTACGCTTGCTTACTTCCAGACAATACGTTCGGATTGGCCAAGAAAACTCTCGAGCACCCTGATTCAGTAGAAAACCGGTAAAGCTTAGTGTACTGTCAATTCGGGCAACAGCTTGGAGTTTCAGTGCCATCCCGTGGGTGAAGAATATCAGACCAAACAGCAGCCATCTGAAACCAGTTGCCTGGCAGCTGCATAAGAATACTTGTTTCTAACAGACATCTCAGATTTGCATAAAACACTGTGGTATGTGTGTAAGTAGGCAAACACGTGAGCATTTATTCTGATGCAAACGTTTCAAGGGGAAGTTAAGTTTCAAGGTGGATGGTTGTTATAATATATGTATATGTATTTTTGCCTCGAAACTGCTTAAAAATTCAGAAACTCTCCCATGACGTTACCTACTGGCTTGCGCAGACACGTGTACTCTCAGCATGTACCAAGCACCAACACCATATATAACCCAGAACTTCAAGTACCTTGCCTAGTCTGCAAACACATAAAACAGTTTATTTTCCTGAATCACATACATACCTCCGGATCACCTAGGTGTACCATTCTGTTGCACACTCGGCCGGGTTCTAATTAACAATAAGTCATATGTTGAGGCAGATATACAGCACATTTGGGTGAAGACTCCTAGCAAGACAGAAATTGTGTGTTCTGGGTATTTGTAGGCCGGATAAAAGATGGTGGAACATGGGAAATTTCTCATACGTGCATTACGTCACTGGCATGGCTATTGACAAAAGTAGTTCACCAGCGAATCCAGACACCACAAGAGCCAATAAAAGTTCGAATTTCGCCACACACTGCCGAGCTTGTCAGTTACAAGAAGATGGCTCATGCCCTTGGATAAAATGGGAGGAGTAAAATGGCTGAGATTTTTGTGCCGTGTGTTCGCAATATTGACATGACTGGTTTGGTTCCGTGAGAGGCTTCTATTGTGAATTTATTACAAAAGTGCACTACTGTGCCGGAAGAATGATGCACAACTAGATTATTTCTTCCTAAATAAACTATTACTCGGTACCTTACGGTCCCATACATTTAAATATTAGTTGGTTATTAGAACTCGTTTGTAAAATTAAATTTTAAGGCCAGGAGGTTGTTTAGTTCGGAGAATTAGAGTTTTCGTCTCGTCCTACTTTACATATTTCGGAAGCTTCAATTTACCTTATCGCACCGGCCTCTTGAAGTGTCATGTTGCCTGTAAGAGGCATAAATCCACAAGGATTATTCTTTTGTGGGATAATTGTGCCCTACTGGATACGCCAAGGACACACAGGTACAATATTTTAAAAGAAATCTGGTATTTAATATTCCTCTTTCCCAATAAAAACGTGTTTGCTTATTGCACCCCGACGAGCTGCTTTGGTTCAACATTAAAAAATCAAACGTCATTTCCTACCATTCCCCATGATATGCGGCTTGCCGTTAATATCGTCTTGGAGATTCGTGCAAGGAAGGTGATATTTAAATCTAAATGAAATAAATATTCCTTATTTTGGCCAGGTCTTACTACTTTTGATACATGTCGAGTAAAAAATGCCGGTTTGGACGGGACAGTTAAACACGAGGCCAGTATACACGAGCATAATGCTTGATATCGAATTATTTTCAGTTATTTTTTGCTCCGAAGAAGCCAACAATATAATAATGGAGAGGGAAAAGATAAATAAACCCCTTCAGAAGTCATTTAACTTATCTTGCGTTTTCTTATAGTTCACTGAAAGCCTTCTTTATGTATGCATTGATTGATTTCAATCGTATCTGAGGCCAAATGAAATTTGTCCGAAATCTCGACTTTCCAGTCTTCGAACTGCGCATGTTCACCGCCACTAAGGTGGCAATGTTTTGAAACTATTTCAGATGTTTAACCTACCCATCTATCACCACTTGTGAATATGGTATAAATAAGCAGATGGCTGGCCAGTGTATTTTTCAATGCAAATGTAAGCATTTAAGAAGATGATGTTATTGACATTACAGTCGAAGGAACATGGTGAAGAGGACATCAGTTGTGCTATATTTCTCAAACCATCAAAAGACTGTCACGTGACTGTCACTCAATACTGTTAGCCAATTGTCAGGAATGCTAACCAAATAACAAGAGTGATGTTTTGAAAAAAAATAGTATTGAATTCCACTACATATCTACCGTGGAAGTGACCGCACCTATATTACGCCACGTGCATTGCAATTTCCATCCATTTTCACCAAGTACTCTATATATAAACTTCGCGTAACATGTTTGTGACTAAAAATGATCAGGTGAAACAGTGATATGTCATGTAAGCGCTTTAAGGTAGTGAACAGACTGTTTCAAGTTCCACAAGTACTCGAAATGAAACTGTCGGCCTCTAAGTGGAAAATCTATGTAACCGTGGATAGAAAGCACAAATTTACAGATCCAACGATTAGCAGACAAGTCAACAGTTAATATTTCAGAGCGCTTCCTGCTACCATTTATGTAGCAGCACAACTCAAAGCAACTCTCAGTGGTTCTGCAGTAATCCTAGAAATCCATGAAGTATTTATTGCAGGGTGACCAATTCCATAGGGATTGGTAGAAGTTATTTGAGAGTAACCAAACAAGCTAAGCTTGTTTAGTTGCAAACTTCCCACGGTTGCGTGAAGCACCAAAATAAAATGCTACCCGGTTGTTACCTCTCAGTTCAACTTTCACTATCGGTTTTCTAGTCAAAAATTGATAACCTTCAGAACTTTTATACGTGGATTGCTTCACTTTGTGCCCAAATGACGCCATCTCCAACTGGTTTCATTATCGACTTGTTGCCCGAAACTTTGCATACAAAAAATAGGCAGTAATGATTCGGCTCATAATCAGCCATTCCCTTAATATAGGTTTTGTTTTTCCCCTCTCAAAGAATGTCGCCCGCTAATCGTCATTCGTCGTATCCAGCACAGAGCTCCATGTAAAAAAATTGCCGTCACGTTTTAAAAACCAGTTCGTGTACTTGCCACAAAAGATTCAACAACTGCAGCAAACATATTTCCAGCAAAATATCTATTAAAGATTTCTTCCTCCAAAAAGCAGCATTTATTGGGTTTTGTCGTCGCATACAGCCTGAGGCTGTTCTTCTTTTCTGAAAACAGCAAGACAGAAAGAATGGCATTATGGCTTAAAGTTAGCAACCAGATAGAAGGTTAACTTTGTTGTATCTTCCGAACAAGGAATCCATGCATTTCTACTAATTTTACACAAACGATCTTGCAATCTTTCGCAAAGATATACAGCGAAAACGATTTCTGTTTAATAGAGGACGAACCAAAGATGCTACTTGTTTGGTATATCCATTTAAAACACGTGATATTGAATTCCAGAAGAACCATCAAGTAGTTGAATGATCTAATCTTGTTTCAATCCGTGTCTCTAAAGTGCTGTGATATCGCTTAGGGGAGACACCTAAATATAAAATTACAAAGTGTAAAACCTAATACATTCCCGATGGCACCTGAAGAATGCGAGCAAGCTGCAATAAGTTGGAAGATTATGCTGGGTCCGTCCACGTGTTTACACGATATGTTGACACAGACAACTAGGTATAAGAACATGGTGTGTTTGTGTTTAGTGACAGGCTGACTATGGTTCGAGTACACGCAGCAAATCCTTTAGATACCTACTAACTCCTTGGACATTCCCTTCAGCCACATTTCAAACGGTGCTGCGTGTTTCAAATTCATTTAAACTTTTCAAGGCTTGTATCTCCTTTCCTCCGGTTAAACTCTTCTCCTGCTTGAACCCACTTTTTCTGCGTCTACCTCGTTCGTTGTTTACCCACAAGCTCTCACAAACTTTTGACCCTTAACATGTCGAACCAATGCTGACGAACTTTTCATGCGCGCTTTTTGACCAATTGGGTCACCGGGAGCTGTGCGCTCACGTTTTTCGGTAAGTACATATGGGGTTGCCGTTCTGGCCGGGCTTTCTTTGAACTTGCACCAATTCGTGCAACAATTAGACGGAAATGCCCATAATTTGAGGTTTGTGTTCTCTTTTTACACGCTTTTTGTACGTGTAGTACCGCATTTTGTTCATAAATCTCAAGACTTCGTAATTCTTGGATTGTGATTTCGGGCATCACTCATTTGGGCTTCACAGAATACGTTACGTATTCTACAGGGGTAATATTCATTTCCGGAGGCCATCTTCTAAGGCATTAGGGTAAATATAAGGATTCCAACCCCCGAAACAAACATCATGAGGTTGGTTTTGACAAATGCGGTCACTAAACAAAAAGCTTTTGGACTGTAGCATGAAATCAGACCTTCTCGAGTACTGCGGAACCGTTGTGGTGGTGTTTATTTCTAAATCATCAGTAGTTCCAAACTTACAGAACTCCAGAGTCTCGAACGCAAGAAAGCCTGGCCAGTAGTTTGAGCACTTAACCGATCGGCCATAAATGGCTGATCTGCAGCATGATTAGCTCGTATTTAGACATAATAAGTTGCGCGATGTTCTGTCTAATTGCAGGTTAATCAAACTACTCATCTGCCACTTGTAACCAAACTGCTTAAGGTTCAACCACCAGGCAGTAGCTCGCAGGTTTGGAATCCTGAATTTTATGTGATGTGCAATGCTAATGAAATTCAAAAGGGATGAAACAGCTATACCGTGCTTCTCGGCTCTTCGACGCAAACTGGTCTCACTGACAGGGCGAAATTTCAACTTTAAATACCAAATCCTCCTCACTCTCTTCAACATTTGTTTTTCCAGCTTCGCGGCTACGTTGATTCTCGTGTATTACCAAAAGAGCGATGCAAGTACTTGGTGGGCTTACATGTTCGCCATTACACTTTTCAGTTGCTGTAAAAATGTGTAGTTCAAAATGATATTTAAACGTTATATACAAAGTGTATTTATTACTGTTGAACAATAGCAGTAGGTTAAAAATCAATACCTACCTATCAGATGCACAAAACTAATCAACCTAATTATCGACAGTGATGCTCTGGAGGTTGTTTTCAACTATGAATCACCCAGTTATCGTTTTTGCATATTGGTACAGCTATTTGGGAGGACAGGTTTAGCGTATTCTATCATTCTTCATTGATTTGTAGGGTTCTCGATGCTAGCATGAAACCTCCTAGAAACTAAAGCCAACAGATAGGTGAGCGGGGACACCTAGAGACGTCTTTCTAATGTCATCCACTAATTGAGTATAAAACAAACATTTGGGGATCCAGAAAGAATTTCCCGCACGTTTCGGAGGCACACTATTTAAAATTCCCTTGCGTCTAAAACTGTATACTTGACAAAGATGTTTACTTGGAAGGTGTCTACTTGAAAGCGGAATCCTAAGGCTCTGAGTTTGGATTTGTTGACTTTGTTTATTTCATTGGTTGCGCTGACAACTGAAAGCAAAATTACGGTTAGTCTTTAGATCCAGAACAGCAACTTTGGGATGTCTCGGGTTGGAAGAACCTAAGAATCTATGTCAGTATTGTGGAGATATATTTGTTTACCACAATAAATGTGACTAGAGACCAAAACTGAAAGTAACACTACTTCTTTTGTTTTCACTAATGAAACCAAGTGAGCTCAGCTAAATCATTTAGGCGATCTTAAATTTAGCATTTTATGGCAGTTAACCAAAGGCTCACGAATGAGCTGGTGAGTTTATACAAAGAAATTTTATTGCCTGTTAAATTGGGTTAAGTAAGCCGCCAGCGCTTGCAGACAACCTGAATAATGGCTACAAATTGGATTACGCTACTCAGTTAGTACACCCCCTTCTCCTGCAAGAAATGCATCTATCCGAATATCCGTTTGGAATTTGTAGACGTTGTAAATTTTTGGTCAGCATGAATAATCTTCAATGAATCGTATTGCGACTTTCCCGGACATTATGGCCCATCCGTGTACCACGGTTACCATTTGAGTTTAACCCGTTTAAATGATACATACACTTTTTTGGCATAGCTTACGCAATAAACTTTTTTCAGTGTCGCTTCTGTAGGCGAAATAATTATAGAAGAATTAGCGAGCAGATAAAATAAATGATCGGTTACCACTAAAACGTAAAAAACCTATAATCAAAAGAGGGGCATTGCATTTGATAAAATTTAACGATGCCATCACGGAAGTGCCAGATGGCAAGTGGGCTACTGCTATAGTCTGGACCAACTTAAAACAACACTAAGTAATAACAGAACGTTTCTTGTCGTCATCCAGTTTTCAGCTAATTTGCCAGATTTTCAGGACTAACATTCGCAACATTTCTGTAGGAAATCCGGAGAAATTAAACAAGCATCTAGACAACAGCAATAGCAGATGCAGCGTTCAACGCCAAACTCAGGTCATAGATTTTTATCTGGAGCTTATATTTTGCCCATGAATGATTTTTTGGCTGTAACACGAAGGTATTTAGAGTTTTGCTTATTAGGTTGTTGTTTAAATTTGTATTCATATCCGTGCTGAGATTTTTCTGACCGTCTGGCTCCTTTGTTCAGAGACTGACATTTTAGTGGGTTCACAGATGCAACATTGTAGTCCAAACGTTGTCAAAGTTTTCAGTTTACATTTTACCAAAAAACAGACAATCATCAATTTTTACCTGCTTAGCTGGCCTAACAAACTCCTGGGGCTTTCAGTGTTTCTTGATAAATACACCTCTCACGGAATCCGTGAGGGATTTTAAAGCTTTGTGAATGAAGACTTCAGAAGGTGGAGCCTGAGTATCCAGTTAACTATAAGTTCTAACTCTGGAGTCAATTCTGGACGACAGAAGTGCCCAAATTTTACCTCGAATAACAAGTCGCACAATCATTCTGGTCTTCCAATTCCCTCCAAGTGAACATATAAAATATGTCTTCTCATTTTATCTGCAGGAACCCTCTGTGGCGGAAGCAAACGGATAAAACGTCCCAGAATGTAAGATGTCCTAAACGCCGATATGTTAGCTGTAGCTCGACAACTATCATTACCATGCATAGAAAATTAAGTAGAAACAATTTTGCTAAAATTGAATTTATTTCGGCATCACAAACATGATTAAAAATTAAAGAACAGTTGAGTTCCGTGAAGTGTTGAACCTGAGCTTCCCGAAGGCTGTTGGTTCTAATTCTTTCTTCATGAACGTGTGTTGAAATACCGCTGCTTGGCTTGTGGTATTATAACTTATTCACTTGTTTTGGTCCTCGCACTCAATAAAGACATTCGTCTTCTGTTTGTTTAAAATTTTGTAATCGTTGGTTATTTGTAAACCTTTGGCACGCTAAGAAATACTAGTACTGTTAGATGCACGTCACTGTGATTATAAAACATCATAATTGTTGAGTTAATTTAGATAGATGTGGCCGGGTTTGGATAAACATATCGCTCGGCAGAGCGTTTTATGCAGTTTTAAAAGTTATCTTTTAACCTGGATTTGGTGTGCCTGCTGCAATATATAATGGAACTTTGTGAAACTGTTTCTCACAAGTATTTGAAAGCGATATGCTGGGCAATGTTTTTGACAGGCGCTGTTTTGGGCATTCCGAAAGTGGTAAAATGCGCTTGTATGAAAAATTACTGCAAAACTGGGCATAATTCCCACCGAAATTAAGTGAGTTGTATCGTCATTTGAAGATTCCGCCCACCTATATTATTTACACTGGTTATTGGCCATTGTCGGTCCAGTAGCCATATGTAAGCTATAATATAACACAATAAGTGGATTTAGAAATCTATTAAGACAGGCTGACCTTAGTTTATTTCTGGGCACGACTAATCTAAAGTAGCTCC
The DNA here is from genome assembly GCA_004794785.1 of Opisthorchis felineus. NCBI lineage: Eukaryota > Metazoa > Platyhelminthes > Trematoda > Opisthorchiida > Opisthorchiidae > Opisthorchis > Opisthorchis felineus. Next base: position 178,898 of record SJOL01008280.1, on the reverse strand, counting down.
TCAAAGTATCACTCAATACAGCGGCCTCCAACGCTCAGAAGATATATTCTGAAGCAAGTTTTTTGTATTTCCATCGTTTCAAAGGCTAGTTTTAGCAAAATTTACACAATTTTGCTCACCCTCACAGCCATTCCGAACGCAGAAGAATGGGTTCACAAGCATTCCGATGTTTGTAGTCCATTTGTATATAGACTTCAAAATATGAAAAACCACTAGCGAGGGACGTTCCAATCAAATTCGGAGTATACTACATTGGGTTTTGTGCAAGAAACGGACGCGCCTGTTACAGGAATGGCTGAAAGCAGTGAGTACAACATCAATGGGTACACGCCGTATCTGAAAGCATCGAACATATTTACCCAAACATATTCAGTGACCATATATACTTCTATGTTTCTTCGGAAGAACGCACACACGAACAATAGTAAATCCGGACTAACTATCGAAGTCCACCCATTGAGCGTTAAGTTGATTTGTCGCCTCATGTGAGCAGCCTGCCACTAAAAGAGTATGCTCACATAGCTGCTCGCGGAACTCATAAGACACAAAACAGAGGCACATATTGAGCAACGTATTGACCACAACTAGAGAACGCAAGACAGTTTGCGTGCTCTCTTCAGGTTTAGCCACTTCCGAATGAAAATTACGTATGAATGCTTTTCCGGGTTTGCCTAAAGCAATGCATCTTCCATACCGATGACGAACATTGAATGGCCGACTGCAAAATGTAGGCGGTTTGACTGAGCTGTGTCTGTTGCTGTCACAATAACTCAAAATGAAAAAGGTATGCACGTGCAATATAAGCCTACAAAGCACTCAACCGCATACCATTTCTTCCCGATAAATAGGTGTTTGAAATTCTCCAACTATTTTTAGCTAAGTTTCTGTGTTCCGATAAGCAAACCGCTGATTTGCAAACGAACAAAACAGTGCGGTTCTTGACTTTTACCATATGCTACCTCATGGAAAGCGTTAAATTAGCTCCACTTGTTTCTAAAAGCCTGATCATTTTAAAAGGGCAGAATTATCCTGAAATATCCAAAATGTTGCTACTTAAAACACGCACTCACCGCAGGTATTGCCACTGTCTGTAGAACAACAGAGATCAGTGAGATTCATTTTGGAACTCTGCACATAAGCGCGAATTCCCCAACTTAAACCTCCTCATTTCTACATAGAAACTTTGCATCGTTCACGAGCCTGTTTGCGACAGTAAATAGATAATGTTTCCGAAACTATTGGCCAATCCTTTAGTTTATGGTGAGAAAGGTTTTCATTCGAGCAGTCACCGAAGAATGTAATGAACTTCCGTTGCAGTTTGCACGCAGAAAAGAGTTAAGCACACTATTGTTTCATTTTCTTAATGACATCATACTCCACCTAACATAGTACACTACCCATAATGTTAATAAAAACTCTTTTTGGAGCCCACCTAGCAGAGCTAGCCTCCGATTTTCCAAACACCTCTTGTTCTTCAGATCGTACTCAAGCGGCAAAATTAACTTTTAAACACTTAGTGTTAGCGAGCGATCAAAATGAATCCATCGTTTATGATATTTCCCAATTGAATACCGTGCGCAAATGCCGTCCCACACCTCAGCTGGCACGGTCTTTGAGGTGCCCAAAATTTACTTTCTTGGATGGAAACTTAGAAGCTGCGCCGACCTAACTGGTCAACTTAGAAGGAGTTAATTGGCTTTCAGAGATTTGTGGACAGTGTTTTGTGCCAATACATCATATTTCTTTTTCACTTTAGAACAATACTCCAAGCATTTGTGTGACTACATTCGGCCAAGTGAGGATAAAGCGTGATCATTACCAATTTTCATTCAGAAAAATATCATCGGATTTTTTCGTGCTGAAGTTTGAAGTTTACTGCAGGATACCAGAGAACCCAAGCCATTCCTGTCATCAAAACAGTGCGAAGAAACGAATACGGGCGATTGCTTTACGTAACCGCGCAACCTCTTAAATTGCACTCAATCTTTCATTATGGGCCATTCGAAATTATATTTGATGCCTTGATTCACACCAGCTTTTACTCTATCAGAATTTTCACCTGGAGAATTCGAGACTTGACCAAATTTGTTTATTAATTACTTGTGATACTTGTGGAACAGTAAACGTTCCCGCAAAAAATTGCATCCTCGAAGAATGTTTACTACAGTCATTATTGTTTTCTGAAGACTAAAACTCACGAAACTGATATATGTTTGATGCACGCTTAAGGTCAGAAATTCAGGTATCCACTTCCAGCTCCGATATTTTCCTGGGTAATCATCATTAGCATCATCCCATTAACATTCACGATAAACCGGTGTCGTCTATTACCATGCTAAAGCCCGGACGGAAGGCAACTTTGCTAAAATCGCCAGCTGCTAAAATATTGTGGAAGAAAAATTCGCCCTCTTTCCCGACCGAATTTAAATGGTTCGTGTGAAACATAAATAGAAAAAGGTGAAAAGGAGAGCCCTCAGAGATACATCACACTCAAAGCAAGTATGGTTGAGTTTATGCACCATGCATACTGGTTGCGGTCAGTGAAAGAATCACGTGACAGCACTAAAATGCGTCTGAGCCTACCGGCAACAAGTGACCTCCAGAGCACTGAAGCTTGGCCAAGTGAAACAGTGCATCGCTATAATCCACGTGCATTTGCTTGTGTTGTGCTATATTAGTTTGAAGAAAAAAAAGACTGCTTCTTGCAAAAACGGAGAACGGTTCGACGCACGCTGTCTGATCCTGGTATCTGGACATTATTCTCTACTAAATTCTTCGGCTTACAAAGGTAAGGGTCAGGCGGAGGACAGTGGCCTCGGTAAGACAGATTGTCGCGCGCACTGCAACGAAAAGTACGCCGCAGCCAGAATACATGCATACGAACACGGATCATACGGATGAATTAACTTCAAACTCTAAGTCTCCGTAAGCTGAAGATTTATTTTCATAGGCAAAAAGACTAGCTGGAGACATACATAATAACTGTGGCGAACGGTCTTCGGTTATATCGGAATTCCCATTCACATTTTGTCAGCCTCCGTGACCCACCCTGCTCCATACACTGCACTAAACAATCCCCACTCACAAACCAAACTCGTCTCAGTATACAGTGTGAAGCTCCAAACGGCTGTACAAATTCTGCCTTTAGGCCCCGGAACTATTTTCGAGTTGACGGAGGAAATCAGTGAAAGGTCCCAAAAGTGCTTGTCTATAGTTGCAAGTCAAAAAGACGAAATGTCGTACGCCTTTCAACTAGGAGTCGGTGGTCTGAGCTATGACTACGGTTCGACGAGATTCATATAATTTATTCATTTTGCTGCAACTGGTTGTATACGGCATAATTGTTGACCACAAAGCTTCAAGAAACCAAATCCATCAAGTTAAATAACAAGGACCTATTTTCATTGACATGGACTGGATAGGTCGATTACTGCCATCATTCTTACGCACGGAAACTAAAGGCTTCTACGTGGGTAGAATTGCCTGAGCACCACGAAATTACGTAGAAAGTTCGACTGATGACCATAGCTGAACTGATTAATTTTCATTTTGATCCATCCTTTGGGTCATTTTGGGACACTAGAGACTGATTAGCGCATGGATGAATCCAACAGAGTTACTTCTACCAAAAATGTGGACCTATTTCATTCTATCGGAGGATTCTTTTCTCTGGCTCTTCAAAACTTGACCGAATCTAAACAAATGGCATCCAATTACATTACACTTGCATTGCATTGCATTGCATTGCATTACAACCGCAACAACTGTCTGCCGTCCATCAAACATTTCGTGACAATTTTTTGTCTCATTTTTTCATAAGTCAGGAAATTCCTCGGAGTGAATGAGGTCCGCATTAGCATGATTTTGAGCATGACACACGTGTCTGTAGGATACTTTTAAAAATTGTATATACCATCCTAAAATTTTCACAAGCCCACCAGATGTCATTCAAAGTGAACTGAGAAAGTAACGGATGCGATTGGTAGGCAGACGAGAGAAACAACTGATCCCTTAAGTGTAGGAGTCATACAAAACAAAAGAGAAGAATCTGTTCTCCCTGAGACTAAATGGTAATTCACAAATCCCCGGAGAATTGACATGAAATGCTTGTATATTGAACACAGTTGGTATGAACTGGTCTCTCTGCACCGCAGTGCGGGTGCGGGTTTGAGACTGCCTTGAAAATAGACACGACCGTAGCAACTCTTCTCAGTATATAGGAACGGAGTCTCAAAATTGTGATATAATACATTAACAAGTATATGTTTCAAGCTTCAGCACAACACATTTGCTTACCACAGGGCTTGTCTGAAAATCAAGACAAGAGTGAAGCCAAATTTTTAACATCGAACTTTCGAAAGGCTGTTAACTTAGCGTATGTCCTATGCAAAAACGAACAATTTCATGGCCTTTTCATTGGTAATCACAAGTTCCATGTGCCTTTCAGGATGGCCTCAGTCTCTCAGACATTGTTAGGGCCTACTTTCACACTACCGCCAGATTCATACAAAAGAATGGGTGCCCAATTTCGTCAAAGAAAAAAATTCCGAATCATTCCCGCACACAATTTATCATGTATACTTCCCAATGTTTTCTCTGTACTACGGCGATTATCAGGTTCGGAAGCTGTCGTGTGGCCAGAGAATCAAGCTTGGAACTAATATGAAAGCTTCGCGCATTTGTGCATCTCCAGTCTGCCTGCTTCAATGATACACACTAAGGTACTGCATCTATAAGATTTGTGAACGTCGTGTTCTATAGCACACGGTTAGCGGGATTTCGTAGCAGTGAGGATTGTCACCAAAATGTAAATGTCATTTCGCCGCATTCAGGGTCAGTTGTTTTGTAGACTATTCAAACTTTCAACAGTCTCCTTTCTGAAAAAATATGTTGCGACAGTCAACTGTGTAACAAGTTCAATTCTCTATATTTTCAACATGGTATCTGTCTATGAGGACGTCTACTTAGCATGATCAAGGCAAATGCAGAACGATTACGCGGATTTTGTTTCACGGCACTATCCCATTCGTGTTCGGTTTGCTTTATCGATTTGGGCTCCACTGAAACTTGAACAAACAATCTTCCAGCAGCAGTGTCCGTGGCCTCAGTGCACAGCGCAGGAGTATGCTGTTCTGCAGCACCGCAATACGCTACACGGAAATTCTAATGAGTTGACGTTCAACTATGCAGGACCGGACCGAACCGGTAGAGATGCGAATGCTGCCAATCTTGGTGTCCATTATCGTGCCAAGTGGCCATAACTCTGAACGCGAAAATTCAAATATACTGGGAGACAGTTACGATATAACATTACACGTAATAAACAGTCGGTTCTGGTGTGTGACATTTTCATACAGAGTTTGTCGCCCGACATTCTCGTCGAAGCTCGAACACGCAGTCAAAAGATGACTTCCAGTTAATCACAAATCAACGGACCCGATCTCGTTTACCTGCAAAAAACCAACCTATTTGGCAAGTGTCTTCCGACAGGCAACTGTCCTGATTTCGGCTGTTTGGGTATTTTCAGAACGCTGGATTTTTCGTGCCATAAAATCTATTGGTTAACTGTTAAACCTTCTGTTAACTACTTACTTCGTTTTACTTTGACCAATAGTCACCGATGCGGCGGTCGTTATGAGGACAGTGAGGAGATCTGAATCACAACGCCTAAGATGTGGGTGTTCAAGTTGCGGTGTGAACACATCCCTCTACTCACATGTCAGAAATTCAGTGGGTCCAAATTGCGCTGGTCAAGTGGTTGAATGCCAATAGGCGAGAAAGTAAAATAGTCCGGTTTCAAGTTCCGGGACGTTCTAGGACATGCAATTTTAACCAACTCCGATGAAAGTGGTGGCAGCTTTCAGTGTTTCCACACTTTTGTGTGAAATAACAAGAATGATGGGGCCAATAAAAATGGAATTCTGTTTAGAAAATATTGACCCGACTGCATATTATTGGAATCCAAAACTTCCTAATAGAAGAAAAGGTTTGACATGGCTTGAGCTTTTAAGACAAGATCAAATTTGTTCACCTTGCGCCGTAGTTATATTATTATCACAAAACAAACACTCCGCCGTCTGTCAAACATTCAATGACCGCCTGTTTGTTGATTACAAAATAAAAAACTCTTGCTTTTCTATCCGACATTCTAGAACGAAGGTTTGCTAGCTAGTTTTTTCTTGAGACAATTTCTTAATCTTCTGTGAAGGTAGGAGTCCGGTGCAACATCACTTTAGTATCGAATAACGAGAAGAGTTGGGATGGAACACAAAAAGTATTAATAAAACGGTAGTCGTGTGCACAATAATTGTAAAAGTCCCACAGTAACCTACATATAACAAAGCGCTGTTGGATGGGGGCTTCGGATATTCTACAGCTGTAGCCCTCCTAATGAGATGAAGCTAATTCTGGCAGAGACGCATTTGTATTACGCCCACTGAGCAAATCGTCCTTTGCATCTCAAACAACTCATGAGGATTAGATCAGCGCTTGCATTTACTATCAAGCTTAGAGTGTTCGCTCGGTGCTCAGCATTCCGCATACCTCATAATCATTTAGGTGAGAAGCAGACGAAATAAAACATCGTGGAAAAAATGAATTGTATTATCGCTGAAGCTGGAGAAAAGAATCAACCACACTAAAGGAGTAAAGCCCTGTAGTCAAGCCTAGATTTTCCACCCGACGTTAATACGCATAACACTAACCAACATAACATGGAAGAGCACAGGGGATGATGACTTTACTCCGTTTGCGCTAGACTTGGTCTCTCCGATATCAAGGTATATTTTGAAAAAAACTGGACACAAATGTTCAGTGAAAAACGTACGCCCGCCCACGGATTTCTTACATTTTGACCCAACGAAAAACAAGTGTATCATTACCCACATCGCCAAAAAATTGACGGGAACCAAACACACTCCAAGAGAGGAAAAACCAAGTGAATGCGTGATGCGCTGAGTCGTTGAGTTGGAATACACCATACTCCCAAATAAATATACCAGCTGGTCACTGAACCTTGCGGTAAAATTCACCAGCAGATATCAATTTGTTCGTCATCAAGTATAATCACATGAAATACATTAGCTCATTTCCGTGGGTTCTCAGATGATTTGCAGTCCTCCTACAAGCATAGAGAAGTGCAATATAACCTACGTCGGAACATCAAAGAACACACTGCTAGCTCAGTCAAACCACCAAGTAATGATGTGAAATGTACACATCTACCTCAATGTTAATCGTGCATTCTGCGCAAAGCTTCCATACGAATTTACACCTATTGTCAATCGCTGAAACATAGATATTGTGTGATGCTATCCCATATCAAATTATGATTCACACAAGTAGATCAAATCGAACGCACGCTCGTAATTTCTGGTCTCATGCGGAGTAGCAAAATGAATACCATGCAATTTATTCAAGCTGGCATCTATCAGGTTGATGGGGTTTAGTCTTGCAAACATGACTGCAGAAGAGCACAAACAAAATTGGTCCCAGCAAGTTTGGGCAACATATCTGCAAATCAAATTCACAATTGGTATCAGAGAGACTCAGGCGTGCCAGAGCTTGCTCTCTGCTTTGGGCCTAATGTCCTGCACATTACTGGGACGAAGTTGGATCTATATGCGCCTGTCACCAAAAGTATCAGTAAGGTTCATCTATTCAATTCGCCGTGCTCCCCATCAAGTAAAAACACAGGAAATAATTTAGCAAAAATATAAGAGGTTCCAGAAAGACAACCGTCCCCAAAACAACATAAACATAAGCAACAGTACATTACTGCACTTACCACAGTTATTGCCTCCACCTGTGAATTAACGGATGTACGATTAAGCTCAGTTTGCCTATCAGTCCACGTAGGAAAAACAATACGCGCTCTATACCTCCTGGAATGCTCTTTCGGCGACGCAGAATATTTACAACCAAGAGAAAAAACATTCCACCGCAGGGTGCAATCTTTCACCGTGTTGCCACACACGACGTTCTGAGACCGTCGATGCCACCATTGTTTGCGGGGGATATAATTAGAGTGAAGCATTTGACTGTTAGATAAGTGGGGTCACCGTCCGAATGCTTCACTTCAATAGTCGCACAAAGCTCACAAGAATCGTAAACTTATGAAAGATTCGCTTGGAAATAGCCGTAAAGAAAATTTAGGAATGCATCTAATGATGTCTACTTCCAACACTCAGTATTGCTACCTGTAATACAACAGAGGGATGAGTCACATCAGCTGAATACAAAGTTCAGATAAGTGATCGAGGGAAATTATACTCATTCAGTCGTTCTAAAATAGATTATTGAGTATACTGGAGGATGTGCTCTAAAATATCCTGATTAAATATTAATCAAAAAACATCCGCTTCGCATTAGAAACACATAAGAGACCAAAACGAAAAACAGTGAGAGAATAGTGCAGCATTTACCCTACAGATAAAATAAATCCAGCTGACCAAGAGATCCTCTGTTGGCTTCGCTGTCCCGCAAATCATCGGGCCAAATTGCAATCATATCACCCATTTACATAAAGTCATGTCTAAATTCAACTATGAAAACCGTTGTCTTCTCCATCAAGTACTGCCACTTGAAACACGTTAGCTGAGCATTTGAACGTATCAAATGCCATACTATCCTCTGAATAGCATAATGATAAAAGATGGCACACCATAGCGGTTCGCCAAATCTACTTACCACAGTCATGCAGATCAACACACAAACCACGCATGCAAACACACCCAAACCCGCACGACGCATGCACACACACACGCAGGGTCGCAGGCACACACGCACGCACGCGCACGCGCACGCAAAGACGATCGCACACGCGCACGCAAGGACGATCGCATACACGCACACAAACATGCACACCAGTCAACGCGGTTAGGTGAACAGTCTTCGTTGGAACATCGAAATGTGCACTGTTATCGCACTGTTATCGCACGGTTAACCGCGTGCAACAAAACATGCTCTAGTGTCTGGCCCGTGGTCATCGCACATTCCATGTGCATTGTCCAGACTCGTTCAACACGATCAAGTTTTCGTCATTGTTTTCAACTTTTTTGTCCTACGCTTTTTACATGCTGCTTGAGTCGATTCAAACCTTGGAACTTTAATCTTCAGTTCATTTAGTTTTTTTCATCCCGTCCGGTTGCTTTTTTTCCGTCTGACACCGTCAGCAATATTGTTGAAGCATCGGTTGTTATCAGAAATCTTATCTTCACTCCTAGCGTTCACCGCGATCTACCTCAATAATTGATTTCGACTGTGTGTGGCGCAGCTCACAACTCTGTATCATAATTAGCGCCGCACCTCTGGGTTCTGCAGTGGATAGATTTCGGTTTAATATTGTATTCGGATCCTTGTTTGATTGCATCTTTAGAGCTTGTGATCAAAATAAACGCTGCATTGACTAAATTGCAGAGTGCCGTACCAGACACTTATCCGCGGTTTTACTTGTATTCCATATTAGCGTACCATTCCGTTCACGCTACGTCGTCTTCCGAATTTTCTGTTTATACCTTAACTTTAAAAGTACCAGCTGCACACTTCATGAGTCTCAGTGTACAGCACAGCCATTGAGCTTGTGGTTCCGAGCTCGGAACTCATTGCCTCAGCTCACCGCATCAAAAGTGTAAATGCTCCGGAATTTCTTATCACTATGTAAATCAAGCAGCCCGGACAATGAACCTAAAGACACCATACGACAAAGGCCATAATCCCGAGTCGGTTTTGTGGGGTAACAGTGTCACGCAGCAGTCACTGCTTTATTTTAACGGGTTATTCTTACTGCCTTTCAAAAGCGTAATGAATATATCAGAACACTAATTTCCGGATGGTTCCCGCAAAGCTGTCCTTGATTTTGTTTACACACACCAACAAACGAAATCAAGTTTGTGAACCTGAGTTTACCCCTACGCATATCAGTTATTGTAACCCTCTGAATCTTCAACACCATAATATCTGGAAGTGCTTGTGAATATATCCGTAGTCAAATAGTCTCTTCTGCTGCGGCCAGCGGTCACTGATTTTGCTTCAATTAATCGGATAAACCCAATACGATATAGTGTTTCTTCTATCCCGAAATAACCAACCCGTTTGGTTCGCACCAAATTAGGGACGTTTGAGACTAGAATTCAAAGTTCACAAATTATTGAGATTGATTCCGCCAGCTTCCGTTCCCTATTTCAGCACCATCGATGCGCGGAACACGAATTCTAGGCTTCTACTTCATTTTAAGCTTGTAACTTCCTAGAAGGTTTTCCATGTGAGCAACCCGGAGTTTAGAACACTTCTTGTAAGATCTTTCATTCCACGTTTATTTCACGCGAGCTATAGATCTATATCTTTTTGTCGAACACTGCAAGTATGTTTAACATCCTCGTTTAAGTTATTCTACTGCAATATATCAGAAACAGCGCACTTGCACTAACTAACGCTACAGTCATAATCTTTGGCTCCGTATGATAGATGTGTACAAAAGCTAATTTATGGTTCTCTTAAGTTAAGTGTATTTCTTCTGCGCCGCAATAAATATTAGTTAAACATGACTGTTTCAACTTTGTAAGGATCTCAGAACCCGGGACAGGGGCAATTTCTGCCCGTAAGACTTAACTGCAAATCAAAGGACTTCTGAGGACTTACACTAGAAATAAATCTTTTCCGGAGATGAACTAGTAAATTCAATCTACCTGGTATGGACATTTCGGCATATTAGTGGGTCGTAACGTCCCTTTAATCGATCAGTCCCAAAATAGGATGCATAGATTTTGCATGGCTGTCACATCAACGTAGGCGAATGAAATGCGCAGTCGGAACCGGGCAAAACCGGCACAATCTGTGCACCACTTGGTGTTTCTCCACGGATACGTCCTAGGAAAACAACATTTATTTACATTTGTGATAAACTGCACATGAAACGGGTCATAGATTGGGATTACTGGTTTGTGCTGGAGTAGGGTGTGGCAGGAATCGCCTGCAATACAGTTCCATAGAAGGAATGCGCTCGCTAACGTCATTCCGATTGGTGACGAAAGGTTTCCAACCAAACTGTCCAGCTGAATGAATAGAAGAGAAGCTAGTTTCCCATAACTTTTGCGATCGTTTCTGGCGGATTTTATAACCCTTGACAAAACGCAAGAAAACTATCCATGACCGTAAGCCCTACCTGACTAAAGTTAACCATTTTAACGGCCTCAGCAAACTGTCTCGGCACACAGGATGTGACTGGAAGGCTGTTGATTCTTTCGCTTAGCTGGGTGACTTAATTGCAAAACTTCCATCACCAATCAACTTGACATGATCAGTGCTTTGTTAAGAAGAGGAGTGGAGCGTCAATGTGTCAACGCACAAACAATGACACACTGCTACGCTCCACTCACATTTTTACAAGGCACTGGGGATGTCTAAGCTATCTGAACTACCAACATTCAACTCAGTTGCAACTACGCGCATTTATTGGGATCAGCCAGGAAGGCTTGCTCAGACTTGGCAGTTGTGCAGAACTTAATCGGCTAAACAACCCTCCGAATTTGTCTTCGTTGATTTGCAAAATACCAAGTAAGCAACAGGAGTTTACAGAAAGCTACAAATGATTCAGCCTTTTTAACCAGGTTGTTAAATGGACCGATTTCCTTGCAGATCTTCAGAGATGCACTGTATAATAAAGACTGTCGTACAAATGGACAGCATACTGAAAAAACGCTTCTTATGGAATAACAGCTACGCTCTTAGGGAAAGCTCACAAGCAGCTTTATGTGATTCGCCGCTTTGTTTGTTCGATCATTTATTCATTTTGTTCATTTTTGTATTGGTTGAATATGTGGAAAGTTACGAGTACCAATCACGAGACTTAGAACGGGGATGCCCAATGTTCCCGAAACGGTTTGCTATTACACCGACGGGGATGCTTCGAAAACGACGCAGTTGGTTGCGCAAACCAGTCGGGCTTTGTCGTCCACGAACAAACGTATGTATTATCACGGCCGGTGTATTAGCCCAAGTGTTGATGAACACTGGCTGTCCTGGATACGGTGTCAGGGATGCGAATGTTCATTGCCGAACACCAGTAAGACGACTTCCTCTATCGAGTGCCCCTATCATAGTAACTAAAACACATCAGCTGATCGATTATAGTATCCACACTGCTTCACTTCGTATTGAATTCGCAAACACGCCTCTTCTGAATGATTTAAAATGTGCTCATCTGATCTTCCGTGGTTTTTACTTTGGGTACATCACTCTGGAACTTATGACCACTGGTCAATGAATACTTGGGTTACTTTTGTCACTGCAGTTCTAAGTATCCTTTATCAAGTGTTGCCTTTCTTTTCTGGTTGAGATTTCATCTTGTAAGTCAAGCCAGTCTATGTTCGAAAACCAAGAAGCAATGTATGGCTGCTTCATTTTTATTAAGAATCACTAGTAGTGCTCACCTCACAAAACCTATGACCACCAGGCCGATAGTTTGAACACAACCCTTCAGCTACCTGCCGCTGATCAGCAGTGTGATTTACTCGTACTCTGGCAGGATATAACGCCACTCATCCTTTAAGCATGGAAACCATAACCCCTGGTAGGGTACTGACTGGCTCCTCGAGTGAGGAGTTCTCACATGGAAGTTATCTTCATGTGCGCTACTTATAGAACCATGGTAGTGAGGTGTGATTCGCCTTTTAATTTTGGAGGACTGCTGCAAATTTTCCAGTGGCCCAAAGAATAGATGAATGTTTATGTCAAAAATTGCACAATAAAGGCACTTACCACAGCCACTTCCTGTACCTGCAAATCAGTGATAGTGTGACCTCTTCATTTTTTGCCCATCTTTTGTCAATAATTCGAACAATACAAGACAAGCGGGGTGCCTCTCATATATACTACTTTCTACTGTTTAGAATACTACATTGGTACTGGCTTCAAATATGTTGTTGATAAACTTAACAAGCTTGAAAACCTACACCTTATTGAATGATTTTCGTAGCACAATATGGGTTGCCACGTTATTTCTGTGGTTTAGCTCGTGCATAGGTTTGTATTCGTCCACCTGCTTCCAGCTGTTTGGCGTTGTGCATAGCACTCGATGTGTTTTAGAAGACCTCACGCCAAACATGTAATTGTCTCGTCCCAACCTTTACTTCCGAATGAATAAACTAGACATCTTGCAATCATGCTTTCCTACCTAAATAGAAAATCTCAGCTCATCTATTCATTTGGCGCCTGTACATTTATCGGCAACTGAAGTGAGCTGGTGCGTCAGTTGGCAAGAGAAAACCACATTTGTGTGCCTAAAGACAATTCAGGGTGATCTCGTCAGGGTATGGTCAGCCGGAACGAAAACCCTACGAATACTATTTGATCACAGCTGCCTACGAATTATCACTCATTCATAACGAATATGATATGTACATGCAAAACGTTCGAAGTCTTACAATTTTTTGGTGAAGAACAATACTGTTTTCACCTGATGAGCCCCAGGAAGGGCGAAACCGGTCGTGGGCTGTCGAAGAATGTTCAGCAACCTTATGAGTAGTACATTACGAATACTGTTTTCACTTCAGTTTGACAAAAAAATGTGGCTACTAGTACGACGCTTAGCCCAGGTCTGGAGACTTCCTATTCACTGGCATACTTTTATATCTTTGTCGGAATGAATGTACTGAGGTCAAAGAGTAAACTTAAATCGTCCGAATCAACTGGCTCTCAAATATGGGTACTGTGCTGGAATAGTGCGAGTTTCTGAATGTAGACGAGAATAGTTCAGACAGTCTAATGAGCAGCAGCATGGAAGTTTAAGACCGGTTTTGACCCTCTCAACGTCACTGAGTATTCGAATAGGTAATTTAAATGAGTAAAACACGTACATCGTATACCGTAGATGTGTAAGTTTTGTTAAATGCTACTCACATGTGTTTCCACTGGATGCGCAGTCACCAGATGGAGCAGCGTTCACTTAAAAGGGAAGAACAACTCAAATAACTAATGCTGTCGAGTTCGCATATTTCTGGAAGTAAGAATATATCAAGAATATACCAAAGCAACTGAGTATGAAGTTTGCCACCGGAGCTCTAAGGCACCTTTCTCAGTATATTGTTTCATAAGATATCTCGCTATCCTCCGTGAATCCAAGTTATCATCAAGTTATCATCTATCGTAATCTCAATTTTTTCGTCAGAACATCAGGAAGATTCGACAGAAGATTGAGCTTTCCCAAATTCATCATTCCACACGGTGATATAATCTCTCTAGTTTTGCAAGACCCCAGAAAATTTAAGTTCACTGTTTCCTACTTTGATCGGTTTCATGATACGCCAAAATACTGTGGATTATCATGCGACTTTATTGACAACACACTAAAACAGTCAGCACAGTATAAAAACACAACAGTATTGTAATTAAAGGTAGGCATTTTTGTTTTGAAAGTGCTTCTATCAACCCAAACGGAACAATACTGTTATGTTATTGAAAAATTTCCTGAAAGACGTCATGCCCTACACGAATACCTGAAAATCTTTCTGGGTCAGAGTACACCCAAACAATGTTGCGTCATGCATAATGCTGCGTGGCCACCAACATTTTCGGTGATTATTCGTTATTAAGTCAGCTATGTTTGCGAGCGAATAAAATTCATAGGTTAGCCTGTGGTGCAGTACCTTGAAAACAAAGTACAAGTACTATTACCTCCGTCCTCATACGGGTTGCGCTGACCATCGACTTTTCCGTGTTTGTGAATAGTCAACAGAAGATTGCCTGGTTATGCTATTTCACTAGCAATTTAAGCGGACGGGCGATTGGGGCTGTAGTGACAGAGTTGATCCCAATTCAGTCCGTAATCGCAAAAATCAGTTCAGTGTTGTTTTCAACTAATTTGTTAAATTTGGCACATTGTACAATTACGTTCTTTGGAGCCTTTTAATGATAACTTACCCAGAGTCATACCCAAAATGGTAAACCATACCAAATAACAGAAGTTCATCGTACAGGTATCACCGTGAAAGTGCAAGACTTGTTATCCGAGAGTTATTTTAAATGACTTGTTAGTTGTTTTGACAGTTAACGGACCAATTGCAATGAACTGGCGTACAGTCTGATGATAATTATTATTCAGATCATTCGGATAGTTTGTTCCACCCTAAGGTAAAAACAACGGAGTCACATGTTCAATCTTTCTGTCGCCTTTTCGGCAGACCAAGCTTTCACAGGCCTAAAAATTTACGATGAAAATGAGACATAGTACCACCTAGTAACCTAGCCGAAATTTTTGCACGAGTTATATTCACTACCCGTATGAGGTTCCTTGCATCAACTCCGAACCCAGAGAAGCCTACGTAAACAAAAAACTTGTAGAAAAAACATTCTCCTCCGTAGGAATCTGGATCCAGTTGTGTAGGGATACGCTCATATTTGACTTCGGAAGTGTTTGGTAGACAGCAGGTGGTTTTATAGCTGGAAAATTCCCGCTTTCGGTACAAAAGTTAATTTGGGCCAAGTTAGTATGCTAGCAAGCTGACTGAGTATTAAGGCAAAAACACAGAAGCAGCAGGTAAAGTCTCTTCCGATTAGCAAAATAAATCACTGTTAACATTTCGTTGAAAGGTCCTGTCGGTTACCGTGGGGACCCCAATCTTACCACCGATGAATTTGGGGATTGATAGACGATTTTTATCGGGTCTGGGTTCCCGTTGGTCTGTATGGGTTTATAAGTGCTACGACAATTTTGTTTGGGTGCTACTGAGATTATGTGAAAGATTATGTCGCCTTGGTTTGTGAACTTCAGGTCTAGTTAACTTCTATTGATGACTGCTCTTGGCTGCTAACCACAAGCCACCATGTGTCAGCTTGCCTAATCTAAAACCGTTCTCCACACGTTTGCCAGTTCTACAACTTCTATTCTACTGGCACCGGGATGCTTGGAGATTTCCACCACCTCGCCCGTCAGTCTCTTTGGCGTGGACCGTAGTTCCCGCTTCAAAACCTCAGCATTTCCTAAATGTATTTTGAGTCCCGGGTCCAGCTTATGTTCTGTCATGGCTGAATATTTCAGTAACGTGAGATATTCATCTGCGTTTCTCGGTGGCCAGTTTATTTTTCTCCTATGCTCCCCGATTCTGATGTGAAGTCCCCTGGCTCTCTCCCATATAGACGTTAGTGCGGTTGTTGCATGTCATTTTTTAGACACGGTCCCCGGTTCTATTCAGTGGGAGGCGACTCTTCAGTTGCACCTGTGCACAACGCAGTGCATCCCTTCTGGAACGCCACTCTTATTTTAGCCGTGTCTAGAAGCCTTTGAATGACTTTAGATATCTCCCTTTTAAATGGAATAACAGCCATCCCAATCCATGACCTGTTTGGTTTTACTATAGGTACCGACACCCTTCTTGATTAACGCTTAGTCAAATTGGCTGGACATCAACCACTCCGAAGTTTATTCTTTATCTCAATTTGGGCCGCTGTCCGACCAGATTATTACATGCACAGGGCCCTTACCTGGCTTAACATTGAGAACACCGAATTAGAACAAACATACGAATAATTCAAAATTGCCCCAGTGTCACTTCGCTTCTGGTACACTGCGTTCTAGCGACAGTATTGTGCTCGAAATTCAGTTCTGTTTCCATACTAAATTTTATGTGGGTATTCAGGTCATTCAGGCAGTTTTAAAACTCAATAACATTGTCTCGCTTAGTCAGGACAAACGTGTTACCTACATAACGCCTAAATATCTTGTCTAGGTATGGTTATTCGGCTGAAGCATTCTTTTCGAAGTTTTCCATAAATATTTGACCAAAACCGTGGGTATTAAGGACACCCTTGCTAAACCTCGTTCTGAAGCGTGAACCGCAGAGTCAAAAACAAAGTGGGACTAAGGTGTGCTTTTACGCCTTCTACTATTTGCTCTAGTGTAATTTGTATCGGTTCTGATAGTGCGGTATCTGCTAATAGAAACTTCTAGGGTATTTCTAAAGATCTGCCTTCTGACATATTTGTTGACGTCGATACTCACAAGAATATGTATTTCCATTAAGAAACCTTATGCTTTTTTGGCACAGTCATATGAGCGCTCAATATAAATAATCGACTTTCCGGTGAGGGGTTTTGAAATACCTGTCAAGAATGTGACACTCTCGTGGGTTAGGAAAACTATTCCGCCTATATCGGTCTCATTAAGATATTTTGGTAGACTGCAAGGCCCTTTACGGTACAGTAAGTACCACTTACCACGGACCGCAAATGTCTACCAACTTCAACTTGACGCCTATTCATCATAGATTCGATATTCTCATTAACGATCTGCCTCTAATTCCTTTAATTAGATATTGTTTGACCTTCTGAGACAATCACCCTTGATCATGCCAGTGATGGTCTTACCCTTGTCCGCTTTGTGATAGCCATATTGCCGAACTTTTCCGGGGTAATTAACGCAGTTTGCTTTGCTTACGCAACTGCTGGACATTCGAGCTTCTGGGAATAAAGGACTGTGTCTAACTGCACACTTGATATCTCCGCTTGCATTGAAGGAAGTCTTTTACAACACAGATTCAACACTAGGAATTATTTATCCCTCCCTTTTTAACCCTTTTATCTGCCGCAAAATTCAAAGCCTTCTCCAACGTATCACTTGGCGGTTTGGTTGGAAGATTCACCACGCCAGAACTACTAGTAGGCGTTCATGCTTCGCTGGGGGCCCACTGAAACACTGAGTCTGAAAAGTAACTTTTGAATTTACTTATTTGCCTATCTTGTGAAGCTATCTTTAGACGGCTTTCGTTTCTGTCGCTCTGGTGTTTGATAAGTTGACATTTGCGAGAGAGAGAGAGAGAGCAGTCTGAAGTTCTTGGTTGAGCCAACGTGTGTGTTGAAGTATATCGTATTTACCTAGCATTGGTCTGTCAGTGTACTTCACCATATGTCAGTGTTGAATACACTCATATGTATTGAGCTGGAGAGGACGGCTACTCAAGTTACTAAACTATTCCGGCTCTGAGCCTAAATTTCGCTTCGTCTGATTCATTTCAGTAGAAATTCTAGCATATATTGGCCACTTTAGGTAGTTCCGAAGTTAAACAGTCTATCCAAGTTAAATGTCTTATTCTTATCACACCATCCTCATGTGCATACCACTGAGAGCTGACCACGTAAAGTAGATTGTACAACTTACCGTGAATCACTTCGCTATACCTGGTTTGATTTGCACAGCTTAGGCTTTGCTCTGCACTATTGTAATGAGATCAAATGCAGTAGAACCTTCTTAAACATCGGCACTCTTCTACGACAGACGCATTCGGATTCTCCAGCCGATTACCAGCTAAAAGTGAACAGGCAACACTAGAAACTAAAAGACATATTTGTGTCAACTCCTAACTCAGTAGGCAAACCAGTGCTTCACATTTGTGACTTCCGACTCCCTCGCTGAACTGAATGATATCGTTGAAAAACGTTCGGAAGTCAGGCAGCGTGACGTCATTTACGAAATACGAGCCACTAGCATTCGCCTCCTCGTCAGCTTTGTGGACTAAAAGCTTGCGGCAAATCCAATAACAACAACTAGATTCCGCGGAATTCCGAAAAGCGGGTGTTCTTAGGCAGTGAAATCGGAACTATTAGGTCTTTCCTCTCAGTGTAAACACAACGATCCTGGCATGATTTTCTCCAGTCCAAGGAAATCAATGTGGTTCAGAATAAAAAAGTAATATACCTGCATTCTTTCGCACACACCTTACTCTACGGCTGAATAGCTGTCATAACATAATACGTATAGCGTTCGGCACTGAGGAAATTTAATAGATATTTGAATATCGTTTCTCTAAGTAGGGTACGACAAATATCGCTCATGTGGGCTGAATTCACCTGCGTCACCTACTTACAGATTGATAGATTGACAGATTGACATTATTCCTGGAGTTACTGTCCACAAAACAAGTACAGGGACGTCCATGTGGGTCCGTAACCCAGGCTTGTTAACTAAAACTGCTGGTCTGTGCAGTTTTATGCTGCAGGCTTGATGGTAGATTGAGGAGACTGTGGTAATTTTCAGTCAAGATTTCTTCTGGAGAGTGAGGCCCATCTATGCTGAAATCTCGAGAAGCACCGTTCATCCACTTCGTCCCGAATGCGAATCATCAGCAGTACGCATCTAACAAAACTTTGGGAGTTTCGAACTTGCGTACTCGAGTTTACCAGTTTGAACACACCTGGTCGGTGACGAGTGGCTGAGCAGCAGTGTGATTAACTCGTACATTGACAGGATATAGCTCCACTCATCCTTTAGTCGAGGAAACCACATCACATGGATACGCATTGACCGGCTCCTGGAGCGACGAATTCTCAGGTAGAAGTTTTCTTCATCGGTTGTTTTATCTGCTAGCCTGGAGGTCGCGGATTCAAGGCTTTATAAAATTTCGTGAGATGCGCATTACCGACGACTTCTAATAAGGCTTTCAAGCATGAATTGGATACAGGTTGGTCAAGTTAGTGAAACGCCCTGCAACCTCGTGCACTATGTCAGATGGACAAGTGGACACAAGACCGCTGTTTCCGTGTGCAGCGTAGAACAAAATTGTTCGAGTCACGGTTGCAGAAGAAAATTGTATGACACTGAACATTCTCCATTATCGGGTTCTGGACAGATTGCAGAATTGTCTGATGGATGCAATGCTGACGACAACAGCCTTGCGCTTTAACGGAATATGCTACACAAAGGCCGCTTCAGCTGCTACGATATTCGACAAAGCACAGAATATCGTAAACGAGAGATTCAGCTGGAATTCAGCTGAATCTCTTCTTAACATTTATTTATTTGCAAACGAACGTGCTTCGCAAATTGCGTACATTTTGTCTGAGTGGAAAATAATATTCACGAAAAATCAGAGGTTGTGCCTATTTGAAGAGCCCCAAGAATGGCCCGAGCAGTCTTAGACTGCCTAAAAGCTTCCAGGAATCTTATGGGTAGGGACCTCCGTCAAAAGAGCTTACTTCCACTTAATTCAGGTATAAAAATGAATCCCTTAGAAGTTGTTTCTGTATGGCAACTGATTCCAACGTCAAACAGACTGCAGAGTATAGTTCTATGGTCTGGACCAAAAATGTAGAATATCTGTCAACTTTCAGCTGAAAAAGGCAGAGGTTGTGGCTGCGTTGCAGTACTACAAATGAGGACTTCAACTTGGTTCGTTGACCAGTATGCTGCAGAGGTTTAGCTATGGAAGACGCTGCTTCGTGTTTCATCCTGCGACTTCCGGGGACAGTTGCAGATTTGCCAGAAGGATAAACTATGGTTCACGTTTGACCACGTGATTCGATCGTCGTTGATCTCTCCTGGTGACGAAATTGCTTTTGCAACTGCAAGTGAAATGCAAACCATGTAGGTGGAACAAACGTTTCAAAGAAACGCAACTGGGTGCCGTGGTCATGATCACATGACACCAAAGTTTTGCTGTTGTTCGTCTGCTAGTTGAACTATTTTGCTAACTACTATTTGTGTACGGCTTGTTTCTTGGCTTGTGACTGAGAAGGGTGAAAGAAATGCTACGCCGTCTGACGTGTGCATTCTAACACAACAATGTGATAGATTATGGGACCTGGAAATGAATTTTTTCTTTTTCCGGTAATCAGATGCGTATGCAGACGGATACACTGGAATCAAGTATCTGTTCTACGGGAACCATGGACGTTTAGCTACCATTGGTTGCTAACAGGCGAATATTTCCACTTCGATGCAAGCGAGTGGGTTGCAAGTAGGCGGACGTTGAGATTATATAAGTTGTTAATCCTGCAATGAAACCTGCTAGCATTCCAATAGATCAGAAGTTTTCCTCTACAACTCACTCAACTAGTGAAGCAAGGGTTATAAGCAGCACCAGCAGGCCAAAGGTGACATACAGTATTGCCTGTCGAGAAACCCCCGAGAGGAAATAGTGCTTCTAAGGAAGCGATTTTGCACATAGTTTTTCTCCATTAGGATCTCCAGAGGAAGAAAAGTGTCCAGAACCGAAAACCGATCGCGTCTTAGTTCCTGGAACAGATGTCATATTCATCACCATGGCAACAGACCTGTCATTGAGCCATACCGAACCTCTGATAAGACCATATGTACACGCGTCCCGCTCCACTCCTAGTTAATGCTGCACCACGCTGATCCAGATTGGGGAGCAATCTTCGTGATCCATATGCTGTGTCCACTGACCAGTCGAATCGGTAGATCCATTTACGATAGTGTATGCTCGGACATGAGACTCTTCACTGGCCGCTTGTAGAGACTAGAGAGGTAGACTGAAGAAGTAATATTTCGCCGTTGCGGCATACCGATATCACAACACAAAAAAGCAGTAGTCGATGTTGCCTAATGGTATTTTTGCGATCTCGCCTATTTAGTATGGGCAGTTCACGAAAAGCGTCAAATATTGCTCCTGTTAATAGTGCACTGCTGACAATCTGGACATCAGCTGGCCGGTTAGCCAGATGAGGCCCAGTGAGGCAGACATAGGAAAATGCTATGTGACGTACAGAAGTAACTTGGATGCGTTTGATGGAACCGAAGTAAATGGGTGACAATAGATTCACTTCTGCTCGGCTGGTGCTAAAATTACCATCTTCGTCGTAAAATTGCACCGTGGGTATACCGAATAAAATGACATAATTACACCGAGGATGTTTTGTTTGACAAAGCAACTACCATTGAGTGCTACCATTAAGTGGCCATGAAAATACCTACGAAAATGAATGAAAAAAAGAGATATGATCCGATGAACTTGAAGCAGTCAGCCACATCATAAAAGTCCCCGTTTGAAATAACAATCATTAAGGGTTGGGTACATGGCATATCGCATAAGGGATTGGATCTAATGCGTTGGAAATCTATCCTCTTCTCCAAAAATTTGGGCGAAAATGTTGAAAGCCTCTACAGCAAACTGAATATATCTTAGGAGGGTGCAAAACATAGGGACTGTGGCTCGTCTTCGGAATGTCTGTCGAGAAGGAAGTTTTTCGTCGATTTTCTATTATGGAATCTCTCGAAGATGGTTCCTCGAGCTGTCTCCGTGAATATCTAATCGGGATTTGTCGGACACATTAGGCTGAATGTGTGCGAGATTCTTTGCTGACTAACCGTCCAGTTTCTTTATCAACCACAAGTCGTCTACGTTTACTAGTTGATACAAAATTTCAATGCGTGTTATGTTTCACATAATGGGTGCATGATATGGAAAACCCTTGCTGGACAAAAATATTCGACTGTAACTAGAAACGCAGCTACGGGTGAAGGCGCGATGGTATTGTTGTTGGTCCGTCTGTCCGGAAACACATAGAGGATGAAATTGTTAACACTCTCTAAGAACAATTGCAGGCAAATTCTGTTTCGGAGAGGCATTATGGTCTACAATCACAGTCAAGGGCTCGCTTACGAAAGAGCCCAGCAGCGCACATTTTGCCGCCTAACACACCCTGAGTCACTGAACTCTTGTGTACTGAAAGCTTCCAAAGTTAACTGATTAAGCATATTTTTTATAAGTGACAAGCGAGAACGAAGGTACCTAACAGAGCCTAAAACCCTGTTGACTAGTTTGTTAAAAATTTATATGATATTCAAAAATAATCCCCTGTGCGGCTAGACGAACTCACGGCTATATGATTCGAAGGAGGAGGAAACAATCATCAATCGGCAACAGCTTCGAATGAACTGCGTCGCCGTCAAACAAACCCGTGTAAGGGAGCTGCTCGTGGGCCACCCGATGTTCAGAGCTAATACAAGTTTCTTTTGAGTGCAGAGTTGTGCGCCTCTGTAATCTATAGTGGTCAAAAGCGAACCTGTCTTGGTAGGTTCATTAGGTTCCATAATCGAAAGGCGTAACAGTTTTTCTGGTAGCGATAGACCCATGATGGTTTAGAGCGCAATTTTACTGGCGAAAAGTCGGTTGGTGATGTTGATTGGTGGGCAAAACTCGGCGGTCTACAGTATATCAACCAAAACATGCTTCCTTTGATAATGGTCATTCCCGTTCTTGACTAAAACAACTTTGTTACGACCGCTATACCTGCCTTCCAACTGTTGCTTTCTGAGTATCATACCCGAATCGCAACAAAACCCACGCGCCACACTTGTCAATAATGAAATGAAACCAATCCAGTTTCAGTCCTTTGACCCAATCAACAAGATCCACATCCTAGAGGACCATTTGATAGTTCCTATCAATCCGACCTGCTATTTGGTCATGGACTGGTAAAGAAAATGTGATGATGGGTTGTCCGTGGCATACCAGTTTATGACCCCTTCGCAGACCACTAGGAAGAACGCATTCGGTGGTATTGAAATAAATGATTCCCGACTGTATCATGCTCTCTTTATCACACGTGTTTTCATTTTTTTCCGAATTTCGCGTCATTCACAGAATAGGATGTAGTCGGCTTCGTCCATTCAAACGGGTCCAGCACTTTCATAATCGTGCTGCATTTGTAAGCTCCCACCTTTCAAATTGAACTGCCCCGTCTAAATCTACCGAACGTAACCATATTGAGGAAAAGGTGGGGATTAGTAGAACATCACGGAGCCCATAACTTCAAGGTTGCCGTGCAATCTTCTGGAATGGTGAAGGTATCCTCGCCATTGTTATCTATTCTACCGTGTACAGACGACACACAGTCTTGATGTTCCTTGACTTCAAGGGTGTGTTTGATTTTGTCGATTGGTCAGTGCTGTTAAACACACTTTCTCAACAGGTTATGTCCAAGAAGTTTGTGAACATAATCCGATCCTTATACTCACCTACTTTTGGGAGTGTTAGGGTGTATAGTGAGCTCTCCAAAAGCTTCTCTACAAAAAGTGGCGTCCGACGAGAATGCACACGCCCTCCATTCCTTTTCATCAACTTCAGTGATGAAATAATGAGGGGAACACTGACAGATCATCAAAACCCAGGTGTTCGAACTGTTGCTGGTGAGAAACTTGTCAATCTGGTGTAGGCAGATGACGTCGCCCTCATCTTTGAAGACGAAGGGGCAGCACAGGCTCTGTTGAATAAACTGACAGTCATCATACCATTTTTTCATGCACTTAGCAACTGCAAAGGGCAAAGTTATGCTTCATAACGTCCAATCCCTGAACATACCCTTTACAATTCAAGGAGACTCACTGGAGGTTGCGGGAAATTTTACATACTTCGGTAGTTGCCTTCGGTCTGACGGAATTGTGTCCTATGTGGCCAGTGCACGAAGCTCAAAGGCCAGAATCATGTTTGCTAACTTGCGTCACTTGTGGCTTCAAAATGGCATATCACCAGATCTCGAGAATGTATCAGGCTACAGTAAGAGCTGTATTGTTGTATAGTTGCGAAAAATGGCCTCTGAGGATAGATGATGTGAGGCATCTTCAGGTTTTTAGCGCCGATGCCTCAGAATCGTTGCTGGTGTCAAGGAATTCGTAATCAGGTTATTAGAAAGTAGGTGTTTTGTTATGTAGCAGGTACTCCAATCGCGGTAGCTCGGCCATGTGCTACGCATCCCGAAACACCATCTACCAAGACGATTGTTGTTCTCCGCGCCTACTTCAGAATGGCGGAAACCGTGAGGTAGACAACGGATGGCTTGAAAGAATGGTGTGAAAGATATCACGAAGAGTATATATGTTGTTGGTGCAGTAGGCCTTTCAGGATGGGACCCCCGCAACCCCCCTGCACTTGACTGGAGACATTGCAAGAAATGGCGGCTAATTGATGTCATTGGCGCTCGTGTTGTCACTTTCTTTCCAGAATGTCTCCATCTTTTCACCCTAAGGCTTTAAATATAATTAGATGAGTATTACATTATGAATAATTAGATGAACTTTATCGCTGTACGGCAGTGAAGCCTCAGTGTCAACACTGATGATGGTGACGCGCTGGTTTCTTATTCGCAATTTTATTGACTACTTGTTAGTAGCCTAATGCTATATAACCTGTTGTGAGCAGATCGGTTGCAATTTACAAACAAGCGTTTCTGGGAAGAGTTGGGGCAGAAGGGTACCCGGGTGGTTGACTCTCTGGTGAAAAAATCTAACTATTAACGCCTGCACAGAAAAATCCATCGAACCAACGAGTTTTGTCTCGGTTAGTCCGTTTGAAGTCATGCCAGGCGATTTTTCTTACAGTCTCACTAACGAAGGTAAAAATTTTGGAGGGCCAACACAAAACGCAATTGATGCAACATTCATAAAGACGTGACGAATTTATGCGGGCCACCCAGACTATCACATACTCCTTAAGACCGTTTTATGTCCCCAATGAGTTTCCAAGTCACAAGGTCCTCTACATTAAGGTAATTTTAACAGTGAACACATTTTGTAATTGGTATCTCTCATTAACCTGACGTTCTGCCCACTTGACTGGGCAGTTTTGCGAGATACTCCAAACCTAAATGTTGTCTCAGCTTCATTGTGGTGCAAGGGAAATAAACCGGAAATCTAATGGTTATCTCGCAAAGAGCATTTGGTCCAAAAGTGTTTGGGTAACCGATCACACGAGGCTTACATCATCAGCTCTGACTGGTTCTCCTGTCATTCCACCCTATTTGGCTCCGGTAGAACATGTTATTATTCGCCTCGTCTAGCATAAAGCCAGTCGTTAGTTGACGTGGCCAAAATGCCACTTTCACTCAACCTGCCATGTTTAGTGTGATGCACAAACTTGCCCAAATACCGTTTGTTCCAGATTTAATTCGCCTGCAGCCTGTTTACCCTGACTGCTCCTGTTCATCCGAAAACCTCTTAACCCAATTCGTGATGTCTTGCACGTTTGCACAAATGGATGACCTTCTAGCCGTCAGGATGACTATGTTGATTTTAAAAAGTGCTAGTCATTAGACAAGAAACGGTTATTTCGGTCATCGTTGGTGGATTGCTCCTCATAATCGTTAATGATGCACACAGATGAACTTCGTATCCTCTACTAGCTAAAACTGAATAACCCTGGATTTCCCAACCACGTGTTAAAGCGTGAGTCACCTACTCTCATATGGCTACATATTTTCCGCAACATTTGACGGCTGTGATGCAGCACCCCACGGAAGAAAATACCCATAAGATCATGGCATTCATACGCACAACAGTCTGCGGCAAATGCTCACTTACGACCCAACCTGACGAGACGGCTTCTGGTTGAACTATGGCTGTGTTCGTCACTACCTACTCCTGACAAGTTCTGCAGTGCCATATATGCTGGAGGGTTAGAACTCTTTTTGGAATACCAAAATTTTAATCTCTCTTGGTCATTGCTGTCATTGTAAACTGCAAACCTATGGGGCACTACTTATATAATTTGCTAAGTGGTGATAGTTCTAGGCTTAATTAAGATAGCTCGGAAGGAAACATAGTTGTTGGATTCTTTGGAATCACTTTACTGGGGCAATTCCTGCTCTCGGAATTTGCGCAGAATGTCAACGAAACACGACTTAGACCCTCTTCCATAGATGCTCAGACAGACAGCTCCCCATCCGAAGTTGGTATTCGCCAGTATTGCCTCATCAGCGTCTAGCCGTGTAAGGGTCGGACAGCGCCCCAAATTTAAGTAAAGAATGAACTTCGGAGTAGTGGATATCCAGCTACTCTGAGTGGCCGTCAGTTATAAAGGGTGTTGATACCGGTTGCAAAACCCAAAAAGGAATGGATTAGGATTACTGTTATTCCATATAAACCACGAACATCGGAAGTCATTCAGAGGATTCTAAATAAGACTAACTTAAGGGTAGCGTTCCAGAAGGGAAACACTATGCTATGCACGGGTGCAATTGGAAGATCGCCTCCCGGCAAACAGAACCAGGGACTGTGTCTAAAAAAATGACATGCAACGACCGCACAAGCGTCTAAATGGGACAGACAACCAGGGAAATTCACCTCAGAATCGGGGAGCATAGGAGAAAAATAAACAGGCTGCCGAGCAACGCAGATGAATATCGGGCGTCACTGAAATACTCAGCAACGGCGGAACATACACTGGACACGGAACTCAAAATACATTTAGGAAATGCTGAGGTTTTGAAGCGGGAACTACGGTCCGCACCAAAGAGACTGATGGGCGAGGTGGTGGAAATCGCCAAGCATCCCTAGTGCCAGTGGAATAGAAAGTGTGGAACTGGCAAACGTGTGAAGAACGGTTTTAGATCAGGCGAGTTGACACGTGGTGGCGTGAGGTTATCAACCAAGAGAAGCCATCAACAGAAGTAGCTTAGATCTTAGATGCACTTGCTCTCATCCAACCCCACCACCCCACCCGCAAACTAAATTGTCTCAGCACTTACAAACCAACACAGACCAACGAGACTTACCAGTGACACCCAGGGTGAATCATCAGTTGAAGACCGGAAGATTAGGGAACCAAACCCGATCAAAATTAATTTTAAATTTTCCGAAGCCATCAGTCGCAATATTTTGGCAACCATACCAACTGACAAGAAGTTTCAAATGGCATTCAACACTGATCTAGTGCGCTTATCTGAAGAGGCTTTAGTGATTGGTTTTCCGTCTGTCTTTAAACCTGGCCAGTTTGGCTCACTTAGCTTGATGGTGTTTTTTGTCAAAGGCGAAACGTTGTCCTGTTAAAATCTACCGACTCTCTACCAATCCCTTCTGAAACGATGACTTCTCAGTCAGTTCCAAACTTTTTCCAATGGATTTAAAACTGAATCGAATTCAATTGAATTGAATTGAACTGCGCTAAGTTGAACTGAATTAAACCGAATAGAGCAGAATAAAATAGAATAAAATGAAACAGAAAAAGGCCATGGTCTCTTCAACTGTCCCAGATCGTCACATCACAAAATCCATATTGCATACTTTGAAGCCTACCAAGAAAGCTTGCACACAGAATCGGTACAATGCCCAATCGGCTTAGATGCACATGATTTCTTTCTTACAGTTCACTTCCCCCGGTGCAGTTGTCGGAACTCTTATCATGGAGACTGATGGTAAGCATAAACTAAGTGCAATTTTTTCAAAAAGAATTTTCCAGTACACATGTTTTGCTTGTTCGATGCCCGTGTGCGCAAGATTATAATACAAATTATTTTCAGCAAGCCAAAGTTCTGCGTTTTTCAATAGGTCAGTTTGCTCAAATATAGTTGGAGAAGTTACATTAGAAATGAGAGCATGTGCGACATCTAGTAAGCAAGTAGTCGCGGGCGTCGTACCGGGAATAAGCATCAGTTGCTAACTTGTTCCTCCTACAGAGGTCAGTTTTTCCCGATAGCACATAATCTACCATTTTATTATTGGGCAGGGTGTCAACTCACCCCCCCCCACCCAGCGACGGGAGTATTGTAATACCTTTCTTCTTTCTGTTCTCTACTGTTCACCTAGCATGGCAGTGGACACCTGTTCCGCTGTGTTGAACTAAGACATGTAAAGGTCAAGTTTATATATGATCGTTACTTTTGGTGTGCATTTCTTGCCTTACACAATGTTCATGGCAAATGAACTCCCTGTGCGAAGGGATGATCATTGAACTAGTGTATAATACAACAGATCATGAGATTTACTATAGAACACAAGCTTGACAGTGTTTGGACCAACCCACTGTAAGGACACTTGGAAGTATCTGGACATCATTCACTCGATAAAATTCTCAGTGGTTTGACTAGCGATTTAGCCAGATCGCCTAGGTCCTCAAACAATTACGCCCCTCAAATGGGAAATAAATATCGTTTGGTTCAGCCGAAAAGACATTTCGACACACTGCTGAGCTAATCATCTGTTAACGATTGCCAACTTAAGGTTGAAATATCGTCGAAAATTGATGGAACAACCAAATGTTTCGCTTGCTGTTTCCTGAACGTAACTTCGTTGATCACGTAGGTCTCCGTTCACGGAAGCTTGAATCGAGCTCGTATAGGTTCGGTCAACTATTTTTCCTGCAGTAATTTGCCCTAGGAAAAAATCGCCGCTAGAAAATCATTCTGTCATGTAACTAATAACTGCACTTTAAGAGCAGTCATCAATTAGACACTCCAAGGTAAATCCACACCGGCCAACTTGGTAGCTTACTCGACTGAGCTGACAAAGCTTTTGCATCAAAAGCGAACGTAGCCACCTCAAAAAAACACCGACTGATTTCCAAACCTTTCTGAAACGATAGACGAGCAAACACATCTTTTTAGCATAGCTTAGATGAGCACATTTCGTATGCGTGGTCTAATCGATTTTTTAAATTGTGACCAAAAGATGTTTGATAACCGCCAGCTGCGGTGGCTTACAATCAGGCAACGTACCGAGCTTTGGTCTGGAACATCGAGACAAACCATCGACCAGGAGCTGAAAATGACCAGGTGTTTTAATCAGCTGCATCAAACTAATCTCTACGGTCTCAATATGCAAACAGAAGGCTCAGACTAGTCGGTTTGAATTTGTTGTTTCGCAGTATCTTGTGTCTTTAATAAGTTGCTTGAAGTAAAACGTGGTGTTAGCTGCGAAATATTAATCAATAGTTTAACTGCTGGCAGCTGACGATGCAGCCGCTGCGTAATGTATTTTACAGGAGAGGTGCTCGCTGATCGATATGTTGTGTCGCCTGGTCACATATTTCTCATGGTTCAGACTCATCGGTCTCGGAATCTCTTGTGATAAAAAACCACTGAGTTCCATTGTTGACTTACATACCTCTTGCTTTTTCTCACTGATTTAAAAAAGCTGTCAGCTTTAGGACCAGTTGTCTATTGCTTGCTTTCCTGCGAAAGCCCTAAGTAATTTCTTTAAAATGAATTTGCGTCCGTCTGACATTGAGATCGGAAATGGAATTGCAATCGATTTCTTTATGAGATGTGGCTGCTCCACAACACCAACGTAATTCAATGTGAACGGAAAGTTGTTTCTATCTACGGCAGTTCGAACGCATCGGGCGGTGTAACCACCACACAGCACAGTGAAATATGGTTATATTAGACGCACATACACAGCAGTGATTAGAACCGGACCAGCCACTGTCAGTGCACGGATTCAGTAGCATTGATTGACATGTACAATTCGATAAACTAACTGGCACGACCAGTCCTATGCCCACTAACCCGCTTGTGACGCAACAAAACCATGTTTGTCACTTTACTGGATGTTAGAACACGCTTAACGAATAACTTCTTACTCGGAGGGAGCAGCCAGCACTGATTTTGGAAGCATTCGTTTTGTAGAGCTCTCCATCTGTCGTAATGAGAATAATTTTCAGGCGAAGCAAATGTCTGCACCTTTTGGAAATGTTCTTTTGTTCTTTTTGGAGCAGTAGTGTAATGGCCTCCCTAAAGTACACTTTTGTTCTGATAACTCTGTACAGCGGTCAAGTGGAGCTTGTGACTACGTTTACATATCTGAGTGTTTCGCAACACTTGAACTCAAAAACACTGATTGAAGAGGCTAGAATGCCCACAGTCTCCCTAAATACATTGTCTTATTACCCTTAGTCCATTTGGATATCAGTTCGTATAAGGCAAACGATGATATGGTCATGTTAAATAAAAGCAGTAAGAAAGAACCGGGTGGTGAGTCATGTCACGCGATTTTACGACGGAGGTCCTCGGTGGATTTGCTGCTCTTTTAGAAGGTGTGCATGCATGCACTTGTTGGCTAGGTCTTTTTAAGCTTTCTAACTTGGAAACACTGAATCGTGTGCTCGGTAAACCCACCGATGAGACAGGCTCCGTAAAGTCTATATGAAGGCTGTTCTGCCCAATGACAACTATCACGATCAGCTGAGACCTCAGTCTCTGGGATTGCCACATCAAAAATCTAAATAAGGCCTATGTTATGGACTGGATAATCTACAATTTTTAAATAACCTACTACTTTCGAGCAACTGAATAAACCCAGTGCCAGTATAAGCGATGTTAGATTACGTGCCGCTAATAAAGAGAAGCATGCTATCAACCACCTTCACGCGGTGCAAAACGCTCACCCGTTTCCGAGTTTACTGGGGGGGAACAGAAATTCTATCATTCAAACCCCAGCATTTTTCTTCATGTCAGCTTAATCATAACTTGTGTTGAACCACTTGTAGACAAGACTGAGTTATGGCAACTGAACGCTAGCCATTCGCGTACATCCTGCAGACCCCGGAGGTAAATCTTCGCACGTTCCTCTCATATGTCGGTTTCAATCATAATCCAGACATCTTCGACAGGGTGCAAAGCCGGAGAATCTATACTCACACGTAGGCGCACCAGCTGTACCGTGGTCCATCCAGTCCGCGCTCCGGTTCACTGGGACAAAAAACATCATCACAGTGCAAACACATTCTGCCTATGTTCATCAAATACACCATGCAACCAGTAATGATAGCTCTCCTTTGCCAAAGATCCGGTTCCAGTATGTACCGCAATATGCCATAAAACGTATACCGATAATATGCAAAAGAGTACCATGACTATTGGCCACACATAATTTTGCCATACTAAAGCTCGACCATAGGTTTAGCTATCAAAAAGGATAAATCAGCTTAAACATCCAGAACAGATTTACTGCGACCACTTTTGGCATTTGTTAGACAGATATTTCTTTTTTCTTATTCTTATTCTGATTCCAAGTTCGTTACCGATTCCAAGCACAGTTTCTTCACGTTTAACCTACAACCATCCCAATATTCATTTGTGTCTGGATTGCATTTGCCTTCGTCGAAGTGCATTTTCACAGTGATCCCGAGATACTCAACGGTGGTGGCTGTGTTCTGCCTGTTTCACACAGGTTTGACCGCGTATACCACAGACAAAACCGCTATCAATATCTGCTTGCGGTTTACATCGTCCCCGACGCAGTTAATCGACACGTGAGCTGATTATTGGGCTGTTCAAGTGGGTTTGTTGATTGACGTCACTGACAACCAGATAAGCTCAGAAGTACCACTGAGAATACATTGTTTATCAAACTCTATGCAATTTTTTTGTTTTCGTTCATAATTGTTTACATACATTGTGCTCGCAGGACACATCTGAGCGCGTCCTGTCTCTCAAAGATATTTGAACAACATCGATGTCTGTCAGTAATTTTCATCTGAGCCTACTATGGCGTCCAGTATAGTTGGTGTACTGCATGTAGGTTGGCACTGAGAGATCAGTATCTATTTCCAGTATCCTCAACGTGTTTTTACATGATATCAACATTCATTGTGACTGACGTGTTTTGCATGATGTGTTCTGCGCACGTATGGGTAGTCAAACAGACTACCTCGATCTTGGGAGACCAGGCAACCGGGGCCTATTTGAGTAATACCAAGCATGAAGTGATCAAGTCTCCCTACCTCCCACAGCAATGTACATGGGAAAATATCAGAATGACCTGTTACATATGACTCCGAATTCGACGTTTGCGAACAACGAACAAGGTAATACAAGCGTAACGGTGTGTACTGCTGGTAATGTGTTCGACTAGTCTATGATCTGGTATCCAAGCTCCATCCCACATCTGATAGAATATGAAGTTTATTACGAAAATTGTGGATCCGCTTTGCAGTCCCCGTTTACTATTTTTTAATAGTCAATGAACGTCCAGGAAAGTTCAAGAGCATGCGTGAGAATGTTCACTTTTCAAACTCTGTGCAAATGTGATGTTTGCTTTCGTGTTTAATGGATTTTAACCCCTTAGTTCGTGTTTGCTGATAAACAACTTCGCAGCAGAGGGCTTTCCTACTTTCATCAGTAGTAGTACGAAGTTGGTGCAATCCTGTCCCTCAGACATTGAAGTGTACCTTGTGCAACGAGGTCGCATCAGCACCGTTCCACATTGCTCAAAACATAAGAAAAATCATCAGCCATTGCAGGGGATACACACCCGTCATGCTTACTACCTCATTGGAGATTTCTGTTTGGTAGCCAACTGGTCCATTCCCGAAGAATACTTGCTTGGGTTTAATGCCGTGATGGTGGAAACTGAACGATCCTTGCAGGCCGAAAGATAACTACATGTTCGTTCGGTACAGTATGGCGTGGTGAAAACTAAGACAAACAGAAGACAGTCGTTATTGTAAGCCAATCTGTTCGGATGACTGAGAAAATTCGTAAGAGGGAATTTCGTCAGTTCAACTCACTGAGACGGTGGGATGATGAGACAAGAAAGGATCCACCGATTAGTTAGCTTACTGCTTTAGCGCAAAAGGAGAACCATATGGTAGAGAGTTCCTATGGCGATTAGGAAGAAATAAGCTCCAATAGAAGTATTGGTCACTAGGGATGCACCCCTGCAGGATGTGATTACACTTATTGTTTGTTACCAGAATTAGACCTATGGGTCAGTAATTGATTCTTCTTTGTTGTTTGGTGTATCCTGACCTAAACCTAACAAAAAGTCGAATATTTAGAGGAGACACAAGTCCAGTGTGAGAGGCCTTTACCTAAACAATCAATGATACGTCCACCACTGTTAAAATTGGTCCAATGTGGTGCTACAGAAAACACGGCCTTCCAAAAATTCCACTCTGCGTTAAGTTGAGGTTAGTAAAGGAACATCGCAGATGCCTGTCCTTCGTGATACAAATCTCATTTCAAGCTTCCACTTAGTTGAATATTATGCAGAAGGTTGGTGACTATTCTGCACAGTGCGCTACGGTTCGCCTTTCCTGAAGCACATCACACCGTACGGATACCGTGTAGGAATAATAGGTCTCAAAATATACCAACAATTCTGTCGAAACTTAATATACACACGGTGATTCAGCTTAACCACACCATGGAAATACACTTGACGCCCCTGTACGAATCACTGAACACAGAACATACGAACGCTTTTACCCGCAAAGTACCACTCAGCTCCACAAATTAGAAAAAGACTAGGCAATTGCATTTGTGCTCTGACAGAGGGCCACACGAAGCCCTTTGACCAGACCAAAATACGCAAAACACCGCTGTGCAGAAGCAGTAACCATTCATTTTCGACCCACACGTTTCAAGCGAACAGACGGTCAGGAACTAGCTACATCTAGAAAGGGTTGATCAGCAGTAAAAAATTCATCATATATACAGAACATTCATGAACTTTACTAATCACATCAACACACAAAATGCGGAGTATTTTTAATGCTGTCACCCTTCGACACGTGTTTTTTCCACTATATGATTTTGATCATTTCGCTCGTGATGTAGGTCACGAAGGTTGAGCAACAAAACTTTGATCAAAACCGTTCTGCTTTGTCCCAATTAATATGATGCAAATAGCGCTCAAACCATCGGACTATGATCGGTTTCGTTACGGAGAGAGTGCTCTCAAACTCATCGAGGAAACTTAGTACTTGAATGTTCATCATCATTCCCTATTTAAACTCCATTCTGTGCGTATTTATCTATAACCACCCATTTGCGAATTGGTCTGGGGTCACGGGAGTCCGTATTTAAGACAGTCTTCAACTGAATTTGTTGCTCAAAGACCAACTCACGTTTTGGTATCGAAACACAGACATAAATTTTACCATTGTTAGATCGCTAGTCATTGAAGTGCGGGGTAAAAAATTATTGAACTACAGTCATACTATTGTAAAACGTACATAAAAACGGATCAACGAAGAATTTCCTGGGTCGCCCTTCACTACTGAACTTCTTCATAAATTTACTTCTGGATTTGACCAGGGTGTGAAAAATCCAATGGACTTGAACCTGAGCCGACTTTATTCACGGCGTTCCTGTCAATTGGGAGGAACTTCAAAATTTCGTCCGATAAGATAAAGTATACATACACAGAAGCGGAGATTGAGAACTGAATCAAGCGGATCGTGTTCGTTGTTAAGTAAAAAGATCCTATTTAAAACAGAACTAATTGACCTTCTAAACCAGAAATATATTTCGAAAATTGGTCATACAAACAAGACAGGTGATTCTAAAATGAACGAAAGTGGACAAATACTGTGGTTCCGAAGGAGGAAGACTATTTTTCCGAACTAACATCTGTTGTCAGAAACACCCCAATTCAGCATCGATGCACAGACACAAGATCCAGTCGACGGAGAAACAAGTTTGTTGTATGTTTGTTAGTTGTTTGGGGCGAGATGCCTCAGTGGTTACAACGCGAATTTACTGACCGGAAGGTCTATGGTTCGAACCCGACCTCTGCCTCTCGACTTCCCCTGTCTAGGCTTGGGCAACCTGGCAGTATCCCAGCCCTCGCGCTTCTTTTGGGTAGCATGGCAGCTAGGCATCGAAAAGGTGCTACAACTGAACGATCTCTGATAGTTGTTTGGTTCTATTTCTCCGACTGAGTTTAATTTACTGACACACATTAGATATCGCGCCAAAGACTCATAAGTCTAATATACTGATGTGTCTTTTTTGAACTGCTAGTGATGTATTGTAATGTGGTTTAGCAAAATGACTATTAGACCTTCATTAGGCTGTCAGAAAATTGCTTAAAATTTGACAGTTGAACAGTACCTCCAAAGATGTATGTATTTTGGGGGTAACCAACATCTCAGACCTGACAAAAGGCTCCCTATTTACTGATATTTCCTTACCGGAGACCATTTTTATGTGATGCTCTTGAAAGCCACTCCGGTCTTATTCCGTTACCCATACCAGTTCTTGGGAATCTAATTAGGCAGTGCACTGTGAATGTAGTTAGATAGTTTTCACTTCAAGAGCTATAGGCAAGTTGATGATGCTGCCATAGGAGGCTCTTTATAGCCAATTCTGGCTGACAATTTTTTCCGGCTAAACCGAAAGTGGCAGGAATTCACTTAGTTACCTCATACAAAATCCACTCGGATGATGGTTATCAGTCTTTGAACCACTCGAACGCATCAACTAATCGCAGTGGGGATGGGGCTAAACCAACCAGCTTCCTCCCTCGGATCACAAAATCGAGCATGGCTCCATCGGCCAAATTGACACAGTCAGCACCTACAGAAGTATACTAGTTCCTACCTAGTTTCACATTGTAATACAGACGTGTACACCAGGTTGGATATCCAGGGAAACTGAGTTACTTCAAAGAATATTGACTTCAACTAATAACCACGAGAGTTTCAAAACGAACACAACAAAACGGACCCCAAGAGGGAGTTTCAGTCATCAATCCAGAAAATATTCATCTAGCTGCTCCATTATCGTTAACAAGAAAACAGGGCCCTGAAAAAATGTCAAACCGCATACGTGGAGATAATTACACTGCCGCCTATCGAAATGCCAATGAAATTCTTATGGAGTACACAGTAGTCCAGCCAGTTCACTTGCAGATTTAGTGTAGATTATTTGGAAGTCCACTCGTTAATCACTGATACACACCCAGTTGACTCTCAGGGTGAAACTCACTCAGATGAAACTGAGTGAAGACAATGATGCATAATTACCCTACACAACCGATTAACTGCCGCAAACTAGTGTTATGCGCACAGGATCTACACGCGACCATGCATTTGCCATGGCTTTATCGAATGGGCCGTCCCATACGTTAACCATTTCACAAACTTTGCAATGTATTCTGGTTTCGATTTATATGTACTTCTCGCTTTACACGGTCCGGACTACGAACACCCATTCGACCATTTCTAACGGTAAGCTGTGGATGCAGTATCGAGGTAAACTGCCGACGAGTAGGCCGAGGCGTTGGTGAGCCTCCGCTTCGCGTATGTTCTTTAAATTGGCCGAGAGATTAAGAATGTATATATCTTTGGAAATCTTAACGTTTGGCGAGCTCGAGATAGCTCAGTGTTTAAGGCGCCAACTTACAAACCCGAAGATCTTTGGGTCGACTGCTCCTGGCTAGGCTTGGGCAACTTGGCAGTATCTCAGCCGTCGTGATTCCTTTGGATGTCATGGCAGCTGAGCACCGGGTGTTACAGCTGAAGGATTATTATCCATTACCACTAACGTTTGGCAGGCTTTTTCTGATATTTATTTCGAGTAGTCTATAGATGATCCAGTTGAATATACGTCCGAACATACACGTTTCATAATTGTGAAAGCAAGCAGGTGCATTGAGTCTGGCATGCGACCATTTTTCCGATGATCTGGACAACCTATTTGGATGGGTTTTCAAAAGGGTAGACGGAAAACTGATGCTTTGCGAGCTCGACCCAAGCTATTGTCGGGTTACACAAACAGACTTATAATATATACAGAAACTAACAATATAGGATAGGCTAGCAATAATCTATTCAGTATTTCATTCTAGAAATTTTCCTTGGCTTTCAAGGAAAATCCGCCTAACAAGAGGCGGATATTCGGTATCCCTGAGATTGCGCTATTTTGCTCGTTTACGACCGCATCAAAGTCAAGGGTTCTTTGATATTGAATAAGTAGCTAGATTCCAAATATATATTTCCCAGTAGTTAAATTTCAATGTTTTACACGTTGGATACGACCATGTGGCCTAATTTTGCGGACATTTGGAGCAGATTTGTGTTTATAAATGCCTACCTATGGCTGTATTCAAACAGCATGACAGTTGAAAGCTTCATTACTTGCTTTAGGGAAGAGCCTCTATTACATATTATTTCCGTCTATTCCATAAGGTGATTAGGTCACGTATTGCATGGGGATAGGAGTGATAGACGACTAACTGAATCAATTTGACAACAGCAAATACGTTTCGCAACCAGCCTTCATTGTCAAAATCACAGGGCAAACGAGTTTGGACTCATTACAACCTTCCAATAGGTGATAAACCCGTTCTAGGAGCTATTTATTAATACTCCGCGAATTTTCCTTCTTGAGACGATTTACTGTACACAGACATACGAAGCCCGTCAATTATTCCGTATTTGCAGTAAACGGTACGCATACAAAGTGAAAAAGATCCTGTGTGGAAATGTTGACAGCCTAACAGCCTACGAGTCCATTAATGCGTATACCATACACTCCTGATTACTATCTTACTGTGCACCATGAACCCATTGTAAAAACTATCTCTGATTATGTTTACATTCAACAACCCTACATGAAACGACGATGCTAACAAATCAAAAATTACTCATCATAATTTTTCATATACTTCTTGCTGAGGTTCCAGACGTATTACAAAAGATTACCAGTTTCCGAAATTCCCTAACAACCTGACAGCCAAGTAGTCATTGCTAATGATTAACCTTGCGTCCATAATCGAAGTCAGTGAACCATTAAGGTTGGTTCAACCGGTACAACATCGATACCAGACACGGAGCTATAGTAGACCTATTAGGCCATGGATGACCCAGTCATTACCTCCGCTTTCTCTCAGCTAACAATGGTCGGGTGGTAAACGACGACTCGCTAGTGACTCCATTATACGTAGACTTAGTACATCCGAGGCTAAGAACAACGGGTGAGCTATATTGGGTTAGCAGGAATGAAAATCAGGTAGCCTGGAGATATGATGTATACTGCACCAATGGCGGAAGCAAATAACTGAGTCAATAATGGTACGCGAACCCCAAAAGGCCCATAACAGTTGGCCACGGCAGGCCTCTTCACACGTGACCGGCAATTCTAACTTGCTCCTGTGGACCCCTACCCTGATTAATTCGAGGATGACCAGTTACCAACCGGCTAAGAACAAGCTTTGCCAGAGATGGTGAAAGAGGGGTAAACTTAGTTCGAAAACATCACTTGTTACTTTTATAGTTGGTGGTTGATTTTTCAATCCACACAGGAGCCCAAGATAATTCGATTTTTCCTGTGACTTCCGATTTTGTGGTCTGTCAGCTGATCTCGGTGATAACATAATGAGTGAATTGGTTCAGACTGCAACCGCATTCCAGCATTAGTCAGGACGTCAAGCTGTTAAATCGTGCTACCTAATGTGAAATGGAGGTACATTGCATAAATACATAACACAACAACAGAACGACAGAGTAAGATGGGTATCATGACATACTAAAGTTACAAAGACAACACATTCCCCATCGTTCAGCAGGAAGGTTGCTCCAAGGCCGGCAAAGTCATCCTCTATAAGACACACGCACAAGCGGAAGCCATTCTCACAGTCCACTGACAGCTTCCTGACAATATCAACTCGAACGGTAATAAAACGTTTGCAACCTATTTGCGCAGGTAACGAACAAGTCAGCGGTCATCTTTGTAGTCTGACCTACCATTTTCCTCAACTGCAAATCGTCCCCAAACACCGACAGTCGCGCACAGGCAGGTGCATACGCTCAGCTTTTGGAACCTCATACGACTACCTGTAACTGTACGAACCCTCAACAACGTCACTGTACTTTGCAGTAGAACCATTCAAAGGACTGCCCCTCGACATCATTACAGTATCCGTGTGTAGTCGACCCAAACAGGGCTGTATGATGCTTATAGAATAAGACCCCACTTCCCTAGTACCAACGGCTAGCGTAAATTTGTTCCCACGCCACGCGTTACACTGCTTCTCAGTTTAACTTGATGCAAGGGCCATATTACGATAAAATAAAAATTGACAGCATCCTCATCCATTGCGAATAGATCTCCATATTGGCTGATTGGACACACTCATCCGAGTATCAGCTTGAAATAACTTTCCGTCTTGAAAATAGCAACAGCTGGAAATTTGTCATCATATACGCTATTCTCGTTCCAAAATGTTATGCTGAGACACCTTGACATTCACCAGCAAGCGCCATATTATTTCGTCTACAGCAGCAACTTCTCTTTCCCCCTGCTGGAGCATCCGTTTTATTTGGTCTCACTGGCGATGGTTGCGGGTAGCTTTTGTTGCACTACAGCACAATTTGGTTGCAAAGATACCTCGTCCTTCGAGTACAATGATTCAAGGATGAGGACGGTCGGGTATTACCTGACTGAAGAAAGATATGCACGCCTCTTTAAAAAGCTTGACCGGAATTCAATTACGTCATCACAAGGGGAATAGTCTCCAAAACACTCATTATTTCAAGTAAAATCATTTGGAAATTCACAGCGATGTATTCCCAACCACACGTAAAAAACTCGTCAATGATGGTGGATTAGGCACTACCTCTCGTCTGGTCTTTGGGATCTCTCAGCTGAAAACGAGTATTCGGTCACACAACGAGAACACATCCCTTCACGAATCATGTTCGTTGTCCTTTAGGGGACCACCGAAGGATTACTACGAGTGTTGCTGCATCATGGTGTATACGAAGGCTGTGAATTATACCTCGTGTCAAAGCCACAGAAACTGAGTGGCAACAACAACAACAACTGAGC
This sequence comes from Opisthorchis felineus, assembly GCA_004794785.1. Classification (NCBI taxonomy): domain Eukaryota; kingdom Metazoa; phylum Platyhelminthes; class Trematoda; order Opisthorchiida; family Opisthorchiidae; genus Opisthorchis; species Opisthorchis felineus. The sequence goes on along the minus strand of SJOL01008280.1, from coordinate 138,842 downwards.
ACAGCTCAGTGGTGGTCGGCATGCGCCATATTTATAATTGTACTCAACATGATCATTGAAGTCATACGGTCTAAATAACCCACCCATACTAAAGCAGTAAACGGGTCAATCGACTACGAAGGCTATCTGAAACAGGTGCTAATCAGAACGTAGTTCTGAGTGACCGAACCCGACGCTTAAAAAGCCAGTTGACGAGTCCACTGTAAATGAACCCCTAATAAGTGACTTAGTTGAGATTTTGACTTCCTTCACTGCCATCTTTCATCAACAAAATAAGGATAAACTTTACGTCTCCCCAGCCGGTTGATTTAGAGTGTGTTCATTGTCATTGTTCCCTATGTACTATGTTGTGAACAACATCACCTTCTTCAGCTGTAGAAAACGCACACTCGTTCTACAGTGGCTGTAGCTGCCAATGTTTTGTTCGCCGAGGTCGAGGTAGATAACTACGAACTGGAGGCAGCAGTTGATATATTGATGCGTTAATAAAAGAGTGTCGGTGGACTTTCCATTGGGAAGGGGGAGGGTTAAGCTATAACTTGATTGCAACAGCTCAGGGGCATATGCATCATTGAGCGCGTACATTGGTCATGTCTGACAATTTCTCTAAGTAGCGATGTGTGCCATCTCGGGGTACCCATCCAAGGAGATGGTAATGACCAGCTCAGCTGAGTTTGTTGGTAACGGCTTTCCTATTTAGTTGCCATGTCATTACCTCACCTGGCTCGTTTCCACGTGACCAAGACAGTGCAACCTATGCAGTGTGATCAATCCACCTATCAGGGGCGTTATTTCTTCCGAAAACCATTCAGATCCGCTGTTCCCACCAGACTCCAGTTCTCTGTCCACCGATGATATGGTGAACACTAATGACATACTATCCCGGCATGCTATTTGTCCCGGATTGGACTGAGCAGCCTGCTAATTGAGCTTGCCGATACAGCATCACTCGTTGGAACATGCCACCATTGCAACAGGGATTGAAGGAGATGAATTTGGAATAGACGAAGAGTAAGGCACAATATCTCGATGCTCATCACGGTTCAAATGATTAACAGATTTCGTTTCAAAATTAGCACATGACATCGTGCCTTTGGGTTTGACTCGATGGTACTAGAAAATGACTCGTTCGTAATGACCTGAATGCTAAAGACAATCAAACAGATCCACCAGTCACCGATAGTCAAGAGTACTGAACATCCAGTGATTCCATTTCAGATAACGCAAAGTAGGCCATCACATACAAAAGCAGTCAGCCGGATACAAAATTTAAATAATCCGGGCGCGGTAAGTTTATATTCGTCACAAGTACCATGAGAAAAATTACCTTGGTCGAGGCCCCAGGGTATTTCCAGAAATGTCTATCCAGACAAAGCAACACCTAACAATGAACACAAAGTACCTAGGTGAATTCCAGCAGTTCATGTTGTCCATAACTGGGTGAAAAAAACATACAAACTTGTGTGAATAGCCAGACATACGAGAGACCAGTGTCAGAAACTAGGCCAGTGAGTAGACAGAAACTAGCCTTCATTACCTTTCAGACACATGAAACTAACATGTGATGTTGCGGTGATCACAGATCGGACAAGGCCATTTGTGGCACTTGACCATCAGAGATCGAAGACCGAGTGAACGTCATACGAGTACGGGCAATCGAATTTAATGTCCTTAATGGGCAAACCAACAAACAAGATTGCAAACTGATCGAGCCGCTGGAAGGCAGCCAGTAAGTACTGTGTCGTCAAAAACAGTAGTATGATTTATGTTCCATAAATCAAACTTCAACATGCCATGATCTCAAAAATACAAAGTCCATAGTGAATTAAAAACCAAGCAGGAGAAATAAATAAATAATATGCATGAAAAATCACCAAAATGATGCCTTGCTATGCAACAAATCTGGCAGGAAATAACCGCATGAACGGGAGTGGGGTATATTATGCAATGACGTCTGAGTCTATTGTCAGGAGTGGTTCACTATCAGGTTCTCTTCTTTGCCGCATGAATACGAGAGTCAAGATTAGGATAACCATGAAGGCGGTGGCGAGTAAAAGTGAAGTACCCACAAGTGCGACCAATGGTATAACATCGATGGACTGACGGAGCCATTTGGCGTGACCTGAATCCACTGTGACACTTTCGTTGACAAACATTATGGGCAAAAGGACCGAGGAGACAGTGGCGAGACTGCGGAATTTCGGGTTGTTGGTGATGTTTGCATTCACTTGCAGTTTCTTCGTGGCACTCAAGACTAGTCCAGTCCTTGGCTCGATGTGGAATGTCGTGTTAAACTCAGCCGACGGGTGCAAACCAATCACGCCATCCTGATAGGTTCGATTGGCCTGTGAGATGAGATAGGAAGATAATGGATTGAACTTTGGATTGACTTGGGAACAAGTGTTTTAAACTAGGACACGAGTGTGTAAGTGTGTCCTATCAACCATCATTCGATTCAATGCAGGGGGTACAAAAACTGGGTGCGAACCCCTAAAAGTTATTTGAATAGATCCACATTACTGAGAGATGAAACATCTCATACATAACTATAGATATTTGGAGCGCTGGGAAGAAAGGCATGCACAGCTGACTTGCTCTTACGAAATCAAATGTTGGACAAGACGTACTATCAAACAAAACTCGGTGGTCAGGAAGTCGCAGGAACCAAGGAACAAAGGGGTTAACTGGACGATCAGCTCAGTTCGTCGTGTTGATCATTGTGTAGATTCACTGCACACGAAGCCAACTGACAAACAACAGCAAAACTTTTCCAACTCCATAAGTGTCATTAGATTCCGTGAACAGAAAGAAATTGTGGGCTATGGTGGAAGCGGACAGCAGCCCCACGAAGTTAATCGGCTATGGGTTCATGCGCCAACATGTATGGCGAAAAGGTGTCGACCCTTGATTTGTCATCTAAGAAGCGACAGTCTGCCCTAAGTCTTAAGTAGAACCTTTCTCCTTCGGCCCAGGGATCATCGCCTCAAAAACCAACAGCTTCGCCCCCATGTGCAATCTGCCCTGGTGGATCACTTACGATGAATGTGACACTGCAATCAGTTTGCCAGCTCAAAACATCAGATCGAAACGACCAGGTTACTGATGAAATGAAAATCCACCTAGGTTACTTCTGCTGGATTCAGTAAATTTGCGCTCTAACCATGTTGAGCGGTGCCAGGTCGATGCCCTGGCACCGCTCAACATGAACAACAAAGTTAACGTTGACCCCGATGGTTGGGACGCTTCCCTCGTCGTCTACACTGTGCTTGCTTTCAAAAACCACATTATGGTCGATGTCGTCAGCTAAAAGTCCGGACAGACAAGGATAAATTCGATGCTAAACACCTGGATCTGCACACTGAAAATAAATTAAACCACTGGGACCAGTGCAAGAGCCTTGGATTCACTTGGATAGCTGCGATTTGGAATATTCAAGAAACTGGCTTATCCTCACGCATGAGACAACCAAGGTGAATAAGGTTCACAAGAAGTCCGACCACCATGACAAAGTGCCGCTAGCCTCTTTTTAGTTGACAGTCCGAACAGGTCTGTGGCCATTCTCATGAACGTCGAACTGGTGCTGTCTTATCAACGTAGGTCTTGAATCGCTTAGAACGCGAGGTTAATTTATTTGTCAAAGAAGCCATATCGTCCAAATGAAACTATCTGACCTAGAAAAGGGAATACATTCGCGTACCGCCAAATATATATANTTGCTTTGCATGCATTTTTTAATACTTTCTTGTATTAACTTGGATTCTGTCTTACTGAACTTCATCTCATGTGCATTATATATATATATATATATATATATATATACGAATATGTCCACCTACATTTTTAAACTACATTTGAAAAGGGACAGTTTCGATCTGGGCAATCGCAGCGTGTGGTTTTCAAAGGCAGCATCGTTACCTCCATAGAAGTGGAGATACTAGTCACCTAGACTAGACACACTGCAATTTTCACATTTTTATTGCAGAGATCCGTGCAACTTTACTGTCCCCCCCACACACACACGACGCTCACACTGCAGGATTCACCACTATTTATCCGACTGCTCCTCCTCGACTTTCCCACCATAGTTGAACTCCGAAGCACAGAATTTCGACCAGCATTGCCCGCCAGATCACTGCAGCACTCAAGCCCGACCACCAAGTGAAAGTGACAACTTACGATCAGGAGGTGGTCCTGAGTCACTTCCTCCGTGTAGGCGGTCGGGAAATTATCCCACCCACCAGAAATGTGACAGTACAACTTAAAAAAGACGCATGAATCCGAATGATGACGGCGATACTGAAAGGGCGATTCAAACGCTGCTCTACTTTACGCTGGGTGCTACTGAGGACAATTCTGGACAATGTCAAAGACAGGATGTATCCCTTCCAACGTACTGTGTTCGACGTTGGAGATAGCTGACAAGTTAGAACACAAATGGCACCAGGTCCTGACGACCTTCCACCTGCTCTTTTCAAGGATGGTGGTGGACTTCTCAGCCAGTGCCTGTCTAGCCTATTTGGGTCTATCTGGGAGAAAGAGACCGTCCCAGACAACTGGGGTGAATCGATAGTAGTGCCCATTTTCAAAAAGGGTACTCGCAGTGAATGTAGTAACCAAAGAGGTGTTAGTTGTGACAAGACTTCTGGCGTCACTGATTCTTCGTCGTCTTATGGTGGCACGCGAAACCTTGGCTCGTGAGAATCAAGCGGGATTTCGACCGGGTAGAGGCTGCGTTGACCAAATCTTCACACTCCGTCAGGTGTTAGAGCAACGCATATGTACAGACGACCCACAATCTTGGTATTCCTTGACTTCAAGGGTGCGTTCGATTCTGTCGATCGGTCAGTGCTGCTAACTACACTTGCTCAACAGGGTATGCCCCAGAAGTTTGTAAACATAATCCGATCCCTATATTCATATACTTCTGGGCGGGTGAGAGTGTATGGTGAGCTCTCGAAAAGCTTCCCTACAAAAATTGGTGTCCGACACGGATCTCCACTCTCTCCATTCCTATTCAACTTCATCACTGATGAAATAATGAGGCGAACGCTGGAGGGTCTTCGAAACCCCGGTGTTCAGATTGTTGCTGGTGAGAACCTTGTCGATCTGGAGTAAGCAGATGACATTGCCCTCATCTTTCAAGACCAAAACGAAACACAAACCCTGTTGAATAGACTGACCACCATCATACCATCTTTTGGCATGCGCCTTGCACCTTCAAAGTGCAAAGTCATGCTTCAGGACGTGCAGTCTCCGAACATATCCCTTACAATTCAAGGAGAATCACTGGAGATTGTGGAAAATTTTACATACCTCGGTAGTTGTATTAGCTCTGATGGAAGTGTGTCTGATGAAGTCAGTGCAAGAATCTCAAAGGCTCGAATCACGTTTGCTAATTTGCGTCACTTGTGGCGTCAAAAGGCATCTCACTAGATCTTAAGGGTCGTGTGTACCAGGCTACAGTAATGGCTGTGTTGTTGTATGGGTGCGAGACATGGCCTCTGCGGACAGATGATGTGAGGCGTCTTCAGGTTTTCGACCACCAATGCCTCGGAAGCGTGGCTGGTTTTGGATGGCGTCAGCGTGTTAGTAAAGAGGTGATTAGAAAACGGGTATTTGGTTGTGCCAACTAAGGACGAGTGTCTGAGGCGTTGCGAAGGCAGTCGCGATCAACTACATGAAGGCCGATCAGACGGGTCAAGTACCGCAGCCACAAAACAAGACTGCTCTTGTAGCTGCCTTGTACACACGGTTCTTTAGCCTCACTGAAGTTCATTTCCAATACCACATATGACGCAGGTTCGCAAATATTAATTGCGCTCTGATGATGTGTGCGTTCACTTCCTCTGTCACAGTACGATTGAGACTTAAACGACCAACAAGACGTGGCTAGCAGTATCAACAAACTCAAACTCTTCAACTTAAGATTTCGGACAGGGTTAAAAAATATGGCAGCAATCTGGAAGGATCTTAAAGGCGAAAAACACCGTAAAATTTCGACTTTCCAGATAGAGAGGATTTGTGGTCTGATCGTAGAATAACGAAACAATGTTGTCCGCATAGTCCACGTACACTACCGTTGCTTCAGGTGTAACTCCAAATATCGAATTTAAGTTCCCTTGAAATGGCTATCATCATGTCAGTGCGAAAACCCAACAAAAAAAGAAGCATTCCACCATGAAACATTTTGGGTGTTTCATTGACAGCACTATCACAACCATAAAGGTTGGAATACAGAGCACGAATTATACGTACATATCTCAAGGGGAATCCACCTTGCCAGAGTATACGTAGATGGATCAGTCCGTCTATTGAGTAAAGGGGGTCTTTGAAATCGAAAAACCGGTACTGTTGGCCGACACTATGCGTAGCTCTGCAGAAGCATTTATAAGGATATGATTGACATTCCCCAACTGGATGGGCCCTATACCCTTATTCCAACTGCTGTGGTCGGATTGTTATTCAGGTTTTACAAATGCAATAACTGTCTAGCGAGAAAGTGTCTAGAACGTAAGTAGCCTGTAAGCTCACGAGTTCGCATGTTGAAAGGTGCGTTAAAAGCGGAAGGTCTGAATAGCGGGTGCAAAGCGGTAGATTGACCGGTAACGTACAGTTAGTTACTTCTCTGGGTGCCTGGTTGGTGTGTCTACAGCTGGGCCTTGAAGGAGAGTAAGATAGAATGAAAGCTAACTGAAAACAACAAAGATGGGGCGTCATGGTTTTACCTGTTGGCTCTGCTGTAAGCGGTAAATGAGGCGGTCCAGAGTACGTCACCGTGACATGAAGATGTTTGTTCGCATATTTCATGTTTTTACACTGATACCAACAGAATACCCAAGTCCTGATCTGAGAACAATTAGGGTCACGAGGCAAAGATTGCGGCTCGAAAGTCAGATCAAAAGGCAGATCTGGTTAGCGTAAGGCTACCAGATTAGTTTCGATAGTAGTGGGATGGTTGAAACGATGTCTAAATGTTCTTAACTTAATGCTGTCAAGGTCATTGGGAAAAACAGAACAAAAAGGCAAGAAATTTAGCTAAGTTTCTGAATACTTCAACTAAATATGGAAGTTGGCGCACGGTTAGTGGTTGATCACCGATACTAGCATTGCACGATATTGGTACTTCTTCGAATTCTGGATGCTTCAGGCCATGTCCGTTTTTGCGAGCAAAATCTCTTCCAGCTGACTTCAATCCACCTTAACCAGTTGTTTCCCCCTTCTGAAGATGCCCTGCGTAAAACGGTCATAATAGTTGTAATGAGCTTCAAGAGGTCAATCAAAAGAGGTCACTTCTGGGAGGCAGGCTCCTTCTAGAATAATCTGTTCAAAGAGGGAGGATTGTTAAATTGAGGTTGTCTAAACAGGTGCTAGGCCTACGCGGTTTCAATACGCAGTTGGCAAGTAATAATACGGCAACCGATTGTTGATGAGTCTTGTAACATGAGTCATGTATTACATCAGCCATAATTTTATAGACGTATCAAAATATAATCCACATTACTCACTGGCGACCGCAAGTCTTTTACAAAAACATGCCCTTTTGAAACAACCGAAAATGAAGCCCTCTCAAAAGATGCTAATTTTAGTGGGTCTCTCGAAGCGTTTTTGCTGGTGACACTATAAAAAGAAACTGCCCATGGCCGGTGCTAACGAATGGCCTCTCTAAAGATGGACAAATGTGATTCTAAGTAGAGCATCTCCAGAATAAGACACACTTCAAGCAAGGTCACTATTGACCGGTGACTTCTGGTGGTCTTACCAGAGCAGACAAACTGCACCACAGATATTCCCTCCAGATAGACCACTTTTAAGGGACATCGCAAAATAGCTTCTTCTTCATCGCAAAACCGTTCGAAAAAAATTCGACGAACCAACCAAGAGTGAAGTCCCCTGAAGGGTAGTCTATATAAAGAGCAAATGGTGCAGTGATTACTTTTTACGCAATCAAAATCATATTAAGAGAGCCTGAACCACTTCGGAAACAATACTGCCTGAATGCAGTTGGCCACATACACTTTTGCTGTTAGAATACACGAAGGCCAATGCAAGCAGTTTGCATCCCGGTCTTTGTGGGGGGGGGGTCCTTGCTGGGAGCCAAGGCCGAACTTCATGCGGCCGGGGTAGAGTTGCCTTAATTTGGCATAGTATCTCTCGTGAGGGAGCTTATTAGAGGGACTACTGTGCACTCGACGCTATACTTTACTAACTAGAGTTCAATTCTACAGCACGGGGTCGAAATCTCACTCAGCTGCCTTCGTGGTGAATGCCTTCTTCCTTGCTCGATAGTATATACCTTTAGAAAGTTGAGATAGCTGTCTTTTTCCAAGTTCCTTAACTCCTTGATCAGTTCCAAGCTTTTTTCAATTGCACACGTTCTGTCCCTTGTTTGGGTGCATTACACTAGATGCCCGAAAGTAACTTCTTTCGCAAGTTAGAGGCGACGGAAGAAATGCTCCACAGTTGCTTAAGCTTTGTCTTAGAAGCCTTTACAAGTAGACCAGCAGAATGAGAAGGGGAAATCGGAATTCCCCAGCAGTTGACGATTGCTCGACCAGTTGCTGCGTCTTTCGGAAGAATACCTGGCGGCGGGCGTATCATTCACCCGCAAAACTGAACTGAAACTGGGTGGAGTAAACCAGCGATCATCTTCGGACTTTAATAGGAACTAATTTAGCGATGCTGTGGAATATAATAAGCTCGAGTGACCCGCTTGCTGCTGGTCTGTTCGTCGAGCTCGAAAGTTTGATTGCAAACGTTTAATCACCAATCGAGGTGACATCATCAGTGCATCATCGTCGCACTGACGACGTCACATCGACTGGTGATGAAACGTTTGCAATCCAATTGTCGAACTCGGCGAACAGAGCAACAACCAGGAACCAAGTTACCAGATGCATCGTAGGTCTACGTCAGAAACAAGGTTACTGAAATGAAGAGCCTACCATCATAAGAGAAAATGAATTCCAATGTGCAGAAGCTGTCAAAAACTCAAAAGTAGTAATACTCAGTCAACTAACTGAGACACTCTATGCTGCTGACAATTAGAACGTAGTTTAAATAAAATGGAGAAAGTCCTGGGTACGTAAAGAGCAAACTCACGTGGACAAAATGCGGCATGGACATAGCGATTGGAACTCCGGGTTGACAGGAAGACATATCAAGAACACCTGTTTCAAAACAGGTGGGCCAGCGAGGGCAAAATCCTCGGTTTTTTTGGTTTAGCTTTGGGGAATCAAATAAGTCTTCCAAAGGAAGGTACTTTCTCGTCCGAATGCCATGTATTTCACTCCACTCTCGTGGGCTGAACTCCAGTGACCGACAAATATCCGCGGCGAATACAAATATATCCTCATCCTGTCCCAAGAAAGAGTGAAACAACGAACCATCCGAACCATTGATTCGGTTTGCCAGTGAAGTCGTCCAACAAGACATCGAACTATGTCCCTGGTACTTCAGGATATGACCAAGTTTGGTGCGATCTGAAACTCCGCTATCAATTACATAAGGGCCATCCAAAGTATTATTCTTATTAGAGTATAAACCAATGACCGAGATGTTTAGCGGTAGGAACTGTTTTATGTAGGACAAAAACGGATCCTCGTAACCCCAGAGCCAGTCGCTCACATTGCGTCGGGTAATCAGCTCGTCAGAAAATAGTTCTTCTGCCATTTCCAAGATCGAGATGAACACTTTAGGTAACCAGCTGACCTGGTAAGCAATCGTCAAGTAGACGAGGTTGATGCTGGATATGACGTCACTCTCTGGTCCCACAGACATAGCTCGAACGAAGAAGTACTGTTTCTCTTCGCTGTAACTGATTGTCGAAGCTGTCTCGTTGATCTCGATCTGGCGTTTGAAACGTCGCTCGTGATACGTGTATGGTCCACATTGCTTGACAATAGGTTTAGCACCCAGACGGAAATCCGCAGGGTTAGTTAAATTGAAAAAGTAGAATTGTAAATAGATTGGCACAGAGGGTTCGGACCACTGTTGAAACAAGGGTGATCCAGGGTTAAGCTGAGCTTGTTCCTCAATGAAATGATGAATCACTATATTGAGCGTGCAGGTCAAAACAAGGGCGACAATAATCAGAATCGTGAAGATTGAAACCAGCAAAATGAAAAGCGGTTTTCGTATCATGAATCCAGGGGACTGAAAGCAACCAAGTGAAGTTTCCTGTCAGGATAGATTTCGAAGTCCAGTAAATATACAATAAGGATGGTGCATGATAAGCCTAGGTATCCATGCCGAAAGAAGATCGACCTATTCCATGCAAAGAAGCGTCTTAGAGGCAGTAAAGTTCCCAAAGATCTTTAATGGTGCAGTCTATCAACCGACAACAACTTCCTTCAGAATCGCCACCCACCTAGTCATCCATGTGCTGGTATGATTCGTCCCAGAAACTCACCTTGCTTCAAAAAAACGTCAGCTAACATTTTGCCCCCCCCCCTTCGTAAAAACACTCAAACACGGCCTTCGGCGTTGATACTGTCTAAATGTTCACCAAAACTTCGACTTGTTTGTAATCAACTTCAGCAGGAAAGAAAACTAAGCGAGAAAAAACTGGGTGGCGCCCGTTACTAATTTTGCAGGAAGACCGCCAACTACGTGGCTCAAGGGAAACATTATTCCCCATTCAGAAGCACGACAGATAATATCGACCAACAATGTGGACCGGAATCAACCAAATCCAAAGTCAACGGTAAAAGGTAAAAGGGTTCATCGGAACTAACAAGGCCTCCGAGAGTCATGAGGTTGGGGTGTGATTCTCTATCCACGTGAGTGCGTGTCTATACAAGGCGTTTCTGGGAGCAATGTTGAGGTTTGTAAATGCATATTCCAATAGCTTCGGCAGTGGCCGATAGCACAGGTTTAGTTGTCTTCCGCAAACTCGATGAAACATCGTAAACAGGTTTAAAAGCCGTTGCAACGGTGGTCTGATGCCTCATACCGATCAGGTGATGCAAAAATCAACTGTTAATGGTAGGTCGCTGTTCTTGGAGGTAACTAACCGAAATGTGTTCAGACATTCGTTTGGATAGCTTCCTCTTTGCTAGACAGGAGTCGAAAAATCGGTAAGCACACAGCGGTGGTTCGACAAAGAAGTTTGCCCTTGTACCGCCTATCAGTGAAGGCGCGTATACGGGCATACAGCCGGGAAACATTTGTACTTACTAGTGTCGATTTACGACAAGGCTGTCCACTGCCATCGGTGTTCTTTCACTTAGTCACTTGAGCGGATGTAGCAAGAATACTCTGGTGTTCATTTGGGACGCCAAACCCAGAGAGCGACAATAACCACAACATATACCGGACAACCCAGTTCACTACAAGCCACTTGTACGACTATAATACAATACCACGGAGATCAACTTCCTCTCTACCTCTACGGAGGCATCTCAGTGATCATTTAATGTACATGGTGAGGAAATAGAATAAGTCACTGTATTCAAATGCCTGGGATCATCCATCCTGTCCAAAGAACAACCGGAGGAGGAAGTTCGGCGTCAAGCCAATGGCATCCGATGTATCTTCATGCATCGAATTGTGGAAGAGCTTAAATCAGTCTGCACACTTCGTGACCTCAGCTCGGTGGCCCGCTCGGGCCTAATACAAGCCTGCAAAACGTGGTTGCAGATTAGGTGTCCATTGATCTGTTCACCGAGCTTGATGAATTGCTTGCAGACATTTCATCACCACCCATAATAATAATCATGAGACAGCAACATCAGTGTTGATACTGATGCTTCACTGTCCTACAACCAAAACGTTCATCTAATTATCAGCAATTTCACTCATTTGCATATCAATTTGATTTTGACCAGAAACTCAACTGGAACCCAGCTGAATCCCTCGTTTACGGTGTTCTTAAACGACCGAATGTGCTGCATCGAGCCGCCTCATGTTTCAGTTGGTATAATATTCAATTAATCGCGCTACGTTGTATACACGCAATACACTACTCATCGGGTTTCTGAAAACTCTCCGAAAACCCACGGCCAGTCTCGCCCTTCTTGGGGCTCAACAGGTAGGCGCAATCCCCCAGTTTCCATCAACCTTATGTTCCACTTGAACCTTGTGAGCAGTGTATTACGTCTATACATCGTATCTCCATTTCTCGAATATCGTACCAACTGAACCATGAGGCGGCCTGGTGCAGCACACTCAGTTGCTTAAGAACATCATAAACGGGGAATTTCGTTGGGTTCCAGTTGAGTCTCCCGTCAAAACCAAATTGATATGCAAATGAGTGCAATGGTCAAAATCTGTCCAATTTTAGTTTTTACCGCAACAAAACAAAAGTATGTCCCCGTTTCTGTTTTGTACACGGCGTTCTGACCCCTGCATAAAAACCCGACAGCCATCGAATAGTCGTTGCAGGAGGTTAAATGTGCACCCGGGATTGCAAAAAGGACAACAAACATGGTTGAATTTGGTGCCAAGCACTGACGAAATTAGTTTGCATCAAAACTCCAAGAGGCATTTGCCCGGGCCTTTGATGCATACCGAACCAATAGAAATCCGGTCCTCTGTTTTTGGGGTATTTTGGGTTGGGCCAAATTCCAGTGATCTGCCAGCATTCCTGGCAGGGGACTAAAAAGCAGAATAATAAACCCACATTTATTAGCCTTCCATTTCTCACCTGTGACGAAGATACTTGTCACACAGGCCATTCCAGCTGCAACAATTACGAGCTTACGAAGACGGATTATAAACATTACGCTAAATGGCTCAGTGGGGTATGCGAGAGGGCACGTGGGTTTGCTGTACACCTAAACGCGGCCCTATCCATCCAGAATGTCCTCTCCGACACCACTCCTGCACACTTTTGTGATGCACAATTCCGTGGATGCGACCGGTTCTCTTCTTCTCGGTGTGGTCTACCGTTGTCCCTCAAGTCCGCGGGAAGATGACCCGTTCCCCAAACACCTGAGTTACTCTCACCCAGCTACCACTTCTGGTATCTCTTGCTGTTAGGTGATTTTGAAGCTCCAACGCCTCCTAGATGGAGTTCCAGCGCATCGGTTCTAGTGAACATTTTGCACCGTCACTGACCAAAGTCATCATCATCATCACTGTCAGCTGTAAGAACCGCGTACTTGTCGTACAGTGGTTGTAGATGCCACAGTTTCGTTCACCGATGATTTGGGGAGGTGGGGTAGGTAGCTGCGCATTGGAGGCGGGAGCTGATGAATGGGTGCGTAAATAAAGCACTGTCAGTGGACTATCAAGTGGGGGGATTGGGGAGGGAGCTATGCATTGAAGGCAATAGCTTGAATGCACGAGCGTCATTGAGGGCGCGACTGGGTCATGTCTGACAATGTCTCTAACCATTGATGTGGCCCGTCTTGGGGTCCCCATCCAGGAAGACGGCAATGACCAGCG
>SJOL01008280.1:52145-114579 GCA_004794785.1 Opisthorchis felineus | reverse complement strand
TGGCCGTCTTCTTAGTTGTGGAAAGCATTGCCCCCTTAAGGTAAAGGCAACTGGCGCAGACAAACGGGTCAGGAGAGTTGGCCAGGTGGCTTACCTGGTCGTCCTGTAAACCCGTGCATTTAAAGTGCCACCAAGCCTTGCAGGAGTGGCATTGCATACCACGTCTTACATTCGACGGACACCCATTTCGTCCACATCTGTTGTGGTCCATCGATGGCTGCGGAGAGCAGCTTGTATTGATTTGGGTCAACATTGAGAATGAGTGCAAAATAGGAACTTAGTGCGAAATGACAGATGTTATCACGTAAATGTTGTGTTGGAGTGAAAAAATTCAGCAAATGACACGTGTGAACTCTGTAGCAGATTAAACAGTGAAAGAATTCCTTCACAAATTCGCACGAGGAAAAAACGAAACCGATTTCGAACGTACCGCCCTTCACCCAGCACCCCAATTCAGGGATACATGGGTGCGATGTGTTGGCGCAGGCTTTGCAAGCCAAAGGGATAGATGATCATCCATTGTCATATGCGCCAAGTTTCGCCAGAAAGGCAACCATGGAAAGTCGAGTGCAGCCCTGCTTCTCAACTTTCCATTGTTAAAACCACTGTCAAACAGTAGAATTACAGTTTCACTGATTCACGAATTCACTGATTGATACACAGGATCGGGACGTTCGCCCAAGTTTTCCGGGTCAGTTTTGTTCTTATTAGTAATGTGTTAGAATATTGGTAGCTCGGATGCATTAGTTGGTAATTGATTAGGTGGCTGTTGATCTGTTCGCCGAGCTTGGCAATTGTTCAGCGGCCGCCGTTCACCTGAAAGGCACAAGCGATAAAGAGGTGAAGCATTGCTGTTTAAGTTCTCAGCGCGGAGCAGTAAGCTTGCCATCGCAAGAACCCGCATAAAAATATTCTTATAGTGCTTTGAACGGGGTACCAGCTGGAGCGTGGACAACCGTCGAAGGAAGGTTATTCCACGCACCAACCACCCGAAATGAGAAAAAATTTGCCCAATAAAAGTGTGTACTCTGAGTTTGAAAATCTTACAATGTCCCCACCGTGTGTTAGCTGGATCAACGGCAGAACAAAGGTCTGCCAAGCCTTGTTCAAACAGGGCATAAGTACGTATTACGTCTTCCAGGGGCGAAGGTACTCCAGGGGAAGGAGGTCACGCACCGCGAGGAGCGTTTCATAGTCCACGGATTTAAGGCCGACAATCATTTTTGTAGCAGCTCGATGAACACACTCAATGAGGATTACGTCCTTCTTGCGTTCTGAGTAGACAATTTGGTTGGCATATTCAAGAAGTGGTCTAACGTAGGCCCCATAGAGTGTTTGGAAGTCCATGCGAGTAATACGGGGGAGGGTGCGATAATCAGCCGTAGAACGGCGAATGCCTTTTGAGCCGATTTCTCATGGTGCGGTGAGAACGACATGCTTGAAAAAACAGATAACTAAATACATTTTTATCTTCACGCTCGTATTGTCTTCTGGTCCATTCTCACCATTCACGAGAAAGAAGATCGCTGAATCTCCTCCGAATGACACATGGATGCACTTTTCGTCATTCAGGGGATAATGATAATGATAATGCATATTCCCAACTTGTGGGTGGCATGCCGTCAGGCATGAACATAAGGTTACACTCAGAATAAAAGCATGACTGGGGGGATTGTGGGTACGGTGGAGTTATGGGAAGGGACAGCGTCATAGGCGGTGGGCACTATCCGATGTAGGCGTGGTCACCACTAAACCGGCACGGGCAGGGAAGCACAGTTACTATGCATTTTTTGGGGAGAGTATCGAGCAAGTTCGGATCGTAAAGATTTGAAGGTGGCGGGCAAAAGACAAAGCGAGGGAGGGCAAAACAAGAGGCTTCCTGCCTGACACATGGCAAGAAAAGTGTAAACGGTGGAAAATGAGGAACCAGAACATCAGATCTGGTGAAGCAGCAGCGTTGGCGTCATCCAGCCGGTCAAATTGAACTAAAACTTAAAACCAATCCAACGACTACTGCTTTGCAGCCTCTACATCCATTTGGAGGGCACTGGCATTTGAACTCCAGTATTTCAAGTCATCCGCACAGTGTAGACCTGGACTTGAAACAACATCTTGAGGGTCGCTGACGTAGATCAGAAACAGCAGTGGTCCCAGAACGGAGCCCAACGGAGACTGACGCCGTGGAAGGCTTGGTCGAGCCTACTTTCACTGGGAATGTTCCGATAGGAAACCCCTAATCTGGCCTAGAATTTCTCCTTGAATCCCGTAAGACTCGAGTTTGTGGAGCAGTAGGACGTATGGGACTCGATCTAATACTTTAAAGAAGTCCAAAAATATGGTATCCGATATGAGTCCCTCGTCCTCAGTTCGGGTTAAGCTGTCCATAACTATGAGCATGTCCGTCACGCGAGAACGTTTTGGGAGGAATCCTTGTTGAACTGGGGATAGCAAACGGTTGGCAGTAAGGTGATCTAGGATGGCCCGTTTCAGAACGTGTTGCATCACCTTGCACGGTAGGCTAGTGAGGCTAACAGGCCTGTAGCTTCCGGGGAAAGCCGGTCACCAGTTTTGTAGATTGGCATGACAATAACTTCCTTCCAAGCAGAGTGATGATTGCCTTCGTCAAACGACTGACGAAACACCAGGAGAAATTCTTTGCCAGTGTAAACGACGTTTCCTTCGAGACCCTTGGATGGACCGCGTCTGACCCCAACGCGCAGAACGGGTTTGCCTTTTGCAAGAGTTGATGAATGTCCTCCGCCATGAAGACCAATTTGGTTAGAGGATGCTCGTAGTTAAGCCTTGAAAAGATTAGGTGTGAAAAGGTCATTGGTGCAGAATACAGGCCTGCATAGTGTTCTCTGAAGACTTCTGATATCAATTTTGGGTCACTAGTTGGTCACTCGTGGTTTTCTGTTCCTGCTCCTCCTCAAGTTTTTGGATGAGGAACAGATCTTCTTCCCGTGGACTTGAGAGAATCGGTCCCACGAGGCGTAGTTGTGCATCATAAAAGTGTGTAGGAATGGTGTCGGAGAGGATAATTGGGATATAAAGGGCCTCAAATTAGTATAGAGCAAGTTGCTACCCTGCGGTCTTTTGACTCAACTGGCAAAATGTATCACATCTCAATCGGTCTCTCCGCGGAAGGGACGTCTGTTATGATCCAGTTTCCTTTGGGTGTGATTATGGACGATTGTTTAAAGTGAGCCGACGTTTTATTCACGAGGAGTTTGTTGAAAAACTCAGACAGTTCTGAACAAACGCTTAAAATTCATTTGTGATGTATTTTTAGGTGGGGATCAGATGGATGTTGTCCTATCACGGACGTTAGGTTGTTCAATAGTTCTGCGCTTCCAAAGGGCCACGTAGCCTGCTTTACTGCTTCATGCCTTGTTGATTCCAGCGTCCGCTGTTCGTTTGCAATCACTCTTGCACCCTTCGCTGTTTGGTTTACGCGAAAAAATATCTCAAGCGGCTTCAAACTGTGATTTTGGACTGATAGTAAAAATATTTTTGGCGCACTTATCGAAGAATTTACAACTCGCGAAGTAAAATGTACCGCCGCTTGGAAATGAGTGCTTTTAATCTGAATAAGTTACCTACTGATCTCTTCTGTTGTAAATACGAAGAACAACGCAACCTATCTACTTCCAAAGAGTGAATAGGCTAGTATTAGGCTCCCCGGGCAAGTGTTAGCAGCCACCTTCGCGCCTGTGCCTCGGACACCTTCGACAACGCTATCCTCCTTCCGTAGTCTGGTTTGAACCGCTCTGGCAGCGGTTGAACGTACACGAAATACAGTTTAATACGGTAGTCGAGCGAAGATAGTTTGCGCTCCGTTTACAGGTACCTCATGGTGCAACGAGAAGTGTATACTATAATAGAGACTGATATCTGACCTGGGCATTTTCCGATGTCCTTCACCACCGTGTTTCAAGGAGGCGGTACCAGACTCGCCAACGTACGCATATTTGCGTAATTCTCGTCGTTAGGAGGAAGGTACTAGCCTACCCCCGAGCGTTTCGGGGGTGATGAGTATTTGTAGCGCGTTTACATCGGGATCCCATGGTTTCAGTTCGGCAGCGTAAAAGTGTTGCATTCGCCCTATCTCCGGCTGACCATCAGCTTTTATCACAAGAATAAATGACCTCGAAAAACCCCGAGTGATCCATGACACCAAAAGAAGTGGTAACATTTATTAGGCTATTAAATAGAAGGAAGTGGGGATAAAAATATTTGAAATGTTGCTGGCTGGCCGCGCCCCATCATTACCATCCAATCCCTTGCTAACAGGGACTTCAGAAAGCACCACGTACCGCAACATTGTGATATATATATATATATATATATATATATATATTGCGGGCTGTCACCCACAATATGCTTAGCTTGATACATTTGGTGAAAGAGGTGGGGGAACACTTAATCGGTTTTTGGCGTCTTCCTTTGATTGTGTCTGGAAGGTCACGTTCCTGAAAATAGTCACAGACTGTCCGGAACCTACAGAGGACCAAAGCTCCGCCAAAATCTCAATAAGGAAGCCGGTAAGCATTCAAGCCAGTGAATCAATCAGTCAATTCAGCAACAACCAGGATTGATGAAAACTGCCCCCTTGAAATTGTTGCACTTGCTTGTTAGTAATAAAGCTGTTTGATTCTTGTTGAGAAGTATTTTTCTAACGCTAAAGCTCTGAAGTGGCAGACAGCAGTTAGATATAACAGAGTGATTTTTACTTAAAATGAAGAAAGATGTTTCGATGCCGGGTAATCTTCCCGTCCAGATACCGCGCAGCACCGTTGAATGATCAGCATAATCCTCTGAGGACACACTGGACTGTCTACTGACAGTCCAGTTAAACCATCCGACCCGATGGTTTAACTTTCTTCTAGTTTCCGTAAACAAAGCACAGCCGTCCTTATTGGTAGCTGCTTATGCGGTATAGGGTAATTTGATAGTGTCTCTTCATTTTTCACATACCTCGTGGAGCAGCGTTGTCTTAATTTTCATGTTTGTCACCTGGACGAACGTAAGTTTATCCAGCTTCGTGCAAGTGTTCTACCCTTCTAAGAGAAGATAAATTTATTTACAGCCCGCTGTTGTGCTCTTTTGTTAACTAAAACTTTAGAAAGTTGTTCTGACACCAGCTTTGAAAAGCCCGTTGATAATTTGAGCTTCTGCATGTATGACTGCTGTCTTTAAAGGTACATGTGGTGTTCAAGATCATCGGTACTGAACTACTTGAAATTGCCTGATAAGAGTACTTACAGAAGAAAACAGTTTCTATGATACCCTGAAACGCTCACTGATCAACAGAGAGGGCCTGTCACCGGATAGACTATCTGAGCTCGGTCCTACACCCGAAAAGAGTCTGAAAGATATGACTGCACTCTGATGTACGCAGCCAATTTGTTCCCATATTCCATTATTCGTAGGTGAAATTCGTAATTAGAATGCGACAGCTGGTGTTTTCCAAAGTGAGTTAATGCACACATTTGTTGCTTGCCTGAAGGAATGTTTAATAGTTTGGAAAAACTTTGTGTGCGGCTGAAATATGTGGAACAACGCCCGTCTTAAGGTATGTCCCTACTGTAGTGATCTAGCTATCCAAAAAGCTAGTTTACCAGGAGTATATGGCAAAGAAATAAAAATAATAACGCTAGATTGAGTATACAATAATAAAGAGGGTCAGATGGAACAGACTCACTAAGAATTGTTCTCGTTGAAATAGTTCGTCGTCAGCCCAGGTCAGCGAATAAATAATAATGCAATTATGGTTGTCCAGGGGTCTTCTTTTGAACAGTTCTCACACGTAATAAAATCCGAAGAAGGCCGAAAATGTTGTGATACCAGGGTTAGCACATGAAGCTCGCGAATGACCGCTGCAAGTGCGAGCAAAATCAGAAGAGAAAGTCGAAGCACGTGACCACGTTTGTATTGTGTGTAAATTGTACGAAAGTGCGTTTTTGTAGTTTTTTCTGTATTCAAACAAAAACGTTTATGCAATTAATGAAATACGTAATGTTATAATGGAAGCAAAAGAAGAGTACAAAACATCATACTACAAAGGGTCCGGAGGTGCAGTTTGGAAGGTTTTGAATGGCGCTGACCATTTCATTCGCGCCATCTGTAGAAGCAGTTGGGCTTCGAATTGCTGGTAGTCTCAACCGTAGACTCCTGTGTACAAATTTGGTTTGTTTGTCGAGTACATAGAATGAGGAATTGTTCTTGCTCATATACGTGGGAAGGAATAATGTATGGTAAACATTTTGGTATTTTGTAGAATGCACGTTACTGGTATTTACATTGTAGAGGAGAACTGGATTATGCTACGATAGCCCGGTAAACAGGTGTGGCGGGTTTTATGCAGGAAATTATATCGTCCACCAATAAATCATTAACTTACAGCGCTATTTGTGAATTTGGTGGAATTATATGTCTTGGTGCACTGACCAGCGGTCTTTAGCTTGTTGCAGTTTGGCATCCCCAAATAAACAGGTGCCCCTATAACATTTTGGAGCGAAATCAAACCGTTTCCTATAGAAACGTCTAGAACGAGAGCAGGACTGCACTTTTCGTACCCTTCTTGTCACTTGCCCCCTTGTTCACCATGACCATTATAACTTCAACCCATATGCATGATTGCAGACAAAATGTGGCATTGCGAGTGCTCAAGTAGCTACGTTAAATCCTGGAAGTTTTTCCACCGCTCAAGAACCACGCCTGGATTCATTACAAACTTGTCCGTGAAAGTGTTCGCAGCGCTTGGAGATTCATGACTATGGGGTTACTATGGGCGAAATCTCTGTAACGTCCTTTGCATCTGAAAGATTATTTGATGTCACATGTTGAAATAAGTTGAAAGCAAACGTGAAAAGAGTTTTTTTAATTCTGGTGGACCTAACGATACTTTCGACGCGTAACACATCCACGGCTGAACTAGCAAAATTTGAATAATAAATTTTATCTTCTTCAACTAGACTTCCGATTATTAAGAATATGCATTTGTGCTTTGTTTGCTGACCCAACACCGAAAGAATTGAGTAATGCCACTGGAGCCCATTTAGGGCTTGAGGTAGCTCATTCGCTAAGACGCAAACTTACAAGAAGGTTCGTGGTTCGAACCCAGCCCTAACATCCCGACTGACCCTGCCAAGACTAGGACAACCTGATAGTAGTTCAGCGCCCCTACTTCCTCCGCATAGCATGGCATTTGGTCCGGATGGGGTCGATTATCGTATGGGGTTACCTAAAGATGAGTTAGGCCGACACAATTATATTAAATGATTTATGGGTGATGATACTCTATTGCTCTTGTACGCCAGGTTTCAATGGTTATGGTTATGAATTCGTCCTTTCATCCGCTTAGTTCTGGGCTGACCGGCTTTCTTTGTGCAGCATATTCAGTTGAAGGAGAAAACCATAAAGACGGGCTATTTAACTGGAATGAATTTGAGCCTCGCATTGAAACCAAGTTAATGGGCAAATAAGTGTAGTTCACGAATCTAACCAAGTCCTAATTATTGAAGGACTTTCGTTTTAGTTATCGTATGCTTAGGAGTGGTGGGCTAGCCTGTCTCAGTGTTGTTTTCTTTAAATGAGCTAGAATGCACCGAAAAGGGTGAAAACTGGCCACGCAAACGTAAGCTGAGTAGTGACTCAGTAGTCTAGGTCTACTGGCATGAAATACAACCAAGTTTCTATGGGGTACGTTTCTGGACATGCCCAAGGTGGGAACTTTCCTAAGCAAGTTCAAATTTTCTAACAAAGGATAAATTTTATATCGTTTACTAAATTCAGTTAATCGGGTGAGTCGTTTTCCATCAAATTATCTACACGTTGTCCGGGTCGGGATCCCAGTTTCCTCAGTGTACAACACCCATGTGCGCGTAAGCATTAGCATGTGTTAGTGAGATAAACGACTCCACCATACTCCTCTCCCTGGAATAAGGCAATAAGTCCTAAAAACTCAACCAACTTGACTCATATGGAAAAGGAGTCTCCCAATTTGAACAAGGGAATCATACCACTGCGGAAACTTCAGGACTTCTAGTATTCAGTGCCCGGGAAACAAGTCAGCCTTATCGGCCCAGCGAATTCAAGACTACGTGCGCTCTTGCTTCAAATGGCGCAGCCCACAGCACGGTTCAGTAGGGTTTCAAATAACCACTTCACGTCTCACAACCTTGAACACTCTTAATACTGTATCACAGAGCAAAAATAGTTTATTACGGTGTTCAACAAGAGAAAGCGCTGTTGGGTGTGACTACTGCACTTCTTAATTCTCCATGTGACGATACTACGTGAGCTGGGATTGACAAAAGACTTAGCTAGTTCCGTTGCCTAACTCTCTTCCAAAGAGTGTGATAATGAGCGGGAACCTGGAATTTGAGAGGGGCGCTTGAGACAACTCGGACCCATCGGCTAATTCTGATAGCTGGTCCAACGAGAGTTTTAATATACCTGGACTCTGCTAATGCCGGTGACCGTGGGATCAGTGAACATGATTTTTACGATAGACAATACCTGTTACCAGAGAAAAGTTTAGTCAAGTGGAATTGATACATATCATGATAAGCTGGCTGCAAGTAAAAAAGTGAAGTCCACTCCATTTGGGTACATCCTAAAGCCACAATTCAGATAAACACGTTGGCTAACTTACTACTTACCAAAAATTTGATCTTAAGTAAATTATGCAGAAACATACTGTTTTGGAACTCCTCTCGAAAGTGCGGAAGGAGTATGCACATGCTGACGACCTATGTACATTTCTCGGTGGATGGTGTGCCTACCTCAGCCGACTGTTCCGTTTGCCAGCGTTTTTCATTGCACCCAGCTCTTTATTACTCGGAATTATACGAGTAGAACAACAAACCGCTATTCTCAACGGACAAGTGACGGTTTTCTCTTCATCTACGAATAAGACCGATTATTCCAAGTGCCAAGAGTTGCCAGCTGAACAGCGGGCACGAGGTCGTAGTTATTACTAGAATAGTTTCCCTGGACTATTTCTGCAACAATAATTCATTAGTGGGGGACATTCTGCCATGGTTTGCCGTACTTTTGTCCGAACCTTCACCTAGTTCATCTTAAACACTAAAAGGGAAGCGATTCTCGACTCCATTTTGTTGTACGGGCCAAGTTTAGTTTGTTTCCTGGTCACGTGAGTTGAAAACTGTCCATCCGCTTATCACGTGTCGTAGTCACTGGATCTATCGTAAGGATATGTTCCAGTTACTGGACTGGCAGAGATCACACTGAAAGAAAGAAATGTACCACTGGGTGAAGTTACGGAGTTTCTCAGCATACAGCAAACAGGTCTCCTTATTTTTAGAAATTTCATTGAGCTTCAAATG
Source organism: Opisthorchis felineus (assembly GCA_004794785.1). Classification (NCBI taxonomy): domain Eukaryota; kingdom Metazoa; phylum Platyhelminthes; class Trematoda; order Opisthorchiida; family Opisthorchiidae; genus Opisthorchis; species Opisthorchis felineus. The sequence continues at coordinate 105,226 of SJOL01008280.1, read as the reverse complement.
AAGGACGGGTTAAATCTCACCCTCAGGTTATTTGGGCTTATTCAAGGGACAAAGGCTTGGATGGATTCTCGCAACACAATACGACATGGGTTTGTTCAAATAATTGTGGACAGAAATCATTACGTTCCCCACGAAGCGTTAAGTTTGGGGTGGAAATGTTTTTTAAACATCCAAGTTCTGATGGAGCTACTGCGGCTCTACGTTTGTAGATTGTTACTTTAGCATTCAAAAGTGTTAGGACTGTTAAGGTTATAAGGTCAATATGATAAACGCCTACTTGCCGTTCTAGCTGCTGCAGAGAATTTTGATATAATTAGAGAAATAGGGGCAGTTAAATTTTAAACAACTTCAATACCTGGTTATATAACTCAGCAGGAAAGATCGTCCTACAGTTGCCGCTTTTGTCCAGGTTATTGTAGATAAGTAGGCTGACAGAAGCAGAACTAATCCTCCGAAGTCGATGGAAGATAAAACGGCATCAACGAAATTCCCAAATCATCCTGGGCGGAATGTCCAAACCTACACTGCTTTATCTTTCGATGAAGCACTGATTCAAATGCCGTGATCAGATCCAAAGTTTTATGAACGCCGACAACGTACTGATTAAATGGATTGGAGAATTCAAATTCAGCGTCTATTTCTTGGACCAGCAAACTTACTCCTATATCTATGAACAATCTAGGACAGTTCATGTCCGGATTAGTTGATACAAGTCATTGCTCCCGCTGAAGCCCCGGACTCTACAACACTCCTGTAACGAGGGCGGATTTAGGAGCTATGAAGATAATGATGATAGTCTATCGACACGACCTGATGGAGTGGTTCTGTTTGGAAAGTCCATTTTCAGGGTGGCACTGCTCACCATCCTTCTTGATTAGACACAGTTCCGAAGAACAGAGGTAACATGATTCGGGCGGAAAAGCAATAACTGACTGCTTACGTAAGCTGAGAAATCGGAGGAATATGACTGATAAGTAGTTTACTGGCTGAAACCATCTATCTAGGGTACACTTGCAAGTCAAGTATGCTGCTTAAGTACAATCCTTTACACGAGTATCACACCAAAGCAAAACGGCTCTTCGAAAAGATCGAACCTTCTGGGAGGTTGGTATGCAAAGCATTTTGGGCAATCTTCTTCAGTTTGTGTTCACCAGGATGGTTAAAATCAGCCAGCGTCTTAAGCGAAAATGCCACTCAGATAAGTTAATTTCTAAACGTTTTTCTCAATCCGCAACCAAGAAGGAATTAGTTCTGCCTTTGCCGTTTTGTGGACTCGTAATATCTCAGCCTCGTCTAGCCAAAACGTTTTGTGCCACGAACCTGAATATCATTTTATATAGTTCCCGCATGACATGTTTGCATTTGAGGAAAAGTGCCAGACTAAAACTAGACTGTGGTGAATTATCCTTTCGTTCGCGAGTGCTCCGCAGACCAAGTGGGTGGTAAGAAGAAACATCTGTCGACTTATACAACAGCGGAGGTGTCCGAATCTACCTCACTGGTTTTGTCAGTCACTTGATCGAAACTGGTCACGCACCAAACAAGAGCTGCTTCTGGATTTAGGTATTTCGATCCCCGAACCGCATCAATTACAGTGCTCTGCGATCGAGGGGATAGAGATCCACCGGTTCGAGCCGTCTTTTTGCTCACAAAGTAGCTAAAGTTGTTGAAATATCAAAAAATGGCTATCCAGATCGACAACAATGGAAAAGAGACACACGGGTTCTCAGAGTTATTTTCTTTTGAAATTTGATGACATGATAAAAAAACATTCAGTGGGTGTTGTGGATAGGGTACAAGACCAAGGTTTTCCTCCTAGCTTTCGATCAGTCAGAAAACGCTGAGGTTTGTGTCAAGCCCACAGATTGTCCCCCTGACTTGTGGAAACCGAGATCATCTTATCAATCAATGACTGTCATCAACTAACTAGATGCGTCTCATTACTTTGGCACGTGCACCCCATTATGACTTCACATCTTCCTTTATGCCTTCTAAAATTTGGTGTTCAACTTTTGACGTGCCTGAATACATGACGATGCAGCTGATAATGTGCAGTGGAGGTTCGGAATTAAGAGTGGTTGTTTAGAAACTCACGGTGTCTGGCTCCGGTTATTCATCCAGAAAACGCGGACTCCTGCATGGTAAAACTTAGGTCTGATAGACGAGGTGTTCAGTTCACCCCGAACGGTGCGATGTCAGGATGAAAGCGAACTCAGTCTGAAATCCTTCTAGGGCAGGAGACTGTACTCGGCGTTGTGTCAGCGTGTTTAACTTGTCCGCTTCCTACTAATGTGCATAAATATTTTTGAGTAGTATGAGTCCATTCACGTGTTCCAAAGGAACGCCAGTCGCTTATTCAGCCACACTACTGATGACAGTTCTAGATGGACACCCACGGTGTCAAAACTTAAGCCTAACCAATAGTAAACGACGGTCACTTCATAAATCTATACCGTTCACCGTCATCAACCATGGTTCTGTCATGGTCATATGTACCCCAAATATTTATTTTCAACCAGCTTAGACTGCAAAATTGCGTATTCATCTCTCCGGTCAGCACAACCAAGTCAGATACAGGAGAGAACCTTCATGTAACTGCGTGTGTGATACATCACTGACTGAGAGTGAGTACCAGTTGGTTAGGTTGGTGTTCATTCCAAACTGAGGAGTGGGTACCGTCTTCTTATTGTTGGGGCGATGGCTAATCTGATGGCTGTTAATGTGTATCCATTTAAGCGACGCAGTTTCGGTGCATTGAATGAGCACAACCACAGTATCCGTTAGAACAGATGATACATCCACTAAATCATCAAAGAATTGTAGTTGGTGCATGTTTGTGGGCTACCGCACTCGTTATTTGTGAATGCAGCTCCACTCGAATCACACAAACACATCTGTGAGGTATTGCTCGAGATAGCTTGGTGGTTATAACGCGAACAAACTGACCGGAAGATCTGCGGTTCAAACTTAATCCTGATAGGTTGGCCGCTCCTGTATAGACTTGAGTGACCTGGCAGTATATCAGCCCTGGTGAACCCATTGTGTAGTGTGGCAGGTTCCACCCAAAGGCTGTTACAGCTGCCCGAGGAGGAGGATTTCTGAGATACATCATACATAAATTTTTATATTCCACAAGACGAAGAGTAACGTATCTTTTTGTTCTGTATTTCCCGGAGGTAGACTGGATCGGAGATTTCACGCGCATCGGAAATTATTCTGAACAAACGATAATTGGGAATTTCGCTGACGTGTTGTCCAGAACTAATTAGACTCAACTACTGCGATGCTTGAGGTTCCAAGTCACTGGTTTTTTATCCTTCAAAATAGGGAGAGTGCCAGTTTCCCGTTGATGTATTCCTCGTTTGCCCAAACCAAAGAAGTGACACTTTGAGTAACCGAAGCAGTTGACTAAAATGTCCAGTCAGCGGTGCAGCGTAGTAGCATTGTGAGCTGGTGACCGAAGTTCCGCTTAATTTGCCTTTTGAATAGGTTCGCCTGTTGCGGGTGCCCAGTGTACCACTGACCTCCAATTGCAGGTGAACATGTCGAATCCTATCCGAACAAACAACCTGGCGTGCTTCGTATTCCATCCGAATTTTAATTCAATCCTCATTAAGTGCTGCTTTAGCACTTAATGGTGGTCCTGTCACTTGAAAAATGGCTGTGACGGATGCGGGCACTTCACATGTAACCGGTTGGAACACGTAGATCGCAAGGCGGATGAGTTTAATGGTTATTAGTTAGGTAGCTGTTGATCTGTTCGCCGAGCTTTGCAATTGACTTGCAAACATTCCATCACAACACGAGGAGATATCATCAGTGCACAGTTGGATACGAGCAGATCAACAGCCACCTGATCAGCAACCAATATTGGAAGAGTCAAACGGATCGGTAGCCCTTTCTACATTGCGTACAAAGCACTCATGTCAACCTAGAATGTGTTAACCGAGGTTGACCTGCAGACTGTCAACTTTGTACTGTTGGAGATTGTTCCTTTGTCACACTGTGTAACAATATATTGTTCACTTCAATGGTGTGTTCCACTGAGGCTTTAAACTCTGCCTTTATTACATTTTAAAACGTTAATTAATCCAATTAAACTATCACGTAACTGACTGGAAAGGTGAACGACTGGTATCGTTTTATTAATGAAGTGGGCTTTTAGATTTGGCGAACATCAAAGAGAGAGGTTCTTGAGGCAATGAACTTTGAGCGCCATTGTACGCGAAACCGACGTTTTGTCCTCCGATTTCAACGAGATTGGGTTATATCAATCAGTTACCTTCCGAAAGGAGTTTGGGCTCCCAGTAGTGAAACAATGTTGACGGTAAGCTGATTTCAGACAGAACTTACAAAAAATCATCCAAATTCAGGACTAATCGACTAGTTATCCATAGCCAACCGACACGGAGTCCAAATGCAATCCAAGAATATATGGTTTGAGAGATGTACACTGCTGAAGAATTTCAACAAACATGGGCAGATTCTTCAGCGACGGATGTCTTATCATATTTGGGAAATATTTGAAGCGGATGGGCGAGCGTGTAGCAGGGACGAATGCATTAATGTTCACAAAGTGATAAGGAGTATTTATCGAGTAGGGATAGGACAAGTTTTCAATGGTGGATTTTATTCTGTCACAAATCTAACCTGCATTGGGAAAAAGCGGAAAGCACTATATATATATATATATATATATATATACCACTGAAAACTTGTCCTATCCCTACTCGATAAATACTCCTTATCACTTTGTGAACATTAATGCATTCGTCCCTGCTACACGCTCGCCCATCCGCTTCAAATATTTCCCAAATATGATAAGACATCCGTCGCTGAAGAATATGCTCAAGTCAAATAGGTTTTGGATCCGTTCGAACAGTAAAAGCTGTTTAATGATGTGAAACGCGCTTTCGGAATGTTTCGAAAGTTGTGCAGGCCCGATGCGCGAAACACTTGTGCCGATAAAGAAAATGACGGCCACCGAAACTGAAACACTTCTAGATGCAAATTTCAACGATTTTCACAGACTAGACTGTGACTGGATTGAAAATGTCCAGTTGATGGCAGGCCCAAATTTTTTTCCGGGAGCGGATCGGGGAATAATCCTCCTAGCCGGCTAACCGTTCGGGTACGTATGTGCATGTTAAGGTATACGTTACATGGTGCATGTGTGTGTGTATTGGCTCCTACGTTGCCACAACCAAGCTGAGCTAAAATTGTGCAACCGAAATGTTTTCTGCTGTGAGCTGAAGCTGTTAATCTGTTGGCGAGTTATGCTCACTACGTGACGGAAGGAATGAGTTGGAGACATCGAAACTATTTTCTATAAACAGGGTCTAATAAAACAGCTTATAGTAAATTTTCGCTAACTGAATACATGTTATCTGTCGGTTGGTTGTCCCACCAAATTCAGTGGAAATTCAATAAAACAATATGTCGATGTGTTTCCCAACATACATTTTTACCTTTTGGATGAAATGATGAACCGTGACCTCTAATCTATTTGTTCCAAACCGCGAGAAAACGTTATTTACCAGGTTTCTATTTTGCTTCTCTTCCTGTGAATAAAAGACAAACAACTTGTTTGGTCAATCACGTGAGTGTGCTTTGTCTGGTTATGAGGAACTGGAGTGATTGATAAGATAAACTAATTTGGACACACGGTCTAAATGTACCTATGTGGTCCGGACACGTGGTGTTTTCAGCGTGGATATGTCCAGAACTACCCAGATAACGGCAAATTCCTAAGGCATATTGTGGAAGTAAGTATTGATTACTAGGATCTCGGTACACACACGTTGTTTATTCGAATGAACTTCTAAAAGCACACTGTGTTTCCACGATGTCTTTTGGAAGACTACGGGAAAGGCTTTTTCATGTCCTAGCTCCTCATAACTTTTTGCTGCAAGCAGCTGACATTACGGAAGATTACATGAATAAAATGATCCCTAAAAGTTTTTTGAATTATTTCAGAGGTCCTCGTTTAGCCGGTGAACGCCAGGACAAGTTAGTTTTAATTGCGACATATTATTAGAAACCTGTCAGCCAGACTGTTGCCACCGGAAACCTTAATCGCTGTGTAGGTGTATTCATGTGCAAAACATGTGGAATATCTTTGGCCAAACCAGCGAAAATTCCTGACGCATATTACTCACTAAGGCCGTCACGAATGGATTGGACCTTACCGTGGTGTGATGGTCTGTGTACCTCGACGACCCACTGAACTAAACTGGGGGTGTCCGCGCGACGCTCGGAGTCTCACACACCATGTTAGTCCATGGTTAGAGGTCTAAAGAACACAGTCTCCTAGTCCTCCAGGTTGGGGGTTGGAACATGTATGGCGACTTGTTCCGTAAAAACGGTGGTGTATTTGCATTTCCCGCCAAACTCCGCTGCCTTACGGTCAAGCTTTTGAGCTAAAGGCATTGGTCGAAGACCTTAATCGTCCTCATGTCTAGGTGTGGGCGCCCTGGCAGTATCCCAGCCCACGTACAAACATGATATACATATATACAAACAAACTCACGTCAAATCGGCCGTCGCGTGGTGCCATCAGCCGAGTCGACCTACCTGCTGCATACAGCAGGGCGGGTAAACGAAAACAGGCTACTGCCGACGTCTCCCTTCTTTCTCTTTCGCATACTTTTTCTTTACCCTCTCCCCACCCCATTAGTAACTCTCCCCTTGCAGGCCCGACAGTTAGGACTGATGACTCCATTTGTCCTGTATCGGTTTTGCAGGTAACATCTGCGCGTCATCCGGCGCCGACATCCTCCGGCATCTCGAAATCAATCTTCAAGCCTCGACGCCCAGTCTGTCTGGCCGCCTTCAATGTCAGCACTCTGAAGCAAGCAGAAAAAAAGCTGCTCTATAAAAGTACGGCAACGAAGCAACAGTGTTGAAAATTGATGTCATGTATCGATGATGACGATGATGATTCACTAAGAGCTCAAGAAGACTCCAAGTGTGCCGGCTCACTACAAGTTAGTCTGCCAACAGTATTTCACGCCACGATGCTTCAAGCCTTGAAGTCTTAGAACATAAAACTTTAACATTGTAATGCTCGTTAAAATCAGCGGATAAGTGTGTTTGGTCAATGGCGTACAATTTGGGTTCTAGTAGAAAGTAACGTTGACGGAATCTCGGGGAATGGACTACCTGATGAGTTCCGAGAAGGACACAACCGATCGTGGACTGTCAAACAGTTTTCAGCAACCTTATGAGTAGTGTTCTTCTACCAACAGTATTTTGTAAGGTCGGATCATCCTTGTGTCGCGAACGATTCTACGGGGTGGATTGGCGATTTAATAAAATGTCTAAGGGTAACCAACTCCATGAACATCGAAGGCTTTTGAAGCTGATTGGTGAACTTAAATGTGCATTCTATCAAATCGAACTCAGATTGTTTGCGTATTGCCGGAAGATCACAACCCTGATAGCAGTCTTGTTACTCAAATTTTCGATCAAGATAGGTGATAATAATCGAAATCATGATGATTCATTCGACAAAATTCTTTCGATTAAAAAAGTCCATCGGCGCATGCGGCTCATTTTCACATGGAATCAGATGCGATTCACACAAAACCTGCCTGTGTGCACATCCACTTCGTGCGACCACGGGTTCGTTTGTTCCAGACTTCACTCGAGACTTCGTCCACAAAGTGAAGTTAACCCATAACAAAAAGAAGAAAAGCACTGCAAAGCATTTTCATCTGTGTTTCAGCTGTGTTATCTCACGAATCCATAGAGAGATTGTAACCCGCGACTTCCCGGTTTTCAGTCGAATACTATGCCTTGCTCAGCTGAATAACCCCTAGTATAGTACCCACGCTATGATTGAGTTAAAAGCTGTCACAAGACATGGGAATCAGATTCCGAAAAGACTTACAAAAAAAGCCACTGTATACGTTGAATGGAAAATAGTCAGGGGACTGCGCTGATTATATATCTTCAGGGACATCCGACATTTGTGTATTGAAACCACACAGAAATCAGTCAGTAGAACACGAGTCTGTCTTGAATAATCATACCTCACACGTTAAAATGCGAACAGCCACGATGCTTGCTTGCCTGACAGAAAAATGCTTACAACCACAGGGGCATCCAACGATGTGTTAAGCCAGTGTCATGGTGTTAATTGAAATATTGCTTTCTATGCGTCGAATAAGTTCAAACATTGATGGAACTTTGGATGATTGACGTTCGAGGATTACCCTTTTGTGCTCTGAATAACTTTTTAAACACAGGTAGTTTCCGACCAACTTTGTCAGCTTCGACTGCTTATCAGAAATAGAAGTACACTTTCCACGAAGCCAGTTGCCCTTCAAAAGAAACTGTTGTCACATCCGTTACCAGTTGTTGACACTCTCGAGCAGCGAGCAGGTTGGAATTGATATTGTACGTCAGCTTAAGTGCTCTCAGCTTTAATTTTTCTTTCCAGGTTCGTTTGGCAAGTACAACTTTAGTATTTGATTCATCGACACTCTAGGGTGCGCAAAGGATATATCGGAGGACCACAGTCTCCACAACAGAAAATTGCCTGGCCACAACGTGAGGCCACCAGTTCTAATAACATTTACTAAGCAGAAGAACTACACAGTCACGGGACTCTGAGCCACATTGGAGATCAAGATACCTAACGACAACCAACGGACCAATGGATCAAAAGAAGAAAACTACTAAAAACAGAAGGCCACTGGATCAATCAATCAAGTGAACAAATTCAGACCACAAAGCAAGAAGGGAATGGCCCAGTCACAACAGAGGCACAGAACTGTCCAATTGAATGCACCCAACGAACCAACCAGATACAAGGGATTGAGCCCAACTCAGATTTGCAGGGGGGCAATCAGACTACGCGAAGACTGCTTTCAGAGTTATCAGACGCTGTTTAAAAGCTATATAAGCACAGGCAGAAGAGGAAGAATTCACCCACTCAACCCCGCACTGACAGTGTCACCTCGATTGATGCTGAAACGTTTGCAATCCAACTGCCAAGCTCGGCGAACAGACCAACCACCAATCTGCTAATCCACTCTGTTATGCATTCCACTATCTCCTAAAACTAACACGACTTTCTAGTTCCCCCATTTGTAGCTGAAACCTGGATCAAAGGACAAACCCTAAACAATGGCACTAAATTCAGGATTGTTAAGCACGGTGCGCAATGATCAGTGCCACAAATATACCAGCCCCGAATAGGGACTGTTATGGTCACAATGAAGATGCCATGGCCCTCAGGTGGTTTAGCGACATGAGTATAGCTACCTGGACTGTACTTTATTGGAAGTATCATGAATGGTTTAACCGGTGGAGTTGTTAGACGTGTTGTATTGTGCCTGACAGAATGGGAGCGGGTGTACCAGTCGGAGTGGCAGACAAATCCTCGTGATCCCAGTGCACCGGTGCAGCTAGGACCAGGCGTGCGGAATAGCACCGCACACTTTGAGCAGCTTTTTTTCGCGGTTACAAGTTTACTTTCGCGTGAAAGTAAATAGAGGCGAAAAATTAATCCATTTTGCCGGTTGAAACCAGTCGGCTGATGAATCTATTGGCACAGCAAAAGATCCCGGCTGGTAAAATTGTCACCTAGGGTTTTATATCCCTATGAATCAAAGAGGACCTCTTTTTCAGAATTCGGTCAAAGTAGTGGCCAGTACTACGTTTTCAACCCAATCGCCAAAGAGGGACAAACCGTCTGCTGAGGCGCAATTGCGGAATCGACCATCCACTAACCACAGCCATCGAAGCTATGAGCGGTAGCAGGAAAAGTGTATCCTCTTGCCTCATCCGTCTACGACAGTGAACCTCTGAATGAATAAAATGCTACATCGGGCTCATGAGATCGTGCGCATCCGTAAAATCTAAATATTCTTCCTCTTAAAAGGACTGCTTATATGTGCAGCTTGCGCGCACGATTTTGAAAGGGAGTTGAGTGTCGTGTCATCCTCATGGGAACAAAACCTTAACACTGAAATCCCAGCGAAAAGAATCGGAAAGCGAAAGCAGCCTCTGTGGCGGGGCAACTTCAGGCGTGTACGAGAAGCAGTCGATCCTGGCACTCGAGTGACTGATACGCGAGTGAGCATCGTGCACATGAACGCACGACCAAATCAACCGCTTGTCTTTTGTGTTTCTTGTCTTGTGTTTCTCCCCTCATTCTATGTGTGTTCGGAATACTCAGTCCATTAGATTCACCATTTATTTATACTTTTGCTTCACAGATATTTGGTGCTACCACAAGTTACTAAAATCTCATAATATTTCAGTGGTATTCTCAAGTAATGTGTATGGTTATCTGATTACGATATACAGGACGGAAATTAAACGTGGAACATCTGTACAATAAGAGCATCTGTTTTAATCATGAACGGCTGTAGCGGATCTGCAGAAAAATCGATATTTTCTCATTATAACCATGTGACTTGGAGTGGCCACATTTGTTGATTCAACAGGTGGTAATTGCACCACAGGAATAGCTTTTTACCACGGTAAATCTGAGAAGATTTGGTTGGTTTATGTACGAATGTGAAATAATTCCTAAAATCCGAAACGTGTTAGAAGAATAGATGAGATAATGTAGATCTTGTAGTGACATCAGGTGTTGGAAATATTGTCTTTTGGACGAAGGCGAATGTCCTGGGAAGATGCACTTTCAGGTATGCATATGCATGTTCCCGTTCACGATAGGAGAAAGCATCTGACAAAAAGAACGAGCATAATGGTGCGCGGGCAAATGCCGGCATGAAAGTGCAAAAAAATGATCAATTTCCCACCTTTCCTGAGGAAAATCCAGATGCACGATAGAAGAAGACAACTGTGCAAACTCTCAATCTTGCGTCCCTTGTAGGTAATTTTTTGTCAGAAAATTAAAGATGAACTGAAAAGTCCAACGTCGCAGTTTCACTGTTACAACTTCCTTTTGCTGAAATGTGTTTGAAAGCAACAAACCAAAGTGAACTTGGAATTGACGAGTTTCATTGCATTCAGCCAACATTTCGTGATTTAAAAATTTCGAGTTAGGCAGTTTGAGAGAGTGGTGTAAATCTGAATCAGTTATCTGTCGTAATAAACTTATCAAGGTTACCGTTTTTCGATAAGTACTGAGCAGTAAATTATCATTACAGTGATTGGAAATAAAAACACCACGTTCTAAGTATCTATCAGCAAAATAGCACTAGGACTGCCAGAAATTACTGAGTACTCAAGGTACGATTTAAGCCATCTGAAAGAAAGTGAAGAATAGAAGAAGATTTCAAACCCCAAGCCGAAATGATGAATTTCTTGGAAAGTAGAGATTGCCGGCCCGTTAAAGACATTGAAGGTTGTCACTTTATTGGTTCACTAGGGCATCCCTGATATCCAACCCAGATCTGGATTAGCTGAAGTTCTTGGTTTCATCTGTATCCATCCGTGGAATTGGTTGAGAAATGTGGAAGTTCGTCCGACTGCCCAATCGATCGTATCACAAAAAGACCGATAAGCTTAGTTTGTGTCGAATTCCTTTGTGTCCTTCAGCTACACTCAGAAACGGTTGGACTTCCGAAAATGTTGGAACTATTCTGGGTGACCAAACGCAAGCATCGAAGATTGAATTCTCTTCTCATTCCTTTGCTATGAATAGATCACAAAATCGTGTGTTTAACTTATTGTACGCAAACGAGTTTTAGTGCGATGCAACTCGCCTTTATTTAACTGCTTATCTCGAGAACACTTAAGCAACCGAGTTTCAATTTTTGTACACCAGATAGACTATTTTTCTATTGAAAGTAATGATGGCTAGCGTTTTTCATAACCGTTCATACGTCTTTGACTGTTTTACATTTTTTGATTTGGAGACAATATTAAGGATTATGCGGCCAAAAACGCCAATTCCGTTTTTTCCCAAAAATCCTGAAAGGTCTCATTAACCCACAATGATGTATTATCTGACCATAGAAATCAACCGAAACAATGACCGCAAATGCGACTAATGAAGTGTCAAAATGTGTCTAATTTTCCCTAAAACGAAAATCATTCAGTGTGAAATACAGTAAACTATGTATTCCTGGAGAAAAGTTAGTGCGGACAACGACGCCCGAATAACGCTATTGAAACCGATTTCCTCCATATAGGTGGAGATTAATACTTTGACGGGCTTAGTAAAAGTTTGGACGGAGCCGACGAAATTTAGTCACTGCAATGGGTGTCCTTTTTGGAGGACAACGTCGTAGAGAGATATGTCAGTTTCAAAGGATGAAAAATCCGCTTCACGAGGAATACGGGTAAACTTTTCTTTCTGGATGAGAGAGAGCATTTCTTCTAGACGATGTTAGCAACCACCCATACTAAGTATAAGCTTGATGGATAGCCTTACTGTGTGCAATTGCTGGCCTGTGAATGCGATGATTTCGTGGTGCAAAGGCTGTACACTTTAAAGCGTTTAAGGCGCTCGACTGTCAGTGTCTTCTCTTTCACTGCATCGTCCTTCTGGAGTTTCAGAAATTTTGTGTGCTGCTAAGAAAACGTGGCAACGCAATCTGTTTTATTCGGCAGCAGCCTTTGTTTGGCCGAAATTATATCATTTTTTGCTTAAGTTTCCATAAGCTTATGGTCCCACTGGTTGTATAGGTTCACGGAAAGCTAGGATCCATTGATTCTAATGGTGAGCAATTACTTGGTCGTCTTAAACTGATATAATCTACAAATTAATGTAGATACTATTAAGTCAGTCTGACAAAGTTCGTCCAACTTGGGTTTTGTCTCTGCTTTGTCTGATCCAATTAAGTTCGGGGTCTAAATTCTATGTTCAAAGTGGTGGGATTTTGCAACGCGTAACATTTTAAAAGTGGTGCCAAGATTTGCAAAATACATTCACTTACACACTAGTTTGGTTTTGAGGGTAAACTGAATTGAATTCAACAAAACACCTCCTTCATGAACTTTTCCTTAAACTTATTGTGTTGCGCAGGCTCGCCTCAAGTCTTAGTTGGTTTGATGTTTTAGGGATTGCGGTACGTTTTTTTCTTGACGGAGCATACTACCAATAATTTTGCCAAAATCTCCATAAAATGCTCTCAGGAACCTTACGAGTAGTACGCTTCGTCAAGGATAAAATAATGCAGAAATGTTTTGTTTGCTTTGGGTTTAGTATCTTCTCTAAATTTAACCGATTCCTCGCTTTTCTGCGGTTTGTGGTTGAGGTCAGACAGCTATCAGAATTCTCTTGGTTGTCTGTAGGTAGTCCTGGATTAATGGATTCTGTAGACTGTCAATTAATCCGGGTTGCCTGAGAGAAATTCATTCACGTTTCAGCTGAATCCTGAACAAGGTCCTGGACAAAAATGCTCTGATTGTTTTGTTCTGCAGTTCTCGTCACAAACTTAAATTAATGATGGTTTTTTCTGTCGTTCAATTCTGCTAACCGAGCATTTTTCGAAACTGATGGGCACGCGGACAGTCGCTGAAAAGGATAGCACCAGCTTGCAAGTACAGTTACAAATATGAAGAAACACTTAATGCTGAAGTTTAAATATTTGTCGTTAAAGTTATCAGCCCGCGAAAATCGATTTGAGAGAGCAGACTGTGGCATTTCTGGACAAAAGGCAAGGGTTATATAAAGCGATGAGACTCAATGGATAGAATGTCCGCTGTGCTTGGCAATTTTTTCGGAAACGTTCCGTCACAAATCGAGGTGAACAGTGGAATAGTGGGTGTATTAAAGCAGTGTACTTTGGTTCATTGGTACGTGGCTGTGTTAAATGAACATCGACCCGGCTGTTGTAAATGCCTTTTGATAAATAAACCTAGGATGATTGAAAGGCACCCGAGAAGTCACCTTGGTCTGAAAAGTATCAACCCGGTGATTTCTGTAGACTAAGCCAGCTACCATTGCGCTTGTCACTTACTTGGGTTTTTCGGACCCACACAAAATGCAGTGCAGGGAGCAATGTGTGCCCTGCGATTCAAATACCTTGCGCCAAACTGTGCACTAACATGTACCATGATTCAAACTTATAACTGTTTTTGTCATTTATGATTTTATTTAAATCACCCGTACGGAAAACTCCTTGTTTCAAAGATTAGTAGGGAATCGTAACCCGTACTACTTTGAAAAACTCTAAACTTCCTGTATGAGTTGCCGGCTTTCCCTGTGAGTTTACATTCTGAAGAGTTTACGTCTGCGTTATATTTTACATTCACAGGAACGAGAGCGTAATTATTCCCATAAAGGCGGCTCAGCTTAGAAAGAGCTTTTAGCTGCCCAGTTGAGGATCACTGTGGTAGTCCAGTTGACTTGTACCCCAAGAAACACTTTAGAACCGATGTCCCCAATATTCTTTCACACATGACAACTCCTATTAAGTCCAGATTACTTTTCCGTTTTTGTCTTAACTTTTCATCTTATCCTGAGCTAAATCCACGTCCACAACATAAGTAAAGTTGTTTTCAGAGCGTAAATTTTCCTACCTGAAATGTTCACTAAGGGCAGGGATCTTGTCACTCTGACGATTGTAAGAGCAAATGAATGAACCAACAGCTCTATTCAAAATACATTTTAATCACCGTTTGCGTGGCAAGTCCAAGGTTTTAGCAGTCGTTTTAAAACTGATGCAACATTTTGTGCGGTAGAATTAAGGAGCCTAGTCCCTATTGCGATGCCGTGCCATAAAATGTCAGACAGACAGGAGTGAAAAACAGGCAAGTCATTGCAGATTGACACTATTTTCTCAGGAGACTAAGCCCCTGTGGAGAACTTTTCAAACTTCGGAACAGCCTGAATTACAATTAAAACTCCCAATCTTGTGATTAAACCTAGAAAAACAGCGAAGTCAGAAGATACGATTCGTAAGTTTGGTCTAATTAGCGAATGACTCATAAAATGACGTTTTTTGAATAGACAGCAACACGCTTCCCCTCGACTGCGGTGCACATATCTGCATTCAGGTGTCCTAATACATCTGAAATAGAGTTTTTCGATTTGAAAACAGACTCTGTCAGTGACCGACTGGCAAGATTTCAAAGTGTCTCTCGTTCCTGGTCCGAACTATATACCTATTCACGCATCAAATTCTTTCAGCCGTATAGGTCTAAAAAACGACAACGAAACCACCACTTATGAAGTTAGGAGGTGGACAAACGTATGCAGTTCGACCGACAATGCTGAAGGTCAAGCTGGTGCTGTTGAACGGGATAGGTACCTTCTAACGACCGCTGAACACCGCGAAAAAGAAGTATTTGAAGCAGAATGAGGGTCACGAGCCAAACCGATGTACTTTGTGCTATCTGACAAATTAAAACAACATAGCCTGTACGACATCCAGAATCATTCGGACGGTAAAACAATAGACTAGATATGCCTTTCTGCCATTATAGTCTAAGCATCAGTTTCACGAGGCGAAATGCCCGACGTTCGAAAAAATGAACTTAGGGACAGCTTTTTTCCCACTGAAGATGCTACCGCAATTGGTGACGAAACACTTGCAATCAACTTGTCCAGGTCAGCGAACGAAACTCCGACGGAGGAAATGATGGACTCAGTAAGAAAAATTAACTTTATTATCATGCGAACAATGGGTGTGTCTTCGGTTTGTTGGTGCCACAATGATTGGGGGAACAATTTTCTGGGCAATCCCAAGTCCCAAGACAACTAGCCTTAAGGTTAGCGAAGATTTCATTCCATCTAAATAAATGCCCTACTGTTCGCATAACATGTTGTTTTGTTTATTAAATTTACATGCTCCTAAATCATCACCATTTTTACGCTACACAGATATAGTACTAAATCACTGTGAAAACCATAATTTGTATCAAAAAATGCATTGTTCCTTCCCTTCCTCTTCAGCTCTTACGAGGAATACTGTGCGCCTCACGTAACGGCAGGTTTGCACACTAAAAAGTAAACACCACAGCAGTGGGGACAAATTAGGGTTCTACTGAAATCCTGTATATTATAAAATGTGGGATCGTTAGCCCCAATATATACCCGTAGTTCCTGTAGGGTGCAATTACGAGCTAGACTTTATGTTAAAAGACGCGTGTGAGTGGTTGAAAGAACACCTAGGCACAGTTAAACGGGATGTAACGTTTAGTGATCTAGCGTAATCATTTTCTGCGAGCATGCATGTGTGATTTGTATGATAGGTCGAAGAAAAACTTCTACACTCATAGTGATATAGTATTTATCAAGTAACTCTATCCATGCATCATACCCAGTCCCGAAGCGTTCATCCATCCTATAAACGAAAAATTTCCTTCGGTCCAGTTACAACCCTCCCAAAACTTAAGTCTTTTCGACTTGGCTCCTGGAAACCCATGTGTATTTACGCGTCAGTAAAAGTTATTACACGTAATTCTACCTAGCACTGAGGCTTCAGAAGAAGAGCACCAGTAAAGACCATAGTTCAAAATCGGACAACATTCGGGACACTGAATCAAGACCAAAGAAGACGTGTGTTTACCACCAGATCGTGTACCATGTAACAGTATCCATAAGACGATTCATTATCTAAAATACCCTTCAGGTTAGCTCTGCTGCAGTGGGGTGTACCTGCACACCGTTTTAACTGGCATGCTTGAGTTTGAAAGATTTTTGGCGCAATTAATTGAACACTTTAGATAATTTAATTTCCCAACGAAGTGTCTTAGCAAACACTTGACCAATCTGTAACTGAGCTAGAAGATTTGGCGCAGTGCGCTTCATAATCGCAATATCTTGTTGTTGATTCGTGAATGTTATTAGCGCAGGTTTATCTATCGAAACTTGAATCAATATTCTAGTGACTGCACAAACCTTTAGACCGGTTATCGGGCGCATGAGATGATAAAAGTTTGTCGTTATTTGAGACTCGTCATTCTTCCTTGAACTCGCATCGTAAATGAATTAGCCAGCATTTGGGCATGTTCATGCAACCAGTGTAGGATTTGCATAAGCAAACCTTCATCCATGATTTTTCCTGTTTAAGTCACCCTCTAATCAGTGAGCGATTCTGTGATAACCGGAACGGCACAACTCGTCCAAGTATCCGTTAAAAATGACAGCAAGATGCACTACAGTGATAATTCAGCCAAACCTCAACTGTCACAGGTGACCTAAGCTGAGTCAGTTTTGACAGGCAAACGATATGTATACTGTGTGACTTATGAAAGCGTTGTGTAGGTTGCAAAAATGTGATAACTTTGTGTCTGCCCCAGAAACCACTGTTAATGTTTTGTGGACTGTGAACTCATGCTCATCGCCGTCTTCGTACTCATTCATTCAATAGAAGAAAATTGGCAGGCGATGTAGAAACAAATATTACGGAAGTGTTACAAAGTTTCAAACGACTAGGAGTAGTGCAACAACTTTATCCAGTTTCAAGCTAGCCAAGGTAATGGAGCAATTTAAACACACTTTGGGTGGCTAGTTGCTATGCCACTCGGAAGTGGCACATGGCCTGGAAGCTTGAACAAGCCTAGAAAGAGCAGTCCGGATGTCAGGGATGAGTTAGAACCGCAGTTTTTCCACATGGTAAGTTCGCACCTTAGACAATGAGCTATCTTGGGCTCAGGCAAAAACTACAGCATGACAGATATGATGTTCTGGCTTTCAAACGGGTTCTTTAGTTTTCTTTGAGTAAGTGTTAGATATGTGTGTGATTCCTGGAATAAAAGTCACTTCGTTTCTGGTGATAGTAACTTGTTTCGGTTGACAGATGTCTTCACAGGGAGAGTGGTCCTTTATACGGCCCTATGCAAAGTTGTTACTAAGTTAGGTGACACTAGCTAAAGCTACATGTAAAAGTATTTCACAGCATATCAACAAAATTGGTCACGTAAAGTGATATGCCATCCAACCGACACCAGTTAGATCTCTCTGTATAAACGGCATTTGTTCTAGCAGAATTGCATGCAGAGTATGATGACAGTATTACCCGTATTCTCTTGGCGTACTTTTGTACAATGGTTCCCGTGATGAAAATGAAAATAATGCTGAGAATAGTATACCGGTCAAAATGCCGCCTCTGTCGGTGAAACCTGCTAAGGCCTAATTTGAAGCTAACTGAACACGACATGTACTTCGCACACCACTGGTAATTCAAACTGTGCCCTAGCCTTCCGATAGCGCGGACCTCAAAACAACGCTGTTTTAGGACCACACCCGTTAGGCCATCTCCGTCTAACTACCCGGCATCAGGCATTTGAAACGAAGACCAGCGGTTTTGTCACACTGTAATTGAACACGTATTCACAAATCGTTATGAAGTTACGTCGCTCTTTGATATCGTTCAACGGATTGTGCAATTTCGTACCTGTATCTTTTTTGTACTCATTCATTGTGACCTGGAACGCAGCCTCCGTGAAAGCTTTGGTGCACAATCAAATTGTTGACCGGGTAGCTGTTGATCGGTTCGCCGAGCTTGGCAACTGACTTGCAAACGTTTCGTCACCATATGAGTGGATATCAGCAGCGAGCACTGATGATGTCTACTCGTATGTTGACGAAGCATTTGCTAGTCATTTACCAGGCTTAGGGAAAAGATCAACAGCCACCTGATCGACAGCTACCAGTATTTCAACACATTATCAAATTGCTCTTTCCTATAGTGCCTCGGCAATAAAATCAAACATGGCATTTTCTTGAAAGAAACTACTCACATGATTACCAAAAAGCTTTTGAAAGCCCGCAATAAGTTTCGCCCTTCTTGAGGCTAATCAGATGGGTGAGTCGCCGAGTTTCTGTAAAACTTTTGTTCTGCCTTCAACAAAATAAACTGCATTATCTCAAACATCGTGCCAACTGAAGCATGAGGTGGATTTTGTGCAGCGCATTTAGTTGAAAAATAGAGACATTTAGCTGAGTTTCAAGTGTCTCCCGTGAAAACCACATTGTTGTGCAAATAAATGTAGTTCGCAAACTCAACAGTTCCTATGGTTTTGTGGATTTCCCACTTTAATCGTTTCAGTAATTTGATAGGCCTTCCCCTTTGCCTCACGTTACCTTCATTTGATTGCAAACAAGATATGGATTTTCTGCACGGCAAAATCTGCTTAGAGGAATCTGTTTTGTTATGCGAACTCGAACGGAGGCGTTGTACATGGTCCCTTTCTCCAAATTTGACGAATTTATTTTGATTCAACGGTAAAAAATAGTCTGGTACTTCAAACCAATCCGAGCTAAACGGATGAGAGCAGTCAGCTTCCTACTTCAGCCTGGATAGATAAATGCAACCATCATCTGCATTGCGACTAGATTGAGGACTTGGTGATGCTAAGAGTGATTTGTTGTGGGAGTTCACAGTTGTCCCAAAATGCCAGGCTGAGTCTCGAGTGGTCATACAGAAGTGGTTTTTTGCAAGATAGTTGCCAATTTTTTTTGGAGGCTTAGCAAATGCTTATTGAGTTTCGATTGGACGTATTGCATTACGAGTAGAACAACCCTGGCACACTTAGGGAGCATACAGTACTGAAGTCACATTCAGTGTTGACTTAAAGGTGTGCTTTGGAATCATCAAAGGAAAATGTAGTTACATTCTCCAGAAGCTGACCTCTGTAGGCGAAGCCTTCAAGCTCAACTTCTAGAATACAGAACACAAAATGCCACCCAAAGGTTCTGAAGTGCGAATAGAAGAAAGTTACAATTGTGCTGATCCTTGTTAACTCAGACCAAAGAATGATGAGGGCAATGACGATTGCTATGCATTTTGCATTACCAACACACAACACAAGTCACTGTGGATGTTCGAAATTTGGTCTTATTTTTGCGGCCATCCATTACTTTCAAGCCCAAAGCATAATTTACAAATTTCACCAGCGAAAATTTTCCTTCAGATCCGATTCCGCTGGGTTTCACCTATACTATATATTGTCTGTCATGTTACTGGATGAAGATAAAGACATTCCAATAAGCTGACCCGAGAAAGCCGTATCATTTGTGTACGGGGCTGCTGGCATCGTAGGAACACCCATCTTGAACGATCCTTCCGGGAGTTCTTAATGTACTCTTCATGAAGTATGCCATTATCCAGTGATGAAACACTGAAATAAAGGCTATCACATATTAAACGAGTAGACTAGTCCTCTAAACAGCGATTCCAATGGTATAACAAAAAGGAGGGGAGTTAACAAATCTGTTTTTGCCAATTGTCGGACAGCGGTCCCGCCCAAGTAGGATCAGAATTATCAACTCGCGCTTCTTCTTCTGGCATATTATAAGTGAGTACGGTAATATAGTAACTGATGTCTCTTAACCAACTTCATTGCTGTTGTCCGTTGCTGGACCAATTGCCTAACTACTTGCTACTACATACCGCATGGAATGAACAATTTGGAATATCATTCCACCAGATGTTTTTCCGTCATTCATTTGGTTTGCAAGCTTGTGAAGTGCCGTTCACAACTAGTTGGACGTATACTAGGCTTACTCTAACTTTCTCTTAATACGTCCACCTTGAGATATTGGTTCTTGTGCCCCATCGCCCAAACCAAACGTGTGGCTAGCTTTTGTACGGCGTGAAACTCCCCTACAGATCGATAACGATCCTAGACATATATCTTCACGCTAATGAATGTGGCTTCTATGTGTCGCCACGACAACTGTTCTGCAGAATTTAACCATGCAAACACACCGTCAGTGAGTATTTAACGATTCACTGAGAGCCAGACACCGACTGCCGATTCTGAGGTCGTTAGAATAAGTGGGCATTCGCTGCCATACTGTTAGTTTTTTTCCTAAGGAACAGTAAAGCTGTGTCAAGAAGGAATTGATGAACATTCCATAGTTTTGTTACCTTGCCTCTGGCATGGCCATTTGTGGAGACGGAAATGGCAGTACAATAATGTGATCGTTCGCATCATTATCATCATTATCATCGTTATCATCAGAGGCAGTAACACCTTTGCCATGCAACCACAAATTATATTTAGCTGGACAAATGCACTCATTTGCCTATCACTTTGGTTTTCACGGGAGACTCAACTGAACCTCTCGTTTATGACATTCTTTAACTGAATGTGCTGCACAAAGGCCGCCTCATGTTTCAGTTGGTACGATATTCGAGATATCTCAGTATATTTCCATAAAGGAATCTGCTCATTAAGTCGCTAAAAAGTGAAACAGAAAGCGGTGCATGAGAAAGGGAACTGGAGCTAATCTACCGCAGGCATTTTGAGGTGTACACGTCCTTAAGCACCCAATCCGGCAATCTGGAAACAAACTAACACTACACATGCCTCCGGAAAGCCGGCAGTTTTTACAACCTCTCCATTCAACCACAGGGGGTGTAACTCGCACCACGTGTTTGAGGGCGGACAGCACCAGTGACACCCAAACTCTCTGTAAATACTTTCAAGTAGTTTTTCCAGGCAGTCCAACTCGCAGTGTACACTACTCTGACAGAGACATGGAGGACAGCACTTCCCGATAAGCAGTGTTTAATTATGCGTAGAACATGGCCGAGCCACCGCAGTTGACATTGCTGGATGCCGTTTTTGACAGATCTAATGGCTAACAGCTTTGCTTCGTTTACGGAAAACAGTATGTGGATAAATAGTATGTTCACAAAGCAAATTGTATTAAACGTTCGAAATATCGTATGTAACGAGAAGCATTCTGAGGGTTACAAAATATTAGGGACTTAATATCTGTACTAATCTGGGTCGTGATAACTTCATAATAACTTCAGCTTTATTATGAGTGAACGTTCGCAGGACAGCAAAAAATGTGCGCGTTACACGTAACCACTAATAAACGCCTTCACCTTCCTGGAAGTGGAGTTCTTGAAGAAACAACGCGCTTTTTTCCAGTTCTACGCTGTACAGATAAAAAATAGTTAACGATGGTTGTCCATTGACTGTTGATGTTCCTCAGACCAGGTCGGTGGTTTTTTGATTAGCTCTTATCACAGTGCCTCAAAAGTGATGGTATTTTATTCCTGTTGCTTACAAGAATGCTACAATGATAAAATCTTCAGTTGGTATTTCGTCCCGTAAGTGAAAGAAGTCGACGCTGAAAAGCAGAGAAGCACTGTACGGCGGCTCCAGCCCCCATTAAGAGTCATCGAAGGTGCGCACCTCAGGAAACTCTAGGAAGTCTTGGATCCCCGACCTCATGGCTTGTTGTTTGAAAACAAGCGTCTGGCCACAAGCGGTGGATCTACAGTGTGATTAGCTCACACTTAGATAGGATATAGCACCATCCATGCTTTATTTAGGGAATTCGCATCACTTATTTACACGTGTTGACTGGCTACTCGAGTGATGACCACTCAGGTAGAGGGGTCATCTACCTTGTAGGCTTCTGAGATCTCCGAATCTCCTCGCACATACAGAACTGGTAAAATCTTTGGTTATCGTTGGAAAATGCCACCATGTCCCGAATCAACAGCGTAGCCTTAAGATATCGGTGCCATAATTGCTTGGGAGGACATATCGCCAAACAATTATGAACAGCTTGCATTTCAGACACTAATAATTACAGAGCTAGAACGGCCTGAATTTCAACTTGGGAAATGTAGCGGGTTTATCAAAATCTCAATATGTCACGAAACGTAATCTCTTCAACATTTACTTCCAGCAGTTTACCCTACTGATCCAACACTAGTATCTGCCTGTCATACATGTGTCTGTTTACGTGCAAGATGTGCGGTGGCACTGAAATGGTAATTTATTAATAAACAACAACAGTACAGTCTCCAACCTGACTTTCTTTAACGTCGTACAACACCCAGAACAGATTAAGCGATTGTGAATACAGTCTCTTAGTGAAGCCTGTAAACAGTGTTCGCCGTAGTGTACTTCAACAGGCGCCGCAAACGATACTGCCAAGGATGCAGTTCACTATCTGTGTGTGTGTGTGAATGCCCAGAAAATCATCAAACACTCTGCTCCAGTAAAACAGTTGCGAAAATGTGCACTCCTGTTCACCCTGCGGCCATATTTTTAATGAAGTGATAGATGTGAACGTCGAACATATCTACTACCTCCAGTGTGCACGTAGTTCTTCAAAAACAGAGTATCCGGTTTATCGCAAACTGCCTGTTCTTGTGTTGATCGCAGCTCACAAGGGTGCATTATTAAGATTACGGTCTACCGACGGGTGCACACCAGGTGCCTCTCATCGGTGACTCTCATCAAATAGTCATCTGACCTCGTTCCAGAGTTCACAATATACCTTGGGTTGGAAACGGTTTATTTTATAGAAAATGAAATGTAAAATGCCGGAATGTACCAGGACTGACTGGCTACCTAACTATTACGGGACCGCAGAGTATCGGACGATTTCAAGAAGTTGTTTGATATCGAGCATGTAGAACCTGTACAATAATATTTCTGTTTGTCAGTATACGGAAGGGTACCATATGTTTACTAGCATTTACTCCTCGTTGAACTTCATTTATGAAGTTTGCATATGATTTTTCGGGTTAGGTATTTTCACCTACGTAGTACTGAATAATACGTTGGCCAACTCTCGTTTTTGCAAGGATTACCAACTGGCGACAAACCCATAAAATTCAATCGGACCTTGAAGCATTATAAAGCGCACCCGGATTGTCTGTGCATGAAACCTGGCAAATCTAATAACGTATAGGCCGTTGTTTTCAACCATTGTGTGCCCCATGGTTTAACAACACTAGATGTCGACTTTGGATTGGTGGAAATCTAGAACGCGGATCAATAAAACTCTCAAGCATAACGGTGCGCACCTGAATAGCGTCCACATACGCCTCTGTGCGAAAACCGGCAGAAGTGTAGTTAGGCATACAATTTACAAACAAATTGAATGTGCGTCGTTAACTACGTCACATTTAGTTAAGATGAGGTGACTGACGAGGGGCATAAGGAGAAAAACGGAGTCCGAAATTCTATGAAATACTGTAAAATCCAGTAAAAAGGATAAAAATTTCAAAAGAGTGACGTAAGTTGGATTTATTTCTTGTATGGTCAAATAATAAGGCACATTCCGAACAACCCTCCATTATCAGCCGTTACTTATCTGATAGCTGAAAGAACGCTCTGAAACAAGGGCCTACTAGATTTTTTCGTTTTCTTGTTGACCATCGTTGTGAAGAAATCCACGGGACTCTTACTTGATGGCGTGGAGATGGTGAGGAGTTGCGGATGCATTTCATTCTACAACAAAGATACTGAAGGTGTATGGAGTAATTCAAAGCTGTCTTTTCCTTCAGCAAATTTACTCTTTTGTACACGGGATTGGGTTCGAAAAGAGACTCAACTTAATACAGCTGAATCTCTCGTTTATATTGATCCGCTCCAACTGGAGCGTGTGCAAATGGCAGTATTTATCGAATTCTGCCCAGTTTAGTGTCAAGTAGAATTTAAGGTTGGAAGAAACTCAGGGACTGAGCCTAGCTGATTAGCCCCAAGAAAGGCCCCAAGGTCGTGGTTTGTGGAAGGGTTTTCAGCAGCCTTATGAGTAGTGTTTTACGATTAGACAGTGTCTTATCTTTGTTGGGAAGCATCGTTCTTACACATCTCACGAACCTCTGAGAAGAAGAGGAACCACGACCTCATGGTTTAATGTTGGAAGAAAAACGTTTGGTCATGATTGGCCGGTCCGTAATGCAGGATGCTTGCAAGTGATGGGGATACAGCGCGACTCATCTTTCACGTACGCAGTTCGCTCCTCGTCATATCGTGCTGAGTGGCTTGACCATTGCTGACAGAGTATTGAATGATCAAGAGGTAGTTGCTACTAAGCTCACAACTTATTTTGTTTAAGTAGCCGGGCGACTCTGAAGTTCAACTTTGAGGTCAGGTTCTACGGGTTGAAGCAAGTTACGCTGAATGGTCAGAGTTTTGTAGTGATGCTTTCTCTGGTTGACAAGCAGCAACTGGGTAGAGCTCACTTATCTTTTTAAGCATTTGGACGTTCAGTGACTACTCATTACCGAAAAGTTATTTTCGCCTAGAAATGAAGCGTCCAACAAATGATATGGGCCCTTATTTCGTTTGTTGTTGCGCCACTCTCTGGAGCCATTAAAGGACATTGTGATCAACAGCGGAACACGGGATGTAAGTTTACTGCGTCAAGGGCAGTGGCACTTTAGCCTACTCAAGTGCAAGTTTTTACGCTGGAGGTTAGCGTCAAAAAGTTTTTATAAATAATACCTGATGCCTAGCTGGCACGTATGCCCATTACTTATCATTACATCAAAATATAGCCCGTGGGGGTTTTAAACGAAGAGTTCTGAGAGTTAACTTGCCTGTTATTCTGATTTCGCCTGAGCAAGGCTCCAAAGTTTTTATCAACTAGTGATGAACAAAAACAGCAGAGAAACTCAGGCTGTTATACTGTGTGACTGGCTATAATACGAGAACTCTTCTTGTGAACCTTCGAATTCCGTTTAGTTTGAAGGACATCAGGGTTGTATGGTTTATCTGGTTGGCGACGTTGCGAACTATAGGTAGTTCGGGAGCACTGCTTGATTGCTGGTCTGTTAGCCGAGCTTGACAGTTGGACTGCAGTTGGATTGCAATTGTGGTCCATGTGAGTTAGCAAGGCTTGAGCTCCGTGGTTTCCAGGCACCTTCGTGCGATACCTGGTTTTAGAGCCGTAAGGTTGCATGCACCGTCTTGAAGAATAACGCAAATGTACTGGGTGTTCCTAATGCTCTGGAGGCTGACATAATCTCCGCGGCAATGTTTTCCGGTTGAAGGAAGGAATAAGGAAGGATGGTTAGAACAGTCATCAAAAATCGTACAGAGTTTTGCACTAGCAGTCATAACATTCCTTTAACCAAGAAATACACTCATTTGCAAATCAATTTGGTTTTACGAGGGACTCACCTGGAACCCAGCTGAATCTCTCGTTTGTGATGTTTCCATGCAACTGAATGTGCTGCACCAGGCCGCCTCATGTTCCAGTTGCTACGATATTCGAGATATCACGATACATTGCGTAAAATTACATGCATCGCGATATCTCGAATATCGTAGCAACTGGAACATGAGGCGGCCTGGTACAGCACATTCAGTTGCATGGAAACATCAAAAACGAGAGATTCAGCTGGGTTCCAGGTGAGTCCCTCGTAAAACCAAATTGATTTGCAAATGAGTGTATTCCTTTAACCATTTGATTACTACAACTTATCGCATGTAAGTGGCTGGCAACACTAAGCGACGTAGCTTAAATCTTCACCGCCAATATTCACCCTATGTCAGTGAAATGAATCATTATTCAGATTTGATTAGGGACTCAAAATACGCGTGCTTACGAAGAATACTTTGGTGATCAGATTTTTTTTACTTCTTTGGGAACGTCCGTTCCTTTTTCCATTGACGCAGTCCACGACGGAACTAAATAAGCTTGATTAGCATATCCGATGATTGCATGAAAAGATGGTGACTGCAGCTGCTTTATTTTCAGTCGCTTAACCCCAGTCGGATACCTTGTAATTCTCTTGAACAGTAATTACATCTAGAACTGGCAATAACCATCTGAATGTTAAAAACTCTCGCACATAGCAGAAACTTTATTACTTTGTCTCACATGATGTGCTATTTTGTTCTTAAAATATACTGGCTGGTTTCAATAACAATGCTTACAAGAGCAAAAAATTATCCAAAAATTGAGCAATCGTAATCTAAATAAAGTGTTGCAAATGTAATTGTAGAGGTCAGCTAAACGGAAGACATAAATAAATTCCCAAGACAACCTCAACTATTCGGAAATCCCATAACAAACAGTTTCGGCCTTCCGATAGAAGCAGTTTTTATAATTGCTGTAATTAGCTGCACAAATTCCACTCACATTTAAAGTTCACCCTATAGATAAGAAGGTGCAACATTAAAAAGTACCAAATTATTGAGGACTGCCAAAGAAGGCAATGAGATTACGCAAATTCCCAATGGAAAAGCGAAAGCAGAGAAAATTAAACAGGTTCCAAATATAAGGTGGCCAAAAGAAAGCAAAGCCTATAAGATGGGAAGGTAGCGGTGCTTTGAATTAAATGTCTATAACATGTAACAGAACATAAATACATAATATAATATGTATATTTCTGTTTTGTCATAAGGTCCTGTGTGAATTCTAGCTCCAAGCAACTGTTCGAGTGATAACTGTCACAACAATGGATTCATCCATTTAGGATTAGTCAAGCGATCTCTGCACAAACTGTCGCGTACTTAGCTTTTAGTCTGGTTTTCGCACTCTTGGTAAAACTTAAACAAACAGCTACGCGTTCGTTGATAGAGCTGAGCTAAAAGAGGTCTAATCCGCAGGATGCAAAAAACGACATTTGCAAATTCATAAGTCATGCTGAGTGAAATGTGTTAGAAGCTACTCTCAAGCAGTTGGGCATTACCACATCCAGTTTGCTTCTGTTAACCCTGGCGTAATTGTCAGTTTCTGAAAATTAGGAAAGCACCAACGCCTGTTTAATCGTGCTGTCAGTGATGAGCCAATTGTATGGTCTGTTTACTATGGATACGTGGTCAGTAAGTGAGTTTCTTTTTGCAGTTTTTCGAATGTT
Source organism: Opisthorchis felineus (assembly GCA_004794785.1). Classification (NCBI taxonomy): domain Eukaryota; kingdom Metazoa; phylum Platyhelminthes; class Trematoda; order Opisthorchiida; family Opisthorchiidae; genus Opisthorchis; species Opisthorchis felineus. Next base: position 77,774 of record SJOL01008280.1, on the reverse strand, counting down.
TCGTTTGTCAAATGCCTATATTTCGAACACGTCTTTTTGATTAACGACCCTGGCTTATGAATAGAATGTGAACATACTGATTTGAAACAGAAATTTCCCTTGCAAGCCGGTAAACATACTATTTTTGCGCTGCCCTGAACATATATTCTGCCCACGTCATCCGAACAAAACGTAACAAAAGTTCCCTACCCAAACGGCCAACTGGCACCAATGAAAAATAACCTACTAACTAATGAACAGCACACATAGTGATGCCCGTTTACTGAAGGTCTTTCAAGTAATTTGGTTAGAAACGTGCCTTCTCTGCATTAGCTCCAATTAAGACCATGAGTTATTGAGTGATATGTCCAAAATAACATCAATCAGATCCTAGAATTCTGCTTTAAATCTGTTTCGTAAGATGCAATTGCTTTTTGTGTCATGAAAAAATATATAGATCTTACTGAAAACGAAACGTCTCGAAAATAAGTGTGTGTAATTAAGTAAGTGTCAATGACCCCAAGAGCTGGGAGGCTCTTTTTCTTCAGGTAGACTCTATTGAATATAGTTTCGCTTTTCAACCAAACCTTCAGCAGACGGGCTATAATGAAGGAGTATGAATAAAAATGGGTACAGTCAAACCCCTCCTAGTTGTATTCCACAGAATTATTCCTGCACAACGCTGGAAGTCCTGTGAGACATTTCAAGAAACCGATCCCAGTAGCAGACCTGTAAATTCTCAGCCGGACTGCCCAGACTAATCGTAACGGGGATACACGTCTGGTCTCTGCTTTTTTAATGATAAATCTTGGTGTACTCTAGCCTTCCATGTTAAGGCTTCAGCAATTACTAGGCTGAGTGCACCAAATAGCAAACTCAGCTCTACTCCATTGCAAACTAAAAAGCATTGTAAGCAACCCAGTCTATTGGGACCACAAGCGTTTGAGGTACGCCTCTTTTCGAGTAGTAGGATTTGGTATTATTATGCAGTTGGCTGGCTGGTGCCGAATTGATCTCTAATATATTCATCCATATGGCACAACGCTGACAACAGGCAAACGGTGACAAATACAACTTACAGTCTACATTCACGCAAATGACACAATCAGTCTGCAACATCCACTTTGAAGGCGGACTATACAACTCGGCATGAAGACTGCTGATCCCGTGAGATAGGAACAGATATTGAGATGTGAGGCGAAGGAGTAATTTTGGACGAACATTCTTCTTGGATTCTGGTGACTTTGGACTTTGTTCTCCTGACTGACAAATGCATTCCAATGCAGGTTCAGCACCTGATTTACGCACTGTTTGGTGTAAATTTGTACTGCATAGAGCGACCGTACTATGTCCAGAAGACTGCAAACGTGCATCGGATCATTTTAGAAAAATGAAATAATCACGGTCCAATTTGACATTTTATACAAAAACCATCATCTGAACGGCGTGTCTTTACGAACGGATTACGGTTGCAGCACAGCAATAGACTATAGTGAATAACACCCAAATCAAAGATGTTTCACCTAAGACACCCAACGGATCTCTTCAAACTGCTGCGAGTTGACATAATTCGAGTCGCTGTTGACAGATCAGAGGCAACCCCTTCAGTGAACTCCCAAGAATTTTCTGCGTGAACTGTTACTACTCCACCAAGCGTTATTCACACTAAGTTTCAACAATGAATGTAAAAATTTCTACCAATTTTCAACTTCAATTTAGATTGATATGGAATCAGTGCATGCTGAATGTGAAGTGATATTGTTCATTGTATTTTAGCGTAAATGACTTCCAGGGGAAATGAGCGCTTCTGTTGGGTTGTTATCCTCACTTCTTGCGATGCACCATAAATTCAGTACGAACCTCTTACAACAATTCGGCGTAACTGCTTGGGTGTAAAAGTTTGTGTTCGCGATTTTCTGCAAAGCACATTCCTCATGCATGACCTCTTCCCCATTTACCAAAACGCCATGTTCAGAAAAAAATTCGTGCGCCTAAAATGACAGACAGAAATGAAGAAATGTATGTCAGCCTTGAATCTCAAAAAACGACGGGAAACTTTACAATTTTCGAGGATAGCTAATATAGAGGTAAAAATGAGTACAGCATTTCGCAAGGGTTGCTACTTTTCATCAAGTCTTTCAGTTTCGCTGTATTTGTCGGTGAAAGTGTCGAAAATGTATCATTTTATCCATGTTTTTTTCTCAGATCGGATGATGAGATCTTAAGAGCATCAATCATTTGCCTCGTTACAAGTTGACTGCTTGTGGACCTGAACACACATCCATAAACGCCATCAACTGAAAAATGTTGATGGGTACAGTGTTTGAGCATTTCAGTATGTAGGCTGACGAATGTGCGTCGCACTAAAAGTGGCCACTGTCATAGCACCAAGACTCCGTAACCGGTTTCAAACCATTAATGATTTTGTTCAAGGAGAGTGTCACTTTCTGGAAAGCCAAATATCGTGATCAAAGGCCGAAGAAAACCCAGTTACCAGGTCAATGTCTCCGAGCCGCAGCTGGGAAAGGACAGCTCAGTGGCTGAAAACGTAGACTACATTTTGTTGATCCAGACTCAAGTCCTTACATGAACATTCTCCTTAAAAAGCTGTAGAATAAGGACACAATTACTTCATACTTTTCCCTCCGGAGGAACACTAGTGAAGAATAAATGTCGTCAGAAAAAAAGTATTTTTTCGTCCTCATATAATTCGCTTGTGGAAAGTATAGAGCATCACAGATTATGGAGGCCCAGTCATGTTTTATGCATGCAAAGACACCGTCTACCAAGAAGAGCTTTGTTGTTCACATCATATTTAGGGTGGAGAAAATGAGATGTGAGTTAAAATTGAAATAACAGAAAGGATTGCAGATGATAACCACTGGTACGAGTGTTACAAATTTGCATTCAATTCAGAATGTGAGCTTTCCTACTACTTGACTGGAAATATTTCGAGATATGATCAGTAACTAATGTTAGAGACTCCACTCAGTTGAGTTTGCCCTGTAAGTAACTAGCCTGTATTTTATTGGCTAGTCATGGGTCCACTTCCATGTCTAGGTTTGTCACCACTATAACCTTCTTCAAATTGGTATGACTTTGAGACAATCGAGTACCGCTGACTGCACACTGGTATTGCTATCAGTGGGGATGTTAATGCTAAGATAAACTGTCCTGATTTTAATTTATTTAGTGAAAAGTACATGATATAAGAGCAACTGGTTTCAAAAAAGCCCAACTTAGGAGGGCGTTTACCCTTACGGAGACTCACCAGGTGGGCTTAAATATGACCAAACATGCATTGGTAGGTTAAAATTTCAAAGCTGGTACTCGACTAGAGTGCGCAGTTTGGAAATTTCAAGCAAGGGCGAAAACTGGTTCGAATCAGATGCTGATTTATTCGACTAATCATTTGGCCACAAATAATCAAGCTTCGCTGAGGACCTAAAAGTTATCAGGCCATGAGTTCAGTATGGACCAGACTAGTTCGTCCTTAATGAAAATTACAGGGTGAGGGCGTCAAAAAGTGTACAAAAGTACACAAAAGTGAAGTTCTTGATAATAGTTTTAAAATTTTTCCTGTCGTACACTCACTTGTTTCGGTTGGAAACAAACATGGACGGCAAATGGCTTTCAGACAAAACTGAACGATATCATGTAAATTCGCATAATCAGCTTTGGCTATCTGTTTACATTAAATCGAATGGGACGGGCTGTCATTCTTAGGTGGGACATAACTTGGGAATGACAGACTGACGTATTGTGGGGTATAGGGAAGGTGTAAAACAAAGTTCATGCTGTTCACGGTAAGAGAAAAAGTGTAAATATGGTCACAGAATTGAAAGAGGGCGAGGCAACTGTTTTTCTCAACCAAGAGTGTAACATTTCGATGTATTGTCTTCGCCATCCTCTTTGTTGTTTATAATAACACAGCTTATTTGCATCATCTCGTAATTGACATTTGGATATAGTGAAACGCACTTTTTAGTATGCAGTTTTACCAAAATCACCCTAATTGAGGGCAATCTATTTGGAAAACGACACTAAATCTGGAGCTTAGAACTTCACAGTATAAATCACATGGTGATTGCAGTTTATCCGGATGATTAGATATTTAGAGCTCATAGTTTATACATAAGCAGTGTTTTTCAGACAGCTATAACCCAGAATGGACAAGCGGAGGGATCATTTTTCAGCTAGAAATGACATGTGCTTCTCCAAAACTCAGAAGGAACATGAATTCATCCAAATGATGCAGATTTTATCACCAAGATGTTCATCGCTATGAGGGGTCTTTCCACAGTCTAAGTGCAAACCTTAAAAGAGTTTTCCAGGCAGCAACAGTGAACTAACAAGAAGATAGCAGACGGATTTTTCAGGCAACAGCCAGTCAAGTAAGAACCATGTTTAGGTTTACTTGAGTCTTAAGAGAACGATAAACAGCCCAATTTGAATCAGTGATCATATGCGTCAGAACAGTATAGCCGAAGGAGCAAATGTTTGATTTGATGATGAGGGAAAGTTTGATCTGGAGGTCCCAGATGGACAGATAGGCTAACGGTGGAATGTTCTGAGGAACGAAATAAACATTCCTCGGAAACAGAAGTCGTTTCTGCTCTGGAATGCTTTAAACAGGATTTGTTGGTGGCAGACGGAAACATGATAAATTGTATACCTACAACCTACGAGGTCGTTTACTGGACTGATGTTACACTCTTCTCACATGCAACAATCTCCATAAACTAGAGCCATATCACTGAAACTGAATGATTGTCCCTCAGTAAAACCATTTCAATAAGTTATGTGCAATGTGCCCGCTTGCTAAAATAATGCCTTCTGGAGTAAGAGTAAGAAAAGTGCCTCCAACGCCCCCCCCCCCCAAAAAAAATGTAATTCAAGTGTTTTCACAAAAAACTTTTTACATCCTAATGGGTTAAATGCTCATATCGATTAGCTGCTGGCAAAATGCAGATTCTTCATGAAATAAAGAAAAACAAATGAAATCCAACTATCTTATTCCTAACAGATGTAACCACCTCTCATTGGTGTGGTAGATTTTCCAGAAAATCTCACAAGATCTGAAATGCAATCAGGCATTTGACTTCAGCACTATCTTTTAACTCAGCACTGTTAGCGTTATCACCCTCTTGAAGTGTTATTCAATAATACTAACATGACTGGTAGGTTGGTGTTTTCCATAGAATCACTGCTTCAGGGAATATCTGATATTTCTTCACCTGAAAGAAAGGCTGTACAGAATAGTTTGCCTGGGATACGAAAGTTTATGAATTGTCGGTTTCCGCTCTTTCGTAAGCAACTGCAACATTATACTCACTAGGTTAGCAAGGTCAGTAAAGTACTTAGGGAAGACTGGTGTACTTCACTAAACTTCCGATGACATTCAGCTACTAAGCCTGAACAAGATCAGGGCATCTGGTGCAATGTGGCAGCAGTAAAGTCATTCAAATCTGCACCGAATAAAACCTCGTTTTGTCCACACAAATAGAATTAAGATGTAGATAAACCATGCGTATACACAAACCACAAAATGCCAGCTTTTTACCGAGCAGTGAGCTTTACTTACCAAAATTTGGCAAATGCACTTTGTCAACAACCGTAAAAATACTGTAAAGTCAAAAACGTTCTGGACGTTACCCATTCAAACTTTGTTTAAAAAGTCCGGTATAGTAATTACGTAAATATTTTTACCGGACAATTTTTAATGCCTTAATTATCACAAATTCTGCTGACAGACCCCGGATAGATCTTCATGGGAACTTCCCTTTGAATAACTGTTATTAGAATAAATCATTTGAAACCAAGTGAATCTAGGGCTTGGGGGTCCCACACACTATGGGGAATCTGCAGCAAATCAATGCAGTCAGCTTGTTTCATTTGCGAATTGAATACTTTATTCTGATGTCCTCGGGGACAATCATATAGCACAGCGGATGGTCTGCAATACTGAGTTAAACAGTTATGTAGATAACCTAAGGATCTTATCATTCATTGTCTTGATATAACAGGTTTATGTTCTCCCTGATCATTAAAATGGGTGAGAGTATTCCAAAGATTTCATATGCTCAACTAAGTTGGTTTCGATCTCATCCAAGCCAGATATTCCATTTAAAATTAAGCTATACATTCAAGGGCAGCCACTGCACACTTTAATATTACAAGCACTGTTTTGTAAGCAGAAAAGTAAACCATAAAAAGCTGAAAACCAGTACACTACCCGTGAAAGAGAAGTCCTGCTCAGCTGATATTCGCATGTTAGGAGTTAATTCGGAATATCACCTTATAGGGCAACTAAGTCGATTCTGAAACTGCGTTTAGCTGTTGTTGAAACTCACCAGATGTGCCAATCGCATTAACTCTTGGGCAGACACCCCAGAAACCCCTATGATACTGGTTGAATACGGTGACACTCAGAAAAGGCTGTCAGAGAAAAGGTTTTGAAAATGCTGTATACCAAGTTTTTCTTTCCCAGAATAGCAAACTTCGAAACACTTAACAGAAAGCAATAGATTACGAATATTTTCTGAAACAAAATAAACATTTATGGAGGTGGTTCTGAAATAATGTGGTTCTAAAATAATGTTCCGTATAGGAGTTAGAGAAGGTTCACTGATGTGTAGTTACTGAAACTCGCCCATGGCAGGTCACGGCAGGAGGTTATTCTGCACTTTATTAGGAGTGATATATACCACTTGGCGCCAATCGATCCCATTAGATACCCTATTGCCATCTCTGATCCACAGAACAGAGACAAGGACTGGTTTTGCCACGGATGAACCAAGGATTGTCGGATTAGGTTTGTTAGTGTTACGAAGGAATGTAAACCAAAAGCCGTCTGAGTCATCATTCATGAACCAATATAATGTTGTTTTCGCCATCGGTTTCCATCTAGATGAAGGTGTGGTCTTTTGTTTTGCTGGAACCAATCGGTAACACATTCAGACTACACAGCAAAGAAATTTGCAACCCCGTTTGCACAGCGGCCTCTGATTAAAAGGTTTGAATAATTTCGTGTACGTGACAGGAATTTCGTGTCGGAACCAGTGCAAGAAGAGCAAAGAACAAAAGTGGTTCGGAATTTCCTGCGTCAGTCAGAAGCAGCAAAATTTTGGAATCTTCTGATGCAAATGGCTGCTTAGTCTTAGGAACGAAGCCACTTAACTTCAAACCTGGTAAACGATGGCTTATCCTAACATGGCTCCAACATAGTAAATCGCTGGTAAAAACTTGAGAATTAATGAAAGGTGGTACTTGTCGCTGCGCACAATAGTAAGCCCGCTGAGTTCAAAGGGCTATCTGTCAGTGGCTTTTTCAGGTTAGTAATAGAAACAGTGACAGATGAATACAACAACCGGAATAGTATCAATGATTTCACCGCAAAGATTGTTTGGCCCGCACCACTTAAGTTGTGATACAATATATGATGTTAGCCTCTACACAAAAAAATAACCCAAATGATTGTTCCGCCAACCGAAGTAACCACTAAACTCGTTATGTTAAAACTATCCGGCTGAAAACTTACGTTTTTGACTCTACTAGCCGATGAATGTCGTTCGTTTTGGATAGTGTACTGAAAAACTCATCTAAACGGGTAGTTCTTCAACATGGCGCTGACAACTGGTAACATACCAGCAGCCAAAAGAGAAATATTACTGCCGCATTCATAAAGGACCCGGACCATTGTACCTCGTGAACTCTGTCAGCCACGCTATTCATTATGACAATAATGCTGAGTGCACGCTTCGAAATCACGTGACATGGAGCATTTAGTTGAATACAAGTCCATTTAGAACTGTTTATTAACCATTAGAAGAACTATTGTGGGACGTTGCTGTCATTCTGAAATGTGCCCGCTGGCCTGAAAAACGCCAAACAGGCCGAAAATTTGGAAAAATAATACAGCGGCAAAATATAGGAGAAAGCTTTTGGTACATAAATGGGATGCAAGGCGATAGCAAGAGGGCCAACTTCTTACAATGGCGAATGACGAATAAAGCAAATTCGTTGACTAAAATACAACGCCAGTCCGAAAAGTCATGAAGTTGCCTTGAAAATATGATGAAACAGTACATCATACTGGTGATCTTGTGTAAATGTTCAATTACCAGCATCCTTGGCCACATATTTTATGCAGTAACCAATTTTGTCAGAACCTGAGCAAAGACAACGCGCATCAAATAAATGAAAAATTTTCGGGTTTGATTTAGTTTGACTGCGACTGTCGTTGGTGATGAATATGATCCGTTGTGTATGCTACGCCAACGAGAATAACTATGATCACTAGTGGAAAGCAGTGACGTCGTCCTTATTTAGAATCGTTACGAAGAAAACTGAAAATAATGCGTAACCCTTCAAAGTAGATAAAGATTTCTTGACGTAACGCTCACAACCTCAAATTTCTTCCAACTCGAGCGTTTATAAACTGCCTCAGAAGAAGAACCACATGTGATAGCCACTTAAAATTAAAAACGGACAACAATAATTGATCTGGACAGTGCACTAAAGCTGTGCTCCTTAACAAGTCCGTCCATCCAAAATTTGCATAAACTGTGAACCCTGGCGTTAGAACCCTTTTTTAACCCGTTGGTCCCAATAAATATTGCATTCGTGGAAGGCTTAATGCAGTCTTTGTTGGAAAGCCCTTTATGTGAAGACACGAGTTTTCCCGAGATAATTTAATTTTTGTTATTTTGCGTGCTCTCGTTTTCGTATATTATTCTGGTGCAAAATATACCTACTGCCCAATTTTATAGGTTTCAAGCAACGTTCTCACTGTTATTCACAAAATACAGGGTGTGCTACGCTGAATTTAAGAATTTCTATGTTTCTAAACGATAGTTTTGCAGGTTATCAGGGCAAAATGATCGTTCAGCATGCTATCCATCAAGCTGTTTCATCGTTTATCCATGTTCTCTGACGGTATAAAAGTGATAAATGTCCACGGCATCGGGGCACCAGTGTTGATCACTGATATTATTCTGTCGATGATGATGATGGTAATAAATGTACTGAATGAAGCATGAGATGAGCTGAAAAATCCCAGTTCGAGATGCAACGCTCTGTCCACTCTATAGAACAAGAGACACCACTGTCAGCAAATTAATTCATATTACCATGAATAAATAATTCCACAGACTTTATCCTGTTATAACGTTGGTGGTATCACTACAGCCTTTGGGACGTTCAGCAAGTTATTCCTGCCCGTATCATTAGCATGCGAAAAATGAAAATCTTCCGCCAGTGTTTATCTTGCAGTCAAACAGCAGCCAGACTAAGTTATACCGAGTCTGCTTTGGATTGGGGAGGTCGATTCATAACTCACGCAGTTTCGAACCCGCAGCTGTGGTAACTCTTATTATCGGGTCATAAAATTTAACGCCTCGGATTTAAGAATGGATGAACGATGATACGAACAGAACCAAAAGTGCTCCATATATTCTCCAAAATACAAAATCCAGATAGAACACAAGAATGTGTCAACGTTTCAGGAGGGGCTGTTAAACAATTGACAATTCACTTCTGACACAAAAGCTTCATCAGGCCAAGTGAGCAGGTCACCCAGTGGGCAAAATTTTAGGACAGATGGAGAACCAATCAGTAGGACCTCTTCAGATTGCCACACTAGATCAGTGTTGAATGTCAATTAAATTTTCCAATTGAGTGAAGAATGTATCAGCTTTTGAATTTGTGACACGCCGCCTACCGGCGTCGTAACATCCAACATCATTTCAGGCCGTCCTTCAGAAATTGATTCACCCAGACAATCGTGATTTCAATATTTCAACACTTCGCAGCTATACAATAATACATTTGACTTATTTACTTTGACTACTTCAGAATGGTCACATAATTGCCTGGACGTTGGAATTCGGGAATGTTCCACAGAAAGTGTTCCCCTTGGCGTGCAAAACATCTTGATTAACATTTGTATGACGTTGATCCCAGGATCACGTGCACCCAGACAGGCCCTAGGCGGAGGGTTGACGGTGATCTAAAGATTCTGCTGACGGCAGCTACTTGTGGGAGCTTTCATGTAGACCCTGAGAAGTGTCGATTAGACCTGGTATTTGTAGGAAATATGTGGTCGAATGCCAGAAAACTTGAAAACACGACGCCTGTGACACGTTATCAGGGCCCATTAGATGTTCATAATCGGTGCCCTAGCATAGGTGGAGGACAAGAAGTCAAGCAGGAACTTTCACCGCTGAACTACTATCTCACTGATTTTTTTACGGCCAGCAGGCTACCTAGCCATATAAGTAACCGTTTATATTAGGAACCACACGCTTTGATACAAATTAAAACGACTGCCCAAGGGGTACCAAGTGGCCAATTAACAATGTGGTCGACAGCATGGCAATTTTCTCAAACTTCAAGGTTGCTACCGGTCACGGATTTACGGGTTCAAGGATTGATACATAGGATCAAAGACTTCACCCAAGCTTTCCAGGTTGGGTGTGTTCTTGTCTTTCAATGGATTCCAATCATCTAAAAGGTACAAGTAAAAAAGGGGGCTGCACAGCTTTTAATTTCTCAGTGCTGGCCAGTAAGCACCAGCGCGAGAATTCACATAATAAAGCATCTAAAAGTGCTTCAAACTGGGTTGTAGATGCAGCGGAAACAACGGTCGGAGGAGGGTTATTTCAAGCACTAACTATCCGAAATTAGAAAAATCATTCTTTAGTGAAATCGTGCCATCTGCGCTTGAAAATCTCTTTAGCATAGCATCACTTTGTATTTTTTGGGTCAACGGGGAAAAACCTTTTGGCCAAACCTTGCTAAAACAAGCCATAAGTAAGTAGTAGGTACTGTTGGAGGCAACATTACTCTACGGAGAAGAGTGCAAGCACCTGGAGACGCTTTCCATAATCAACGGTTTTCAGTCCAGCAACCAACTTCATAACAGTTTGTTGGAAAACCCAATGTGGGTTACGTCGCTCTTGCATTCTTGGTAGACAACTTGGTTGGTGTATCCAAGAGGGGGTCTCACGTAGTCCCAAGACAGTATCTGGAAGTTCATGCGAGTAATACGGAGGAAGTTGTACCGAATCATTCGAAGAACGACTAATGCGTTTTAAGCCAACTTCTAATGGACATATTTGACGACTGCCAGAAAATTAAATCCTTATTGACATCTCTCGCATTGTCTTCCGGTACATTCTCACCATTCACTACAAAAAACTTTTATTGATGTTCTTCCGACCGGCATAGGGACGCACTTTTCTTCATTCAGAGGGAGATGCCAGTCCAGTGACCCGTGTTTTGTGGCGAAAATGCATCTGGAAGTTCACTGACAAATATACGAAAAAGGAATATTCCTAGGACGGAGCCTTGAAGGGCTTTGGTGAACACCGAAGCAGAAGAAGAGTAGGCTGAAGCCACTTTGACTTGGAATATTTCATTTTATATGAAGGCCTTATTCCAGTATAGAATTTCTCCATAAGTCACTTACTCAAGTTTCGGATCAGCAAGACGTGTAAGGGTTCATCGAATGCTTTTGAGAAGTAAAAAGACATGGAGTCTAAGATGAGTCCATCGATTCTGCTTGTTGAGAATATCCTTCAAGCAAGAACGATATGGGAGAAGCCATGATGTGCCGGGGATATCTATGTGCTGATACTGAGGTGATAAAGACTGGGCCGCTTGAGAATGTGTTCCATCACCTTGCACGGTATGCTAGTGAGGCTAATGGGCCTATAGCCATAAGTGGTCACATGGTTTGCAAATTGGCGTGATGACCACCTACTTCCAAGAAGAGTAAAGGTTGTCTACGCCGAGCGACTGACGAAAAATCGGGCAAACATGTTTTGTCCATATGATCGATGTTTCTTTCAGGATCCTTGGATGGACATCGCCTAGCCCCAAAGCGCTTATTGGGTTTGTTTTGTGCTAGAGTTATCAAGCCTCCTCCTCTGTGAAGCCCAATTAGGTGAGAGGCTGTTCGTAGGTACGCCTTGCCAAGACCGGATAAGATGGTCGCTTGGGCAGACTACAGACCAGCATAGTGTTCTCAAATAGCACTAATGATTCACTTATGGGTTCCCCGTTCCTACTCTTTTTTCGGTAGTGTTTCATGTAATCAAACAGCACTTTTGTTTCTTAAAGGAGGCTTAGTATCACTACCGGTTTTTGAAGGTTTCATTAGCGGATTTCTGATTTACTGCGATTCCACAATTTACAAAATGATAGCTCGCCTTCCAGGTTTCCTGTAGTTATCTTTTTGGAAAATAGTTGTGACCTTATTTCCAGAAGACGCTGAATCCTTCTGGATAGCTTCTGGTTCGTTTGACTGCGCGCCGGATTCTTTGGGACAAACAATGCATCATCTTCGTGAACTTTCAGGACACTAGTATTGTATGCTTAATCAACTAAAGCTGGTTCCAGTTTAAGCAGGCCAAGGAATATATGCACTCATGAGAAGTCTGCGCGGCAGAGGATTCGAACACGTTTGACCTTCCGGGGTCCTGACCCGAAAGCAGATGAAATCAGAAGTCAACCGACAGTGGTTACTATTTCAAAGAAGAGCTTCAATTATCACTTGATCAACGAAGTGACTTTCTTTGATGACAACAAGCTCCAGTAGGGATGGTAGTTGGCCTACGCGGTGTATGGTAGGTCTGATAACATGTTAAGTCCAAACGCACTGTTGGATGACTTTAGTCAGCGCCGATGCAAAAAGTCCACTAGACACGGTGCGCTGAAACTCCATCCAGGAGGCGTTAAGAGCGGTGAGGTCACCTACCAGCAAAAGATACGCAAATTGGTAACTGTAGAAGAGTTGCTCAACCGTTTCTATGAGTCTTCCAGCGGACTTAATGGGAAACGGTAGACCACCATAAGAAGATAATTGGTCCCAAGCAGCGGAATTTGAATCCATAGTGCATCACAAAAGGGTGCAGTAGTGGTGTCAGAGAAGAAAATAAGAATGGACAGGGTCACTTTTAAGTGTAGAGCAGCCCCAACTGCCCCCCGGCCTTTTGAATCCGCCCAGAAAATGGAGCAATGATCTATGGAGATCTCGACATCAGAGACTTATGTTGAGATCCAGGATTCTGTAAGTGTCATTATGGACGGTTTATACTAACTTGAAGAATGTTAGACGCTTGTTGAAAGACTGAGACCTTTCGTGGATGAGCACTTCATAACCAGTTCTGTTGCATCCGAAAGGTCGGGAGCAGAGGAGTGTCGTGCCACCAAATGGATTGGCAGATTTATTAATTTTACGCTGGATTTGATTCCGGGGCTTCGAAGGTGCCTCTGTGGCGTACTTGTCTTCCGCCTGCCTTGAAATATCCAATGTCTCCTGTTCATCTGTGGGGGGAGGCAGTTTGCCCCCTGATTTGCGCCAACCATTCGTTTCTGGGGCACGCAATTTTTCCACCCGTTCGGGAGTTCTAACATTTTCTGCTTGAACCACATTTTGGTCTTCTGGCTTCTCCATTGTTCGATGATTTGCGGTGAACTTGCCTTCATTTCGTTCCGTGGGGTCACGGGCACGATTTGCCCATCAAAATACCTATGTTAGACCCTGTTTTGTCGCTTTTACGTTGAGTTGAAAGACCAAGGAGTATTGCCTTTCGTGGCGCCATGAAAGGGCTTGTTTCTGTATACCACTGGCCCTTGAGTTAAGCAAGTAGCTATCCGATTGGGCGAGGTCTGCGTGGCTTTTTCGACAACAGTACCTTTCCTTTTGTGTTTATACAGACTCGCAGCTAGTCCACGATCAGCGTCGTTGATTCGAGATTTAAAGAATTTTCCTGCACGACGTTGTCGGAGTTGTGGCTTTGTTCCTCTGGGCCACAGATCAGCACTCTCCCTACACATTTGCATCGCGCGAGTGTTTTTCCGCATCCACTATCATTCCATCTCAATCCAAGTTATCAATAAAACATATTATCACATCTGACAGTGGATTTTATCCTAACTATCTCGTAGAATAGTTTAAGTAGTTTGGTTGAACTGATTTTTTATTTTCGAGAAAATCACCGGAACATATTTTATTTTATCAACATTAACAACGACCTTCAAAGGAAAGTTCTGTTCACATCACTCCCGTTTAAAATCTTCCTCCCGTTGTCGTGAGTCCATACGGACGGGGGAAGCGGTGAATTTGAGTTTCGCCCTTATTAGAACTCACTTCTAGCCATGTCAGTGTTTGAAGAAATCCCGCAACCGTTGAAAGCAACCTACAAGAAGGTTTTCGGATTTAGTTGCTTTGTGAACCAGGAGATACCAAGAAGTTTACACCGGCGATGGACTATTTACCTGCAGGCTTGTGTAGGTGTAAGTTATCTGGATTGTGTTTGAGCCAAAATCCAAACGCTGAATATGCATCCCTAGTGAAGTGTTTGAAGCCCAATAATGTTTTAATGGGTGTGAGAATTCTACTCATCTGGTATTTCATATTTCGGCTGAAGGAAGGCGGGCAATTCTGTGCGCATCATTAAGGATGTCTATGCTATGCTATCATTCGCAAGTATCATGTACTGGATAGTGTACTTTTAATGCGCTGGAGAAGCTTCACGGACGCATTTTTCTATCGTCAGTTGTGGCATATTTATTCAATACTTTTCACCTTTGCATAGTAGTGCATCCTCGACTTTTTAATAATAATAAGAAGAAGAATAATCAAAAACACCCTCATTTTTTTCGGTTGCAGGCAATTTGCTCCAGGCTGATTGTGAATTCTGTAAACCACTCTAAGGCGATGTTTACTCATTTGAGCAGGTTTTTTCTGCTCTAGCCCTCTTAATACATATAAGCAGTCTTGAATGCGAGGCGACCTCCGAGGAAAGGGAAAGTACCATCAAATCAGAATTCAAGGAATCAACCCAAATGTTCCTCTGGAGAAGTACGGTTGCCTACACATTTTCTGCTCAACGGTTTTAATTTTTAAACCCAGTTTTCAATCGTGATAGCCTGCAGCATGAAAGAAAACTAAACGTAAACGTTTCTCAGTTTATAGAGTTTGCTGTTTTCCTGCATCGTGATTATACAACGTCACTTATCGCCTATGTGGACAGGCGTAACGTTTGTTTCACTTAAGTCTGGAGCACGGAATAGTAGCTGCGGTACAACTTACCAAGCAGGAAGCCCAAACTTTTGATAAAGCATAAGGGAAAAACCCCAAGTTTGCTTTAGCATTCCGTTAAGCACGGCATCCGAAACTTTATTTACTAGAACTCAAAAGGCTCCAAGAGGATCTCATCCACTCACGGTGTATTCTGCCCAAAAATGTTGGTAAACGGTTCTTTTGCCAGTGAATCACAGTATCTATAGGCGGTATTATCTGAAACTGTTTTAATCCCGATGAGAACAACCGTATCCGGTTTTTCACACTGTCCACGAACATAGTGAATGTGTGGGATAGCCTTCCAGTAGGTTTCCTAGTTGCAACCACAGCCGATTGGCCTAAAGTACTACTAGACTGACGTCCGTCCAATGTCGGACACACTATGGTTACTGCAATGAGACAAACTTTAGGTGATGTGGTGAACAGCCTGCTCAGAAACCCGATATGCTGAAGCTTCCAGGAGCTTTTTACGCCCTGCTTTTTTAAACATCGATTAATTCAATTAAATCATTATTCGCGGGTGGAATTCACAACCGCGCTTCAATAATTTCCAGCAACGTTGAAGTAATGAAGATGGAGGGAAGATAAAATACCTTACACTCCTGTAATTATGCTGCTCAAGATATTTTCAAACTATTTTGTAATTAGCGTACAACAATTTGCACATGTGTTTAAAGGGAGTCTCACATTTCTGATATTTTTCAAACGGACATTCTGCACAAAGTCTGCCTCATGTTTCCGTTGCTACGATATTTGAAGTATCGCAGTGCAACATATCGCAGTATAATTTATCACAGTAGAACATAAGGGTGGTGGAAACTAATGAACTGCACCAACCTTGTGAGCCCCCCGTGAAGAGAACATTCGTTTGCTGTCCAAAATTTTTCAGCAGCCTTGCGGACAGTTTTAAAGAAATTAAACTTAAATTATTGAGATCACCCGATTAATCCAGGTAGGTTAAACGAAAAACTAAACAGTATTTCCTCGAAATCGCTCCTTTTTGTCTTACATGAATGTGTAATAAAATAGAAACTTCAGGAAATAAATACGAAGTAGTCATGTTAATTTTATTGGTAAAGTGACATACCTGAAGAAGGAGTGTGCAGTGAAATTGTGGCAACCAACATACTAAGTGCCTCCTTCCGCATTGTTTGCCTGCTTGAGGAATATCACTATAGACCGAAGCATCGTCATACCTTGGAAGATCATGTGTTGGTGTGACGGATGCCACAAAAGAATGCTGATTACAGAGATGGCAGTGGAATTTATCAGAAAGAATGGCGTGTGTTCTTGAAAGCAAGAAATTAAATTTTGTAGATGACATCTAAGTTTAGTCACGGTCTAGGAGCAGTTAGAATAAGTTTGTATTTTGACAATCCAACTTGTAACAAGCGTAAGTGTTGCGGTCATCAAAAAGCGATGGCAATGAAAACACTAAATCCTCAATACAGTATAAATGATTTATGGACTTTTCAAACCAAACTTGCGCGATCATTGTTCCCACAATTATGACCAACAGTACAGGAATGCCACAGTCGAGTAGTTATTTTACATCCCTGAAACAATCCAACAGAGGTAATCACGTTAATCCAGGGACAAACCAGGAAAGTGAGATAATCTGTCAAACATTCATTGTCAACAGGTAAATCAAACATCTCACAGGCATAAAAATTTGGTGGTGCAGCAAAAATCCACTAGCAAGGAAAAAAGGACCATAAATTTTCCTGTTAAATGTTCAGGATAGATCGAAAGGACTTGCTAAACCTTAAAATCAACTTTTGCCCATAATTTCCACTTAGGTTTTCGCTTATCCTTGGTTGTTCGCTGTCAAGACTGGTGAAGGCGCTGCCCGCCTCACAGTTTTGTTAGTACTGACCGGTACATATTGCGGGCCGCAAAATTAAACTGCCGACAAAACAATATTCAACAGCAAAAAGTTTTCCTTCGTGCATGTTCATTTATCTTCTCGTTTTTCTGTTGACATGTACTGTAAATATATTGCGAACTATGACGTTCGGTGTAAAAGAGCTCTTTGTGCCAATTAGATGAAAGTTTGTCCGAGAATCGTGTTACCATATTTACGTTTTGGTTGTACGGGAACCAACAACAAATCTGCCCTGACTCGTTCCAATTTACGCTCAGATTTGTTCAATCTACATTTGACTTATCCGAAGATTTCAAGGTCACTCCACTCTCAGTCAGAACAAAAAAATGCTTCCTTTATTTCTCAACCACCATTCTTCTATGCAGATTCTTTGCGGCCACAAAATACTTCATTTGTATTGGTGCCAGGCAAATGTTGAACTACAACCTTAGGATGTGAGCACTGCATAGGGGCACTCAGTAGCACAAGTGTGCCCTTAACCGGTGTTTGGCCAGTTAGGGAAAATTAAACAAAGGCGAAAAAATTTCGGTTCGGTATGCTTTGATATGGATCATCTGTATCACCGGTAGGTTTGGCATTTTGCCTCTAAATGGAGTTTCTATGGGATAAAACCTTCCCATTGGGTGAGTAAGGTCCCCATGTTGCTGAATGGCAAACAGTGTGTTCCACACATCTGGTAGCTGGGCAATGAACCTGCGCTTCCATAAACCTGAACAAGTATCTCCTCAAGAGGTGTGAAAGTAACATATAGTGCAGTCTCGAGAGAGGTCACAGTCGCCTTCATCTTGAAGCGCCCTCGCTTAAAAGTAAACCGCCGTTAGCATGCGACCAGTGCGTTTGGTTTTTGGTCTGACAATTCACTAGAAACAAAACCGGAGGTTTTTATCGCGGAGACCGAGTGTCAGAATTGCAGTTTAAACTGCTGCTTGAATTTTCTCTCCATTTGAATGGGCTAGTTTCTGGTTAATTACCACACATTCTGCCCCATTGGTGAGCACACATTCATGCTAGATGTTTCGAAACATTAAAGTCTACTATACTTAGCTGTACATACTCTAGAGAAGAAAAAGAATAGGCTTATTTTATTATCTTGCCTCGGTACGGTTTAAGTTACAACAAACCGTAACCTAAATCAAGCCAAACATTTTACGGCACTCTCATGTGTTGTTGACTGAGACGTCACCATAAGTTTACTTGAGCTCAAAGACATGTTTTGTATGAGTTACTTAAGGCTTTAACCATGAAATCTGTACACAAAGTATGATAATCCACAGGACAATGTAACCTAGATAACATAACGATACACATGTGTTTATGCGTGAGCCTCTTCCGATTTCAGTCCGGTGAGCTGTTTGACGGTCGCCACCACATATTGCGGCAAAAGAGTCTTGTTTCACACCATTGACTGGCTTTATCGCATCGGTCCTCTGCTATGATAGCTAGCTTCACATTCAACAGCTTTCGACAGAAAATGCTTTATTCTCATCTCACATGAGTACAAAATGATGCACTTTTAAGTGAGGAGCGAAAGATTCCGTTTCAACTTCAGTGTCCAGGTGACTGCCTGTAGAAGCAACTCACGTGAAGGGCTGCCCATCTCTCCAGATGCAACTCAATCTACCACGCACACTGTTAGAGGGCAACAATTTTCATTTCTACTATGGACCTAAGTGATATTAGACATTTCACATCAGTTCAGTTACGGTGAGATATCCGTTTGCGCGCTACCTAGTCCTACTCAAATAGAAGCCACAAAATAAGGGCATTCTGCAAAAACTTGTTTACTAGTATAACAACGAGGATAGCAGACCAGAGATCTGGACTGTAGACTACATCATTTATAGCAGTCACTTAAGTTTGATAATTTGTTCACTGTCTATAACGCTTACCTTTTATTGAAAAATGTTTATCATCAGAGCGTAACCTGATTGTTGCCTTTTTATTCTATTTCGGGAAGAATAAGCCAGAAGTGTTTCTCTGATGTTCTGGTTGCGAATAAATTACCAACTTAACTAAAGGCCTGCTGAACTGACCCAATAGAGCAACGTTTATTGCACCTTCTGACACACCAAAATTTTCTTTACAAAAGAGAGGAATGAAGAGATGTAATTCATCATGACATCTTAAGTTTGATCCCACAGAATTTGACTGACGAAGCAGGTGTTAAACAAAAACGCTGATTTCAAAAATGACTTTGAGGTCAAATGACCGTAAGGATGCTTTCTAGTACACAACACTGGCATAAACTTGATGAGAGAAAATTGGCACCTCTAATGCACGGCTAGTTTGGAGCCCATTTAAAAGTTGTGGTTTATACCACAACTTCTTAAGACATGTCAGGTGCCTTCTCGCGTTCTATTTTAGCATGAGCATCAGTCGACACTTTCAGTACCACCTGTGTTGCTGTTAAGCCTGGTAGGTTAGGTAACGGTTTTGAAAATTCCGACTGTCGTCCTTAGAGGGCTTACAATACTTGTTGTTCCTGATATGCACATTTTTCCAAAATCATAGTCAGTTAGCGGAGAGAGTACCTCCGAATATTGAGTGTGGATATCATGCGATTCGGAAGAAACAGACTTACAAGAGTTTGGTTCAGTTTCTTGGCGACAGCAGTCTCTGTACTACACAGAGGGCCAAAATAGAAAAACCCATCTACGCGATTCATGTGTTTAAAAAAGTTAACCTTCTCTGCGACTGCAAATCTTTTTTGCGGCCAAACCGGAAAAAAAGTAAACAAATGATATTCATATTACATTACAGAAGTACCTGCTGTGGTTAGATGTATGCGATTCAAAAGTTGAATACTTTTGATAATAGTGGCCTTTAAGGAGAAAGACAAGGAGAGAGAAAACGGCATGTTATAAATAGTTAGCGCTGTTCAAGGGGGTACATGTTGAATCGAACCTTACACTTCTGGCAAACTGTGAAGTGTTAGTCCGCTGAGTTAATTATTTGACGTCTCTCTACGCAAACTTACTGACTTTGATCTACATTACTGGTTATGGCTGTTGGTTTAACTATACTCTTAGAATACCGAGTGAGCTTAAATACTTTTATTTGCACTGTTCTTAGACTTTGATCGTCGTTATTTCGTCCTTCAAAGTGTGCCAATTGGAGGGTTTATTCTGGACTTTTCTGAAGAACGACGTTGTTGCCACAGACAATAGACCTGCGATATAAATCAGGAAGAATTCCACAAACATCCGAAACATTACCCTTAAAATCTTCTATCCACTATTGTTTCATTGCGTCAGTTATGTTCAAAAGCCACTCTTGTAATACTGCGTATTTCCAGTCAAACCTTAACCAAGGCTTCCTGGATAGCATCCGATTCGCACATTGGCCATGCAACCTCTAACTACAGATGTGCTACAGATCTACCCAGGCTTGAAAAAAGTTAGTTGTATCCTATCTGTCAGAAAAGGATAGTGAGGTTAGTGAGTGAGGTTAGTGGCGTGCATCCACACAACCATGCTACAATCAATAAATGCCACGCATGGAACGACGTCAAAGAACTAGTATTGAAAATGTGCGTTAAGGCTTCGTGAGGTTCATGGACATGCTAGATAGGGTTAAAAATTCGATTAATAACGATATATTTCTAGTCTAGTAGTTGAGACTAGTGGTCGCCTGATATAACTAGGTTTTGAAAAGTTATTAACTCACGCACTCTAATATTTGTACCTTACAAACTGGGTTGTTCAGAATGGTCCACTGAATACGAAAGATTCTTCTGAGCTTTTCACATAAATATTTTCACATAAACAAGTAAATACGCACATATATACATACATACATACATACATACGGTAATACACAAATACTTTTCGCAAAAATACATAAATACTTAGTCTTTCTTGGTGTGAAATACCCACACTGGAAACGGAACCGTCATTTCGGAAAGTGAACTCTTCATATTGGTCTCTAAGTAGTCTGTCAGTGAATGCTCACAATTTTCTGGATATCCATGTTATATCATTTTGAAAGTATTCCTAATTTATCAGAAACTCTACAGTCAACATTAGCCATCACTCGAGTGTTAGGGATAACAACCGTCGCCTTTTTGCAAGGAACTTGTTTCGGCCGAGGATTAGACAGGGTGGCTACTAGAATCTCTTGATTTGTTTACTCTTTTGGGGTAGTACAATTTAAGGACAACGTTTAGCGAAATACAAGTTTTGCATGGACATAAAGGGTATGCAGAAATAACTGCCAGTGTGACAAACATTGTGTTGCTGACAAGCATTGCAGACAAACGATGAGTACAAATCGTGCAACTGACATTCGGAATTCCATTCACCTAAAGTCAGGCAGAATCCAAGCGGATTGCCTACACTGGCTGTTGAACCAATAGAGACCACATAGCCATCATTGAATTACAATGCAGCTAGCGCAGTCCAACTTGAACAGAAATTTCTGAACCTTTATAATTATTTCATCGTTCCGGTGCGTGTACCTTCAAACAACCTACAAAATTTTGTCGATATTGCTTCTTGGCAAAACACTGAACTGCACACAACGGATCCCCAATGAAACAAACCCAGTGAATTCATATTGTAAATCTTCTGACATACGTCGAAGGCATGCTAACTATTGTCCGACTTACTGACACCATACTATTAGACGAACAAAAAATCAAGATCCCAAATAATTTGTTCGAGATGGAATTGAACACTATTAATAAGTCGTTTTAAAGTGCTCTAAATTCAGGAAGAACGAGTGTAAGGTCAAGAAAACGGCACAAATCTTATGGTTTTGTAACCCAAAGAGCTTTTAGGTTCTACAGAAACAATTATGCCCCGGATGTTCGGAGGACATTGACAAACAAAATCGTGCCGATCACGGTGTGAAAGCAGGATGCACTTGATAGAGTCCTTATCAATAGCTGTGTCTGGCATAAATCGATACAAACACACTCTGTGGGGTCAATCATCTATCCGTACATTAGGATGGTGTCGACGAAGGACTCGACTGGATTTCTGGGTTTAGTTTAGTAATACAAATAGCATATATAGTATAGTATAGTATAGAAATATGAGTGAGTCACCATCCACCAGGAATGGATGTTTAACTTTACACGAGTGAGATTTAATTTGCAAATACTAGAGAACGTTTGTGAAACTTTGGTTGTTCTGTCTGCCCGATGAACTCTCAAGAGATGGAACTGAAAGTCGCTTGTCAGATACTTTTCATTAATCACGTCAGAATGTCTTAACAAGCAACAAAATGCTTTTCAAAACATTCAGTTTGCGAGCTTTAACTTCAGAAACAAAAACCCTGGCGGAAACTTACGCTTAACCAAAACGTCTAATGCGGATATTATTTTGAGATGCACAGTCATGTGACCTGTCAACCATGGTATCAGGAACCTACTGAGACCCTGAAACTCCACCAAAATCTCAATAGGGATGCTGGCAAGCATCCAGGCCAGTCAATCATTCAACAATTCAGCAAAAGCCGATGAGTGTTCAGGGACGCCACAGACGCACGACCGAATGTGATCAGCGTCCAGGACTTTCATAGAACCACGATCGTTGTTGATGGATGTTCACTAAACGCCTATCAGACAGCTTGGATCAATGTCAAAAAGTGCCCTTTAAATAGCACGGGGCCGTTGTAACTTTTGCACTCGCACGCACTCGCTTGTTGTAATAAAACTGTGTTCCTTGTTGGTGAGTTCTTTTTCTGGCACTAGCCACTGGAGCAGGAACAGTAGTCAGATATAACACACTGGATACCGTGAAAAAGCCCACCGGCTGGCTACATCGAATAACTGTTTATTCAGACTGCTTTTTTTCCGAGGGCCTCAGAAGACCGAAGGCATGGATTTGGTCAGGTTGTGTGTTCTTAAAATCCATCAGTTATATGTCAGGTTTACATCGTTGTAACTGTCACTTAAAATAGCATTTAAATTTAAATTATGGGCTGAACAACTTATGGATATTGGATAATTCTTGATCATATTTAGTCAAGACGTTAAACCAAAAATGACTTTGACATTAGCTGCGTTATGGACGCGGATATCAAATCAGTATGCTGGAAACTGGGAGCCTAATAGCACCTAGCAGTTTTTAAGCGAAAAAGAAATGTGGATTGTTTGATGGAAAGTAAAGGAGGATTATGACGCGTAAGGAGAGAAAAATGTTTTGACCGTATCCAACTGGTTCCGTAAAAGCATTTGTGATACGGCAAATGCGAACGTTTTTGGGAGCCACACAAAATCTAACACACTGTGAAAGCTGTCCTACTGTTAATTTTCCAGTTGTTGAACCTAGCCATGATACGCGTGAACGACAGGCAATTAGTTTGTGACATCTAGGCTGCGTTCTTACTCAAGTTCGATCAATCAGCAATCCAGTGGGCCTCGAAGAATACACGAAACATTCAAGCTTGCTAGGGCGAAATTGGCAGCCACAAACACCCGCGAAAACGAAAAAACAGGGGAACGTGAATTGTGTCAGGATGGACTGGTGCAGCTAAATGATGTCGACAGTATCCAATGACTGTCGCCACCGTTTTATGGGCAACGTAGACCCGGCCGCTTCGTTTTTCTAAAGATGGATTGGGAAATTTAGCCAAAGAGATTCTAGACAATACCAGAAAACTTTGAAAGGTAATGCGTTGAAATCCACCACTAGAACTATCTGTCGTACATAGGTGATACTTTGTTTCAACTGTAAAATGTCGACTATCCATTATTTTACTGACGACCTAGTCCAGGACCACATGATTTTCTGTGCCCAGATTGTTTCACTCCACATTTTATTCTATTCTATTCTATTTTATATACTAAAAGAGCTCTTACGTTTATGAATGATCAGACTTTAGCTCAGTGTACCTAATATATCAGGTTTGGTGGCTTCATTGTAGCCTGTTTTGACAGCTTTTAGCATTTCGAAAAAGTTCACTTATAAAGAGCCTTTTAACAGTCTCTCAACGTGGTCTATTTACCGTCTATCCGCCAACAGGTCTGAGTAATTCAGCTACTTGTCAACGTGTACAGAGACCTGGTGCTTATATATGTGTGCGTAACATTATAATGGTGAATTTGTGACCACAAAATTTTAGTCGTACATAATTCATGTACCAGGGTCGACCGTGAGGGCAGGATATTCCGATCTGGATTCCATCAAATCTTACTCAATTGTTCTATTTCCTACATCACACCGGCAAGTCATGCTTGAATGAAAAAGAAGACTTGCCGTTCCTCCGCAAGAGATGTGTTTTGCTATTACAAGTACTCCATTCCTGCGAAGCGTTTTGGATGCTTTTTGTGATATAACTTATCTGTGCCAAGCAGCATATCTCAGAGGACGAATATCACAGATGTGGTCAAGTCCATCAAACCCCTAAAAAATGAACAGGATTCTGGATGAGTTTTTTTCAACCGAGTGCGTATGTAGATGAATAGTATTAAGACCGATGTTGAACTATGTTCTGGGTTAAAACCTCATACAGCAAAAGCCTCAGTGTTCTTTTGCAAAGGCTCTTTAGTTATGAAGACTCCTTTAAACGTTCTTCGATGAGGTTGACGCGTAGCTGTATAAATCCAGCTGACATAATATCCGTACAGATGTCGTTATGGTCCCATATTGTAGAATGCTCATATCTTTTCACTTCAAGAGCTGGCTCCAAAATTACATTGCAGGAATAGCACAAGGTAGATGGAATACAAATATAGGTACCTCAGAAAATGTTGCATGAAAGTCACTCTAGCACTTTTGATTCTCTCCAGGCGAGTAGCGTAATCCCTACGAAGATATAACCGCGTAGGAATGGGCCTTTTAGTCTTTTTAGAAAAGAAGGACAACGGTGGGGCCACCAAAGGAAGCAACCTTTGATGTCATTCTTTGTGGGAATGATTCATTTGTTGTGTATTAAAACCCAACCATTCGAGGGGTTTATTCTTCCGGGTGTAGAAAAAGGGTATTACAGCAGCAAACGAAGAATGCAATCAGTTTTCAAGACTGCCCTACGAGAAAATTAACCAACTTCGCGGTTTACCTTATGTTGCCTCCATTAAGCTACCTAAATTTGGAAACGGTCAGACCCATCAAGCTTTAATCAACAGACAAATTGAGATTATCCCAGATTATCAACAAGTTTGTCTTATAATATTGGGCGTGACCAGCAAGACTGACAAAATCATTCTAATATCTGGGATTCGGTATTGGACCAAAACCCTAAAGTATACGGTTTACTGATCAGCAAAGTATCTCAAGGAGCGTCGCTTAGCAGCTCCGAGACTGTGCCAGTGGAATTCCTATAAAATCACTAACTGAGATTATTTGGCAACATCCGGCTAACGCTTTGAAGAGCATCCAAGTTGATGGACCAGAAGCCAGTTGTAGTGGTAAAGATGTTAATAATACTGTCGCCGCTGTTCAAGACGTTCATTATTATCGTGCTGGTGATAGGTATGCTGATGGTGGAAATGCTGACGATGGTCGCGGCTGTCATAGTGATAAAGATGCTAATGATGGGTTTGATAATTGTGACAGTGATTTCTGAAGATGGTAAGGATGACCATAAAATTAACAATGGTGATACTGTTAGTTGATGAGGATGATTGTGATAATGCAACCACTGCTGATGCTTTCATGGTGATGATGCTGACGACAATGTCGATAATGATGATCGTGGCGGTGGTGATGCAAATGCCTTTGATGGATTT
>SJOL01008280.1:0-45423 GCA_004794785.1 Opisthorchis felineus | reverse complement strand
TATTACGTTCTCTGTTTAATTCTGTCCTCTTTTGACAGTGCGAGTGTGAAAAGACGACGGTCACAATGTTGGAGCAATTAGTTCCAAACTTTCTAACCAGACAAACCTGCAGACATTTGCTCACAAAAGTAATTTTATGAGAATCTCCATTCCGTGATGATGGTTTTATCCAGCGCATTTGTATGTTATCCTGTTTGTTACAGTGATTTAATCACCGTCTGCTGGAGGCGGCAGTATTTAGATCGATGATTATCTCAAACGATATTTGTCATTTCTGAAATGTTCTGGTAGCTTCCGGCTGACCACTCAAGCGTGGATGTTGCTAACCATCTTCCGAAGAATTAGACACGTGCTTTGCTCAGTTTGGTCAAAATTTCTGGCCCAGTTTTCACAAATTAATGTGACGAAAGACTTCCCCACGCAACTCACTCACCATGTGATGCTAAAATTCAACGCTGATAATTTTCCACCCGGCTTCATCAATGATAAACACATAGATACATGTAAGTTTCCTCTCTGTAAGCTATGTCAGCATGATAGGAGTTTCTATTCACTAAACAATAGTCAGGGGTGGATGAATCGAACAAACCATTCTATATGAAGGGAAACTTCAATCAATTTCGGTAAACGAGTACCTTGTCCACACTGGTTCTAAGACCGAAAAAAAGAGCTCTCGGAATCGAATTTCTGTGATAGAGGTGCGCAACTCATTTGCATGTCCTGATCAAGACGGTTAAACTACATGCAAATTAGATTGATTTCTTAGGTATCTACAGAAACTCCGAAGACTTGTTGATTAAAAATGGAATTCGTGATTTGTTATTAGTTTCCACAGGGTGAAAAGAGTAGAAATGAATCCTTAGATCTGTTTTGCTGATTTGGTCTTACATTTTTTCCCAGCAGTGTAATTGTGAAAACGTTTGACACTACACCCGCATCACTTTTAAGACAGGTTTTCTGCAGACAAAAACGTTGATAATAATGAACCATACCACACTATTTCTGCTTGCGTACCTTTCTGCGATCACAAGTTTTTTTTAAACGAAGATTTGACGTACATGTACCGTATTACATCTGGAGAATTTTCATTATAGTTTAGCTACAGTTAATTTTGTGATAATTTATTTGTTCTGCTGTGAAATTTGGCCAACGGGAAACTGTTATGGCCGCAAATTTGATCTTGACGATGCAAACCACAAAACGTTCGTAACTGCAAGTTTTATACCGAAAGCAAATGCGGGAGATAGGCACTGTTTACGAATATACTAACCGATTCCCTATACAACGTTTCTCAATGGAGAAGTTGTGAGCAGACGCCGAAGCGATCCACGTGATTAAATTTGGGACTGCTGTAACAATAAGCAAAGCATTAGGACTGGTTATAGTTGCCATTTGAAGTGTGTGTTTGCATTGGAATAGATATATATGCATACATATACATCAAATATGTAATAAACACAAACGAATGAGTGAAACAGAAATGGGTAGATAGAAATACTCCCACTAAAGTCCACTTGAAACTTTGAACGGTTTGGTGATATGGCGCTGAAAGCAGTATGGATCGTTAAATGCTTGCTAGAGTGTGGTCAAATTTTATTATATTTCGCCGTCAGCGAGATTCTACCTGGTGCGAAAAGAACCAAATGACAAGTAGTGAACTCGTATACCTTGTGGAATGGGTAACTAAAAGTGTACTAAAACATTGGTTCCTCCGGTGTGTTCACTGGTAGTTTAGTGTGTAGCCGATGGTCAGTTTGCAACGGCTTGTCCATTAGCTTGCAAGCTTTCCGTTCATTAATCGGGGTGACAAAATCAGTTTGTGGTTGAGTGGGTACATACTCTTTCCTAGCTTGGGTATATATAGTTGTCAATCAACCCAGTCGCGCAGCCGTCAGCTGTCAACTCGACTGGTGACAAAACGTAAGTCTGGAAATCGTAGAATAGAGCAAACACCGATAACGAGCTTGTTTGTTGTTCAGTTGACGAGTTGCACCAAGTATAAGCCTCGAAAAAAATATGTCCATCCTACCCAACAGGTTACGTTTTGCTAAAGAGCTTCAAATACATGTTGAAAACATTCCAACGATTCTTTAGTGGCTAAAACCGGTATTCGTTCCCCAAAGCATTGTGTACCATCATCTTCGTGCGACGTAAAATCTGGTATTGTCACACAAGGAAATCTGCAACTGCCGTCTGATAGCTGAAAGATGGCGAAGAAATTGGCAAAGAAAGTATCCATTTAGAAGTTTTCAAAACGTACACCTCCGCTCTTTTTCGCACTAATGCATGGATTATGCTTTTAGATCTGGGAAAGCGCCGTTCTTCTACTCAAATGCAATGCCTCCGCTCTTCCACCTCTAGACAAATTCGTTTATGACAAAGATCTCAGTACTTGTCCGTTGGATGTAACTTTCAGTTACTTCCTACTGTTTATGGGTTGCTTTGTGCGTGTAAGACAATTACCTGCCGACCAACCAGGCCGGTTACCGCCAGACAGACACCTTCGCTGCCCGCTGTATTATAGGGCTATGCTACAAATAACGATAGCCCAGGTTTGTCTGCCCAAGTGTTTCCCGCAAACTGTTCGATTTCATGAGCTGAGAAAGACTGCAACATACGGGAATTGAATGGCATTTCAACAAAGTTGCTCGGTCTTTTGTGCTGGTAATAAGCAGCTGCGAATGCACGAGTGAATAGGTATGTCAGTAGTCAATCTTGCAATGTTTGCCTGTGGTTCGGCAGGGCAGCGCGATGTCTTCAACTTCGCAGCTCAGCTAGAACCATGAACTGGCTACTGAAAACTTTCCCTAATCACGGAGATCACATATCCAAACGGCATCTCCACGCCACGGATACCCAAAGCGCCTCCCGTCGAACTTAAACACAGCCACTTAAATCCAAGACCTTTATTCAGATAGGACTATTTGGAAAGAAGGGATTGACACTGAGATGCGGACAGCCTGTTGCGTCAGAGTCAACCAGCCTCTATCACTGTGTTCTAGCACCACGTGGTCCGTTATTTGGAGAGGATTTCATTCAAAACACGACGACATTGGGGACAAGATTCACAAACTACGACGTTTTGGGTCCTGCCTTGGAGTGCTTTTAGGAATTGTGTAAATCGTTAAGAAGAAATTCTCAAGTTAACATAACCGCTGGAATAATCATACACCATTCTCCAAATCGTCGTGCTTTTACCAAATAGTTTAAGTCCACTTGGAATATACTGAATAAAATGATGATTCCCAAAACTCGAGCCTGTTATCTTCTAACAGTTACTGAGTCTGATAAAACGGTTGGACGAATACAAGGCACACAAATATTAGGTTACATTCACGCCACAAAAATCCGACAATTTCAAGGTACTTGAAATATTATCAGCTGAAGCACACTCAGTTTTGACCTGCCAGAGCTGAATGGTTCTTCTTCTCAATGGTATTTTTCCTCTGATGTCCAAGAAAGCTTCTTTAGCAAGTACAGTTGAGTATAAATGTGTATTTGGGATCTCACGACGAGTGACACCCAAAAGTATCCAGACCGATTTCTCTGAAGAACAGTCCTTAACAAATACATGATGGAGGGAGACACTGAAATATTTGGCAGCTAACCGATTTTATTTACGTCTATGCTGTCAGCTTCCATTTAGATTGTTTCAATGAGTTTTAGAGGCGTTCCTACCTCGGAATTTTGTGATAGACTAGCCACAGGTCTATCCGCTTGCCTTCGTTTCTCCTTCTTTGCATTATAAGGCCTTATTCAAATAAATTGACACAGTTGTGCAGGAGTGAAGTACTGGTGCTATCGTCAGGTGATGCTGTCAGTGATGGCGGTAATGAGTAATACATAAAAGTATCAGTACAGCAGGTCACTATAAGCCCAACAAGACAAACAGGAAACAATTAACAATACGCCCAAAAATACGCATTCGCATAGTAACGAATATGACTACGTTGTATTGATCTCTTTTCTTGTTTTTTTTGACAGGATCCCGTTGGCCTGTAGATGGCTCAGCAACTTCCAGTATGCCACAGTTCCAGATATAGAATTTGATATGTAAATGGAAACCCGCACAGTGTCCTCGTAAGAAACTTTGAATAACAAGTAGACACTTTTTGGAAGTCTTGTGTGTCTAAAATGGAAGCATCCAGTGAGTTTTGCTTGAATTTTTGCTTGCTCGCAACTACCGTCTATAGTGGCTATTCCGGTAGACTTTCTGATTTACACTTGCAGCAAACAGTTTCGAAGGCATGCTAGACCTCTGAAAGAAACAAATGCATGTCATTATCATATGGGGAGAACTTCGGTTCTAATTAACAACAATGAAGGTAGCCCATAGGAACAAACCTTGTCTCCTCATTTTCCATCTTCCGCTTTCTTTTTGACATTTTGCGAGTTTCGCTGTTCCAGCTGGGTTCTGATATTACGTTCTCTGTTTAATTCTGTCCTCTTTTGACAGTGCGAGTGTGAAAAGACGACGGTCACAATGTTGGAGCAATTAGTTCCAAACTTTCTAACCAGACAAACCTGCAGACATTTGCTCACAAAAGTAATTTTATGAGAATCTCCATTCCGTGATGATGGTTTTATCCAGCGCATTTGTATGTTGTCCTGTTTGTTACAGTGATTTAATCACCGTCTGCTGGAGGCGGCAGTATTTAGATCGATGATTATCTCAAACGATATTTGTCATTTCTGAAATGTTCTGGTAGCTTCCGGCTGACCACTCAAGCGTGGATGTTGCTAACCATCTTCCGAAGAATTAGACACGTGCTTTGCTCAGTTTGGTCAAAATTTCTGGCCCATTTTTCACAAAATAATGTGACGAAAGACTTCCCCACGCAAATCACTCACCATATGATGCTAAAATTTAACGCTGATGATTTTCCACTCGGCTTCATCAATGATAAACACATAGATACAATTAGTTTTCCTCTCTGTAAGCTATGTCAGCATGATAGGAGTTTCTATTCACTAAACAATAGTCAGGGGTGGATGAATCGAACAAACCATTCTATATGAAGGGAAACTTCAATCAATTTCGGTAAAAGAGTACCTTGTCCATACTGGTTCTAAGACCGAAAAAAAGAGCTCTCGGAATCGAATTTCTGTGATAGAGGTGCGCAACTCATTTGCATGTCCTGATCAAGACGGTTAAACTACATGCAAATTAGATTGATTTCTTAGGTATCTAAAGAAACTCCGAAGACTCGTTGATTAAAAATGGAATTCGTGATTTTTTATTAGTTTCCACAGGGTGAACAGACTAGAAATGAATCCTTAGATCTGTTTTGCTGATTTGGTCTTACACTTTTTCTCAGCAGTGTAATTGTGAAAACGTTTGACACTACACCCGCATCACTTTGAAGACAGGTTTTCTGCAGGCAAAAACGTTGATAATAATAAACCATACCACACTATTTCTGCTTGCGTACCTCTCTGCGATCACAAGTTTTTTTTTAAACGAAGATTTGACGTACATGTACCGTATTACATCTGGAGAATTTTCATTGTAGTTTAGCTACAGTTAATTTTGTGATAATTTATTTGTTCTGCTGTAAAATTTGGCCAACGGGAAACTGTTATGGCCGCAAATTTGATCTTGACGATGCAAACCACAAAAAGTTCGTAACTGCAAGTTTTATACCGAAAGCAAATGCGGGAGGTAGGCACTGTTTATGAATATACAAACCGATTCCCTATACAACGTTTCTCAATGGAGAAGCTGTGAGCAGAAGCCGAAGTGATCCGCGTGATTAACTTTGGGACTGTTGTAACAATAAGCAAAGCGTTAGGACTGGTTATAGTGGCCACTTGAAGTGTGTGTTTGCATTGGAATAGATATAAATGCATACATATACATCAAATATATAAACACAAACGAATGAGCGAAACAGCAATGGGTAGATAGAAATAGATATGGCGCTGAAAGCAGTATGGATCGTTAAATGCTTGCTAGAGTGTGGTCAAAGTTTATTATATTTCGCCGTCAGCGAGATTCTACCTGGTGCGAAAAGAACCAAATGACAAGTAGTGAACTCGTATACCTTGTGGAATGGGTAACTAAAAGTATACTAAAACATTGGTTCCTCCGGTGTGTTCACTGGTAGTTTAGTGTGTAGCCGATGGTCAGTTTGCAACGGCTTGTCCATTAGCTTGCAAGCTTCCGTCATTAATCGGGGTGACAAAATCAGTGTGTAGTTGAGTGGGTACATACTCTTTCCTAGCTTGGGTATATATCAATCAACCCAATCGCGCAGCCGTCAGCTGTCAACTCGACTGGTGACAAAACGCTTGCAAGTTAATTACCAAGCTTGGCGAACAGTCGGCGACTACCAGGTAAGCCACCAAAACAAATAGCTGGTTGACGAGAGACATACATGGTATCAGCTTAGAAGGTCAGATGGGGTGTTATCTGGACTTTCCCGTAATGTATGCCGCAAGCTACCAGTTTCTCAGAAAGCTTAAGTAATTCTTTGGTCTTAACGTATGCGACCACCAGTCTTCACGTTAAACGTGGCCCATAATCCAAGTGACCTTAAACCCAGTTTGGATTCCGCATACATCTAGCTTCATTCCATCCTATGTTTAAGTAAAATATAAACAAAGCAGAGATTGTACTGCAGAAGATATCGACTGAATTCATCCATCTTATTCAAACTTAGACTTGAACTCATGCACTAGGCCTTTTCCATGGATATCGTGTTACTTGAACTATGGAAAATGTACATGTTCGCCAAAAGCAGTCCTTGTAAAAATAAAAATGTAGGGAAATTGTAAACTCCTAGTATACATCCAGATGACATCGTGGTGACTCCCCGTGAGGTCATAGCAAAATGCACTATTGTTCCCTCTAAGCATATTTGTATACGTAGTCACAACTCCGTAATGAACCTCGGTCTGTGAATCAGACGCCATCATAAATCTTCTCCTGTTGGTAAGCCCCGGTAACACAATAAAGACTGTACTAGTCGCAAGGGGACCCTCAACAACAGAAGACTTGGTTAGTACTACATTGAACATCTGTCGTTTGATTTTCCTGATAACGAACATCGTTTGCTTACCGACTAGCCTCAATACATGTACTACCATTGTCAGTCTTTTTGTGGCAGGGTACTTGAGAAACCGCTAATAAGATTGCTTTATCAGTCGGCTGTCACAGTTGTCTCTTACCAGGGTGAGTTTAGTGAGCAGTAATTCCTTTACTCTCCAAGGTATGGAGCAAGCCTGAGTTGTACTCTTGTATTTTTCAATGTTCACAATTGAAGATCTCCATCTTGCAGTGATAAAAACTGATCTCAAGATATTTAGGAAACCACAAAATGTCATGAACACAAAATGCAACGCTGCTGTGTAAGGCATACGTCATTTGAAGTGCTCTGCGTTTGAAGGTTTGGAGAGATTAGGGACCATGAGCTTACTCATTAGCATTGACCGTTCCGTGAACCCGAAGCCCACTATTCCAGTACTTGAATAAGATTACATATATACAAATATATATTATATACACATATATATATACAAGTAGAAGCACAACTGGCGACGTTTTGCATTGCCTGGGAAGATACCCATGACTTTACCTAGGAAGACGCAAGTGCTGAATGATTATTTGTTACTTTTCACACTGGGAAATGTTGAAACGACGACAACAAAATGAAGTGTAAACAAAAGCAGAGAAGATATCAGGCAGTGGACAGAATCCGTACTAGCCAGAAGTGCATTCAGATGACTTACTTGGTGACTTCCTGGTGATTGAGTGCCTTTAATAATCGAAAGCAGTCCATTAAGTGCAAGTGGCCAACTGTACCTTGATCAATAAGTCAGCATAAAATTTGGTTGGGCATGACTGTCTCTTATCACTACAACACGGAATTGCACCAAGACTTGAACAATGTTGCTCATTTGGACTTTACTGAATGTCCTGCATAAAATTCACCTTTTTTCTATTATACAAACAGGTAAGGACTCATTTACATTTTTGTCTTCGAACTCTTGTACGCTGTCATTTCGTATTCCGTGAATTGGTTTGCACACCGTTTGTTCCAACCATTTGCCCAGAAGCCATTTGATGGAAAATGTCTCAACAACAAATATTTTATAGAGGTTGAATGAGATATTTGAAAATAATTCCTCACCACCGCAGTTAAATCAAATAGTGATATGGATAGTAGGGTCCTCTGTCGTTGCAGAACCCATGGAGGCTGGCCTCCGTCACTTCCTTCTCTACTCTAGGCTGCTGCTGGAATTTGAGATCTAGTAGGGGTTTTCAGTATGTTCTGACAAACTGGATAGGAAAATGCTTCTATCTCCTCATGAGTAGGATGTATCCTGGTCGTTTGCTTGTTCGCAAAATGGACAAACGTTTTACCACCGGTCGAAGTGACATCATTAGTGCGTTGTGAGTGGAGTTGTGTTGAGATTGGAAATGCGGTTGGAGGTAGGTAGAAGAGGAAGTTTCTGTTTACGGTGATCACTGTAAAGTATGACATAGTAAATTTTGTAATGATGAATGCAGTAAACTTTCACCCAGTACCGCATATGGTGTCTCATGATTTGAGTTGCCTCAAGCCAAAGGCACAAATTGTGAATTTCGTCTCCTTTCCAGAAGTTGTACCGGAATAAGCCTAGCAGTGCTCCGCCGGCAGCAAATCTGGTGTGCTCCTGATCACTAAATCAAAATCCTTTCTCAAGTCTATTCTGTCCATAAGATGGCGGATGCTGGTCAGCATCGTGAATGCAGTTGGTAAAGTCTATTCACAGAACGGACTGAAATGGTAACAACTTTTTCTTGAAAGTTGTAATCTATATTTTCCAAACGGTCCAACGGAGGAATTGTGCTGGCGCCACTTGCTTCCCTTCAGGGGCTTTGATCAGAATATCTAACCTTCCTCGAATCTTGTACTTGACGTGCTTCTCCGAATTTGTGCTGCGCTCTTCTTTCAGCTCGGAAACTTTAGCACAATAATGCTGTGAGGAACGAGTTACTTGTTTTACTTGCTATGGGGCTTGTTTCGTGCACACGGCAAAAAACATACTACGTAAGATCCTAAGTTTAATTCAAGTGTAGTATTCTGCGAAAGTGTTAGTGTCTCCCACCAACACTCGTTTATTCCAAACATTTTTCCGCGTCTCTAGCATTAACTGTGAGAGCCAAAATCTTTCCTAACTGGATAGCTTCGAAGCATGGCGTCACATACTTTGTGACTACCATGATTTTGCTCAACGATTCAGGGAATGTGACACTCAGAAAGCAGCGCTTTATTGGATTGTGTCTTCGATATGTCAAATAACCGGATGGAAAAATATTTGGTCATGCTTCATGGGCCACAGCCTGCTACTACGGACTCCAAATAGTACCTTCAAAGGTGGTCGAACTTCACAATTATGTTGCACTTTTTGCGCGAAAGTCTACTGCTTTCTGTGACACACGTGGTTTGAGTAAAAACAGTAAGACAAGGAACTGCTTGCTATTGATGGTTTATCCATTTTAATAAGGCAACAAAAGTGATATCAGCACAAAATAGGTTGTATCAGACTATTTTGTGTTGCCACATTAGCAGTTCACATACATCCAACGTCATGGTTAAAGCAAGGTTACCGATTAGTTTGTAGACATGTAAATGGTGGGCTAGCATCCGTTTCTTGTTTTGTCTGTCATGTCGGAATACTCCTGTGGACTCCTGCATACAGAAGGTAATGGCACATGCGGTTTGCACTTAGTCGCCTGTGAAATTAACCGGACACCATGCATACAGTGTCAACCCAAGGGTGTAAGGCTGGAGGGTGGACAGGTAGGGGGCAATTCCGAGGTCGTCAGTGAGCTTAACTAAAGACCCATAACCTTCGAGTTTGGGCAACTGGACAGATGAGACCCACATTTTATGCAAAAGGTCCACCGCAGTCATAAGACTCGTCCTAGAAACATACATGGTTAGTTAGCGCTAGATTGTATTCAGCTTGGTCAGCAAAACGATTGCCACAGAGAGACAATCTTAGCGTCGCTGTAGACTTACGACTGTGGGATATTGCGTACCAGGGTGGATACATTTGGAACAGCCAAGCAGGTGAACACAGTGAAGTCTTCTTCAGGTAGTCTGGAGGCTATAAATTCGAAATCAGGATAAACCTGCGTGGCTTGGCATAATTCAGTCCATATAATAATGTTCACGAAAAGTAACTTGTAGCGCCACCGCATCGGAGAGAGTTAAATGGGTACATAGACAAATGAAACCAGTACAGTGGTAAGAAGTTCACTGACTGGAGGAACTGTTCAGCGATTAATGAGAGTTATCCTCAAAGGAAGTTAAAGAAAAGCAATACCAGAGATAAACTTGTTTGTTAATCGTAACGACTGATTGTTCATCTCTTGGCAGAGCTTTCTTGGTTGCTTTAATGTTGACGGTTGGCATCTTGGTTAACTTGGATAACTCCTGATGAAAGAGCAAGAGCGGTAGCGTAGGATGGGAACTCTCGAGCCTGTTAGCACCAGAATAATTGAGCTGGTTCTCAGTAGATTATCGCACTTCAGTTCTACCAACATATCTGCTACCCTAAGTGCATTGTAAAAGCTACTTACGTGAAACGAACACTTAAAACACCGGTGTGTCTAAATTGGTTACCCTGACAACTGGACAACTTGGTTTCGTGCAAAACTGCCAAAGAAACAGATATATCGGAGTTCAGACGTTTTTCTTCAACCGACCTAAACTGTTCTTTCATTCTAGCCCATCGTAAATGTCAGTAAAATGAAATCCATTTTCTTAGCGATGCAGTGTGTTTTCACTCTCTGTTCTGTGCCTACCCACATTTTGAAATAAATTTGTTGGACCCTCCATTGCGTCGTAAGTTGGTTCTTACAGACCTGGCTCATTCAGACAGTCAGAGGCGCGTTTTCATCAAAGCTACCGCCTGGAAAGCCTAGCTGCCCAGCTTCCAGAGTCTTTTAAATAATTAGACTTATTCAGTACGAACTAACTGGTTATGACATCCTCTCCATTGCTCAGTTATATCTCCCCCGCTGTCCTATTCTTTTGTGCTCCAAATTCTATCACTTGGAATAAAAATAGAATTAATATGTAGTTTGTAGTTCATAAACGAAGTGAATTAAACCGAAAGTGGAAACACAAAACACCACAGATACAGGGAAGTTTTATTGCGGGCATTCGCATATTTCTGTTTTAACTTCTGCTCTTTATCTCAATTTCCTGCTTTTGTTTTTCCCAGTATTGACTTAAAAGGTTCAGATATAAACAATCATGGAAGCGAAACTTATGAGGCGTTCGAGTTGTGCGGAAAAACACTGCAGTTGGATTATCAAAGTGGGCTTCAGCAATTGTCTTTGCGCTTTTAACCACTAGTGTCAAGGTTACGTCTTTAACTTGACATGTAGGGATAGCCTTTGGCCTGGTTGTTAACGAACTGGATATTATAAGGTGAAAAGTCGCTCCGGTCCTGCTTTCCCTGCCCTACTACTTATCGAGCATGTACAGCCTCGAATCTGGAAATTTCGACCCCGTCATATCCTGAAGCTTGCCCAAACGTTCCATTTTACTATGTACCTTCACAACATTCTTTGGTTTACCAAACACGATCACCTCGCTTTTCTTCAAAACCATTAACACGCGCTATGCACACAACATTGATGAATATGCTAACTTTGTCGTTGTACATGCAACTGAAGTAGTTTTGGCCTTCTTTCACCGAGTAAAGTAAAAATGCGTACATAAACAACCAGTCACATGTCCGGAACAGAAAACTCACAGTTACACCCATTACGAAACAAGTAAAAAGTATTTGTTCAACACAGTTGGAACAACCTTCCTGAATATCGTACCCATGGAGATTTAGGAGGGAGGGCGTCTCCGTTCAAATCAGAACTTCTCACGGAAATAATGACTATGAACCTGCTTGCCTCTTGCAACAACCAAACAGAGATCACAAAAGTGCATAATAACTGGATTATGGGCGATAATTAGTTTTTCTCCGAATTTCAAGATTATTTTGACAACCTCGGTCATACGACATATCACACTGATGAATTT
This sequence comes from Opisthorchis felineus, assembly GCA_004794785.1. Taxonomy (NCBI): domain Eukaryota; kingdom Metazoa; phylum Platyhelminthes; class Trematoda; order Opisthorchiida; family Opisthorchiidae; genus Opisthorchis; species Opisthorchis felineus. The sequence goes on along the minus strand of SJOL01008280.1, from coordinate 33,385 downwards.
TCGCTGGTAGGTCATGAAGTGAAAAGAATCTTAAATTGAAACACCTTCCAAACTTACGTTCACAGTGTGAATGGGAATGAGTGAGTTGTTCCCACAGCTATCACTGTTTACCTAAAAGGTCCTATCTAAATATGTCATATTAAGCTCACACTAGGCAAAACCAGTGTTTGATATGGCAGCTTTCATCGACCTTACTAGTAGTATAATGAGTGAAGAAAAATACACTCATACGTTGAATGCTAGCCCAACTGTACCCCGGGACGGCTTTGCGCTGCATATTCTGCTGAAGAAAAACCGTAACCAACGAGATGATAGAAAAATAGTTCAAATCACACACACCTAATGGGGATGTGAGATTCCCTTTGGATTAATTAATAGAAGGGCGTTGTGAATCAACAATCACTGTAACAAAACAAACCGTAAATGAAATTTATAAGTCCCACTTAGAATTATCTACCATTCGCGTGTCCACCGACTGGTTGCCATGCCTTTACTGAGATAGACATGATCATTCGCATTGTACATTCTTATGTCTGGGAATTTCAGTCACCTGGCAACGGATTGACAGGTACACTGGATATTCGTACAATATTCAAGGTTGCTCATGGGTAACCGTGACGAAACATCCACACAGTGGTTCTCGGTGTAGGTTAACTCCAATTAAGGGATACAATCAGTGTCGAAAATTCACGATATCTTTAGCATCTGTGATTTGTAGGTACTCTCCCCAGAGGAAAATCTTTTGTTTACGAGCCTTCAGTCTAACAGATCATCATACGAGGAGGTGAGCGACACCGTACCCTGGATTTGAATTGCGTGATTAAAGAATACTGGTGCTATATGTCATCGGAGTGCAAGGTGCTCATACTGTTGACCAAAAACTCGTTACCGAAAGACATATTATTCAACATCTAGCCGAAAGGTCTTGTGTCTGAATCCCCCTAGAAGTTTGTAAGATTCACAAAGTAGATGATACCCAAAAAGGATGCTACAGCTGTACGAGACTTTCGGCCATTTCAAGTAGAATGACTTCCTTTGCAGGATGAAGTCGGAATTGAAATTAAGATTATTTCTGGTTCCGTTCTTATTGCAACATTTTAAAAGCCTCCGGTTCGCAGAGTGGAATATATAGACCGCACATGAATTCAAAGTTTTGATCGACCATTCGTCTTTCTGTAAGCATCTTCAGGAGACCCATTAGACACGCAAACTTCAAAAAGAAGGACGTCTTTTTGTAGTACCTGTGAACAAAGACAGTTGCCGAGTTGAAAGGGTCAAGCCCATGAAAAGCCAAGCTCAACGCTGAACATCAAGTTTACAAAGACGGCAACAGCGTCCGTCGTAACTGCCGCCTACGACTTACTCATTGAAGTGTCAGTCAAAGTTTAGGGAAACTGGCTGGGTCCGAAGATGTAATCTCAGACCTACATCGACCTTCAAGTTTCCGAGTACCCTACAATTTGACGTTCGTTGTGAGTGTTTCGCTTGTGGTAATTCTGTATCAGGCAAAAGCAGCATCTTTCGAAACCACTGTGAGAAAGTTGAGAAATTTGGAAAACGGACAATGTTTTGGCACCTTTCCTTGCCATCACCGTTTGCAATTGTCTATCTACTGGTTCATTAACATTCGCCATAGACACCGGGCCTGCGAAGACTGTTAACTAAAAGTGGTCAGCTTTCACCTGTAACTGCTTATTTAGACGAAGGTTGCTGTATAGAGGGTGAGATTTGTGGTACGGTTGACTTGTAGTCATCTACAGGGGACACCATTTGAATGTATTAACGCCTTTTACAGCTGTCTATTGGCCAGCTTATCGTTCCTCTGCCTGATCATTCTACATAATTTTTATGGAAAATTATATAAACAATGACACGAGGGTGATCTTTTCGCTGTTCGCAGTTAAGCCTCTATTGAATAGCTTTGCCATCCCTGTTTTATTCTTAGTCCAACAAGAGATGCGAATTGGCTGCAACTTCAAAATCCTCTTGAGTCTCTGTGATTTTTCCTTCAGTCATGGCAGTCTCCCCCACAGTGCAAATCTGTGGGCAGTGTTGCTGGGCTCAAATAAAAACACCGTTAGTCTGTCACACAGCGCTCAAATGTACACTGAATAACTAGATAAGACAGTATTATAAACCCCACCGAATGATGCATTCCAGGTCAAAAGAACTCATTTCCGCATCAAAAATATTCACTCATAGGCAACAAGTTGTAATGGGAGCGAATGGATATCGGATTTCAAAAGGCACCAAATGCGTGACATGTTACTTAGAATCCAATGAAACGGTCATCTTGGATTGTTGTAACTGGAAATGGTCATCCAAAACTCGTCATAGAGTGAATGAATAATTCACACAACAGAGACACCGACAGGGCTTATTTTTGTTCAATCTGTCTTTTTATATCCTACTGACGTTTGCATACACGTCAAGTGAATAGCCTAGTTACGAGATTTATCAGGTTTAATCTGTGACGAATTTTACATGCTTCCATGGATATGCAAATTCTTGAGATTTCTTAGCATCTCGAGAGCGTTTTGGCATACTGTAGCAAACAAGGGATTTTGTGTAAATGTCGAATGATTGCTGACGAACCAGCCTTGGAGATCTCGGTATGTATCCCCTCTGTACTCGTAACTTCTCTATTTTTTGGTAATAAAAGCACCAGTAAATGTCATCACGAGGGTTTTATGCGGTCGCTTCCTGTCTGTTAGAAGTGAACTTTGATGCATCTTGGAGATGAGATGATTGGGCACACACGGAAGCACAGTCAGATTGGCTGGTGGTTCGTCGGATAAGATCGTTACAATTTGGTGATAGTGATTTTCAACTGACAAAAGCTTTGTGGAGCGGCTGGCCAGGACAAAAGTCATACCCTGAGAGCAGGAATTGTCGCTGGAACTTGTGTGAGGAAGTCACAAAGAGACTTGTATATTTTGGAATTCAATACACTATGTTCCAAAACCTTGAAGACCCAATTAGACATTTGGTAACTGTGATATCAGGAAACCAGTTCCCGAGAAAGTCGACTGAAGTTCATTGAGGTTTACAGAACTCCATTTGACAACCGATATTCTTCACACCGGGCCAACACTAAATTAACGGAAAGCAAAGAAGCTCGCCCGAGACGGCTTTAAATGCGCTCAGTATGAACCATGCGTTAAGTCAACCTTCAGTCAAATTTTATCGGATATTAAATAATATCGGCATAAAAATGGTGACAAGCAAGGATGTTTACTCTGCATGAGTAGCTATATACAAAGCTTCCTAGCATAAAGTCAAAACTCAGATTAATTTTAACAATGGTGTAGATACTGAGTTCAATTGTAATCGGCACAGTTAGGGAACCGGAAATACTTACAAATGGAATTTAAGTATGTTGCCCCCTGGAATTCCTTAAATAGGCCTCCACACTCTCGGTAAAATTTATTCAGACACAGAGTCCTATGACTGCCCGCTACACGGAGTTTGGTGGTTGATGGGCAGATGGAATGACAAGTGGGCATGTTAACGTGATCAGTTTTTCAGGGCTTCCCGAACCAGTAACTGCTGGAAGACAAATAACAATTAACAGACTGCCTTGAGTCCTTACACTGGAACTAAATGTCAGTAACACATTTCCCTAGAAAATGGACAAGTAGTCTGTATGGAGCCATGAACATACGTTCTGCCATAATTTCAGAAAAGGTTTTAAAGTGGGCATTTGAAGTAGCTGCATTGGTATTAAGAGGCGCAACATCTTAGTGTATACGCAGTGATAAACTTCACCTAACCGATATAATGCGGTTTCATCATTACAAGCGCAGTTTCAGCCGATCAAAATCGGAAAAGGTGTCTCCTATTTCTTGATACACCACTGCTTGGGACAGACCCTGGCTGTTTGACAGCCCACTACCGGTTTGCTGTGACTTGATATGCTAGAAAATTGAATCTTCCAGTGGATTCCGCACGGTTTGGCACTTGCGCTGTGTCTTAAAGACTTGGAGAATGTCTACGATTATTCATCAGAATTAAACATGAGAGGCAGGTCTGTTCCGGCTTTTGTTGACAAGGCGCGCCTTAGGTGACCGTTCAGCTGAATCGCGTGATGCTAAATGGCGTGTCCAAAAAATCTGACCAGTCGAATATTGATCAGGGACTAACCCAGCCAAACTATTTCCAGTATTATGCTTCAACTGTACACCTACTTAGTTTAGTTTGAAGGGCTATTCGCATCTATGCATGTTTCTAGTCTCAGTCTATAGTGAGCACGGAGTATCCATTCCAAACCAGACGGCTTTTTAATCACCTGTCTGAAAGAAATATGTATCTTGCCTCCCATTCTGAAATCACTGTTACAAAACCTGCTTAGATTGGTGGACTAAATCATACGCGGTGTTAGCGGGTAACTATAAATAATCCTGAATAACTCTTTTGTGATACTGACCATCTAAATATTTTACCCGGTACGATATTCGACAATTCGTTGAACAGCATTAACGAGCGATTCTGTCAGGATTCAGCTGAGTCCGTCGCGAACGCCAAGGTAATTTGCAAAAGAGTGTAATCCACCAGTTGCCTGCAATTTAATGTTCAATTAGAATGTGGAGTTGACGAGCTGCGTCTTCCTAATGAGTCCCAAGAAGGACGAAAGCGGTCTTGAGCTGTCGAGGATTTTTCAGCAACCTTAGGAACAGTGTGCTCCGTCAGAAAAATCACGTATGCTTGAAAATAATTTCCAAAAAGAACATCCGGTATTTTACATGGAATTAGGTCACTCGTTGAAAAAATAGTGGGGCTAGATACAAGCAAAACAGAAAAATTGATTTTTCATTTTAATTAAAAATGAGCAGCTAGGTACAGTTGGCAATGGTAGCGATTCAAGTTTGGTTAGGACGTGCTCATTTAGAAATCCTGCAAGATGTGTTCCAACAACCACCAGAAAACAAAGTTCGGTCAAAGAGTTTATTACAAAAATCGAGGCAACATTGGCAATACAGAAACAGTGATACTTCTCAAGAAACACCATTTTTAGGGGGGAAGCGGTCTAAGTAAAGAGTCGCCTTTGAGTTTGCTGTCTCAAGGAGTAAGCACAGAACTTTGTTCCACAAGGTGGACTAAGTTGATGTCTTTGATGAGCCAAGTTAAGCCAAACGATGTTAACAGCAACTTCAGCCATCCGTTTTGGTGAATTCTCATTACATACGGTTGTGTTCAGTGCTATAGAATTTGTCGGCCTTTTTTTCGAAATGTAACAGTAAGCAAAAGCACCATTGCGTTGAATTCAAATAACTGAATGATGAGCTAAACACAGTTAGTTTATTCTACGAACTTTGATGAAGGCTATCCTTTGGCATCTCTCTTGGAGAAATGTGTTACGGAATTTTAAATTGTTTGGAAAGATCAAAAGTGTTCTAAAACTAACAATCAGAGGACCTTGATGTCATTACGGTGAAACTAGCGCGCGGAAAATGAAAACAAGTAAGCGGTGAAATGTAATACACTGGATGGACCATACCGTGTCATCCATTTTCGCTAATTTGGCAACTTTAAAGCTTATTTATGGGTGAGCTGGGGCACACCGGAAGACAGCATGCTATCCATGTATTGAACATGTGTGTCCCACACATTGCGATTCATAGCTTTGGCGTTAAAATTGAGTGTACTGATCGATATTTTCGTGCACCTGCGCACGACTAGCTGATTCCGCTGAACAAGAGGGTAGTGTGTGTCGTGTTCAGACGTTTGACTTGCAATCTACAACATGGCGGCGCCGCACACGTAGTATGAGCACTGTCTAGACATTATCGGGACGCACACAGTCGTGGCGGTCATGCACGTGCGAAACGCACCGGTGTTTCGCCAAGATATATTCTTCACTTTGAGTTACTCACTTTAGAAGATTGGCATTTCAAGTTCAAAACTTGCTCTCTTGAATGTCTACTAGATAGCTAGTGTCGAAGTCCAGATACTAGCATCGACTCTTCATGTTTTTACAGGATCCGAACCCAACTCAATGCCAGCACACCGAAATTTCCACACCCATGTACAGTCTGCACATACACGCTTGAAATGTGGCTTTATTATTGCCCAAAAGAACGTAACAATATGAACACCCCCCCCCAATGTGGTGTAATTCTATGTCCTGTGGTGTGGCAGTCGTATCCTCGTTCTGAATTAAGGTAGTATTAACGTGGTTTTTGGCAGTGTCAGGACGATTTTTAATTGCTACTAGTGAGGAAAACTTCGGAAAACAAAATTCACTGCTTTATTTTTACCTAACTTGCTGAATGCGGCTTGGAAGTATTGGCGTGAGATTCTGATTAAAATATGTTCATTTCGAGCTTACCTTTGGCATTTAAACTGCGTTTCTCAATGGTTGGTCAGCTTAGCAATGTCTCAGTCCTTATGCCATAGTGCGACTGCGGATTCGGTCTGTGAGTTGTGTTATCTAAGCATCAAAATGTTGCTATGGCAGAAGGCACTGGTTCAGTTCATTCCCTGTAATGTTACCGAATTTGGACGTTATCTCCTAACATACACAGATATTGTGCTTTGGATGTTAATCAAACGGTGTTGGTCATCTGTCACCCATCTCAAGTACTTTAAGTCATATCGAAAACTAGCCATAATGAGTTGTGCTATAGCAAGGCCAAATAGTTCGGATAACTTTTTTGATTTTTGCATTCTTTGGTTTATATTTTTATTTTCTTTTAATACGGCTTTGCTCACCTACTCACCATTGCTGTAACTGTACCCGCTAATTCTTGATGAGTGGTAGCAATCCAACTCAGCAGGATGACAGAAATGGGGTTGGCTGTTCTTCCAAACTTTACCGGAAACCACTAATGCACGTTCAAGAAACTGATTCAAACATGGTATTCAGGTTGATAAAGGTTACTCGGGTACTTGGATGAACGATGCGACACGGGAGCTCTTGGGTAGATAACACCATCAGTACGAACGCAGCAGTCTCACTTAACTAACAAACATATGAGCATGCGAGTTGCCATTCTGATACAATCTGGTTTGAAATATCCCAAAGGACACACTAAGCAAGACTTGAATCACTAGCTAAATCTGATCTTGATAGCAGCATCAATCCGAAGACTACTTTTAATTCGTAAAAAAACGGTGGATTAGTCAACTGCGCATTTCGTCCCGATTAGGACTCATCACTTCAGGCCTGCCAACTCCACTTTGTGTCACAACGATGGTGAAAAGCATAGTGGACTGCCTTTCAGAACTAAGGGCATTCCGCTTCTTAATTAATATATTCAAATCCTAGTCTCATAAGCATGACAGCTTTCAGGTCCACCAGAAGTAAACTTTTAGGCTTAACACTTTACTGTCCTTGGATAGTCATGTGTTCTTGGAAGTCCAGCTCGTGAGCTAGAGGAAGACATTACGCTTTTAAGAGATAAATAAGTTTTTCCACATGTCAGGCCTGTCCTGACTTGAGGTAGCGAAAATTGACCTGCATCGGCCCAAGTTGCCTTCCTAGAGATTTGTATTTGGGTAGTACAGCGTTACCTGCACTAACCGAAGTTTACTGTAGCTACATGCAATAACTCAAAGGTTCTGGTTGGATCTGAGTGGAAATGAAAAAGCGCAAAAAGCACCTTTTAACCGCAGGAAGTTGTTTCTTACCTATACCAAAGCAGCACTTGTAAGCAGTCTAGGTTGTCAAAGTATCAACAGAGTTAGTAAGTTTACCACTTATTCAAGTGTACCGAGTTGTCCGTTTTCTAAAGCAAACACTCTGATATTTCTCATGTGGTTAAGGGTATTTGCATGGCTTAACTTGAATTTCCTTCACCGTCTTCGTCGGCCTCATTTGTGGTCTGGTGCGGACTTCTTAGGACAGTGCGAAGTGAAATGTGTCAAGTATTAAAAACAGAAATAGTCCTGTGTCCAGTCAGACAATTTCGATTATGCAGAGAAGATTAACTTCTGGAGATGTGCTTTTACTATCTCAGATCCACACCAGGGAGTCAGTTTTACTCTCCGGGAACTGGAGTCATTTTGACTGGATTTCTTTTCGGAAACTGTTTCTTGTACTTAGACGCTGTGCGTCTTAACCGAATCTTTTTGTTCAATTTGGTGCTTGCCAAACACCCCCCCCCTCAAAAGATGTTTTATGTCATAGCTTCAATTCAGGAGAATACAACGTATGCAGCCATGGTCCAGTAACAAACAAACAAATTGCCATGTTTCAATTTAACATGATTTTCTCTACTAGGGATTTGGGGCGAGTCTTATAACATGACTAAAAAAGCAATTGAAGGAGAGTGGCTACAAAGTGGGCACCAAATGAACAAGGAATGCTGATTATCTTTGAGAATGAAATTCATTTTCGAACATGATCGACTGAGGCAAATTGATCCGCCGGGAGGTTAGCTACCACGGTGAGTGGATTTTTAGGCTTCTGTGACCTTGTCCTGTTTTCGGGGCATGTCTGTCTGTGTTCAGAAAGAAGTTAGTCGAGTACCAGTGACCACCGTTTGCTTGGAAGATCCTTTAACTTCATTTGGTACTACCATTCACGCCACTATTGAATAAAAGTCGATAAATGGTGCGCTAATATTTTATCAATAGCGAATTGCATTCGACGAATTATGGGCAGACCAAGGGGTTATAAAATTGCCTTGCGAGAGAGGAATTCACATTCGGTGTGCTCTGATACGATTTTAGGGTGAACCTAACTCTTGTTGGGTGGTAACAACTTTAATGGATTTGATTTTGTGAACATTAGCAAGTTTTGGGGAGCCAAGTGATTTCGTGCTTCATGATTCACACTGTTCGCAGTTGGCGCCTGAATCTCTAATCGTGCACCTCCATAGGCCCTACCAAGGAAGCTAAATAACTCATCGAGAAACACAAATGTATGTACTTGGATTTCAATGGTGCCTTCTCCGGAGGACCTTTTCTATACAAGTTGCTTAGAAAGTGCGTATAGACTTTACTGTGGAGAGGTGACACTTCTAAATGCCCATTTCAGGAATTAATGTGAACAGGTAAAATTTATAGCCAACCAGAATATATAGGACTTCAAATCAAAAGCTGTTATCCGAATCGAATTTGACGGTAAATAGTGGTCAAGCCACTTTAGGCCTACACGAGGTAGTAGGCGACAGACGTCTTGCGCCGCGTCGAATCTGATGCTGCGCGCAAGCCCAAGGTAACCCAAAAATGAGATCGGCGGGCTAACTTACAGAGTTCTTTTAACAAGCCATCAGCCTGCTTAAACATGATGGCATCACAGTAGGCACCGGTATCATCTAGCTGCCTCCATCATCCGTAATACCGAACCGCCTTCAGTATACCACCATGCAGAGAAGCGTCCCAATATCCCACCATCAAAGTTGTAATGGATAACCTGGTGGTATTCAGTTAATCCTGTAGATACTGATGCCTTTATCTTCAGGGCCAAAATTTTAGGTGGGTAGCCATTAGAATGCTGAATTTATTAATACACCAAAAACGATAAGATACTGAAAACTGTCCTGCAAATATATTAAGCCAATTCTGGATTCCACTGTCATTGACACCTCAAAGAAGAATCACCTCACGACACAGAACACTGATAATTTAACGGGAACTTGCTTTTCCTTTGCTGATCGCACACTAGGTCATGACTAGTTTGAAATGCTGTTGTCGATCCTCCGAGAGAAGCAGCCTTTCTTTAGAGCACTTGAGAACCAACATGATCTAAACATAAAAATACGTCATTTTCAGAATATTGTAGCGGATGTATCCACATTAAGACGAAAATCGAACAAAACCTATACTCATCCACAGGTCTGGGTGTTGGCTGCTATTCTGGTTAATTATACACCGTTATTCTAATTCAAGTCCTTCTTTCTTGTTGACAGAACCAACAGCACCACCATACAGATTCACGTACATTCGACCTAACTAACGAGTGACAAGATTCTCATATCTATTTTCTGCTCAAAATGCGTGCGAAACGCTTCATTTTTGCATCATACTGGGGTGTCATACTTTCACTCGTTTTTCACAAAGTGGGTGGCTTCCCCCCAAATCCTCTGACGACGAAACGAAAGTTTATTAATTCTGCACAACATTCACTCTCCTCAAGCAACTGTCCAGTGACAATGCCTGCCTCACACTCAGCGTATTACAGTATCTTTATATCAGGTAACAAGTCAGTAATAGCTAAAAAATCTTGCAGGTGCGACTGCTCATAGAGGTGATGGATGAATTTACTTTACGGACTGAGATGACTAATCGGCCGTTTACTAAAGTTCTTTCTTTCATCGTTCGTGCTCCACAAGCACTCGCTTTCTCTGATTGCACACTGGAAAACGTGGAGCAAAATGAGTGAAAGCTTTGTGTCCACAAAGACAACATGCACTATATGGCCTGACAAACAAATGACAATCTGAGATTTTCACGAATACCTGGTTGTTTCAGACTGTCTTCTTACTGATATCAACCATTTAGATAATTGAAATGGAACTTGAGCTAACGTATCTAGTATGCGATCAGGAAAATCCAGGAAATTCGAGTGAATATAATAAAGATAGAAAAGTTGGTGTGTTCCGATGCGAATGCTCGCAACTGTGTTTCTGCGTTTGATTAATTTTAACCGAACACTTCGAGAGAAACCAAAGGTTAGTCTGGACTCACGAGAATCGCTTGTAGTGGCTGCATATGAACGTTCCCGGTGGACAGACTGGATAACCCATGGGTTTCGCCGGTATAAAGGATTGAAGAAAACCAATCATTTTTAGCCGAACTGACTGAGCCTATTCTTCAGGTCTGTAGGGGCTTGACAGCAATCAAGCAACAATTGAATTCGTCTATTTCGTGTATCTTGTAACGGTTACCCTTCCGTTTAATTACTCCTCCAAGCAATTTCACACCTGCACCTACTCTCCCCATTTTGTTTTGCCTGCCTCACAATCACGCGTCAACAGCGTGCCAATTAATACGACCTTTGGCCAACAACAGCTTCCGTGAACCCTTTAAGGGCGCAAAGTGGTTTCACATTGTTGTTTTTCACGGTCCACTAGACGTATATAAGGACAGAACTCGGCCAGCCTATATACACCCTCAACACTCTCAACACACACACACGCACGTCAGAATGTAGGCAGGCTCAACACGCCAGCACAGCGTGCCTCAGCTGCACGCCACATCGGTCCTTGGATCTAGCGTCAACCAACATCAGGCCACGGAACAAGGAACAAGTGTGGGCGATAATATCGCCAAGAGAACACTACCTACATCCGGACTCTCTTCGCACAACCTCACCAAGAGCCTTACAAACTGATAAGTCTCCTCAGTTTGGCGTACTTTATTTTTACATTGTATTTCTATTCATGGGGTGCACCTAATCTTGTAATCTATCTAAACGTAATACTCAACCTTTTATTAGTGTCTCTGTCTTTTGATACACGAGCTCAACGTTTTATCACCAGAGCACTAATAATCTCATCAGGGTAACCGAGAGATAATTATCTACAAAAATTTCTGTGCATTTCCCCCAAAGAACTTAGCTTGAAAGTCCCGTCCAGTGAAATCACTCACCACTTGCTGGATTGCAAGGAGTGTAAAGAACCAAGACTGCTATTCGAGGTCATAAACTGGCTGAAGCGGTGTGTAAATAACTTGTCTTGATAAAGTCACCACTGAATCATGCATACACCCCTGTTGCTTCTATCAAATCTTAACCGGGACTGACGAGGTTTACTCACTGTGTGTGTTTCTGTCAAATTATCTATAAGTCATCCTGCCCTAACCCTGGTTTTGGGAGCATTTAAACAGATGACGAGATAGCTGAATTCAACCTATTCTGTTAAGAGCCTTTTCCTTGCTCTTGCAAATCCAAATTATCCGACTATATGAACTGTGGATGTTTGCTGTTGATCATTTGGTTCATCGGACTCGGCAATTAGCATGCAAACGTTTGTTACCCGAAAATCCGATTTAGCTTACCCGCAAAAGCTAAGATCAACACAGAATAATGAGTTCGAAAGCTCTTTTTTGCTATTATAGACAAGAGACCTCGAAACTAATCAGGTACGTATGCGAAGTCTTTAGCAATGTCAAAATTTATCCATAATAAACTTTTGCCATTCTTAGGGCAGCCGTTAACGAGTCGTATCCCTCTTTTTCAAGAAGTGGGCAGTTTTTCAGCACTTTCAGGGCATATTTCAAGGAGATACAAATGGCTTTTCGGTGGAATTTATTGGGCGAATTGCGTCCAATTTATGTGTAAGAAGAACGTAAGGTTGACGGAATCTCGAAGATCTGATTAGCCTCAAGAAAGGTGAGTAGTGTTCCGTCAAAGAGATACAAACAGCTTTTCGGTAGATAATATGCGTTTGTTCATCACTAATCGACCTAAACAAATGTCCGTTCGACAGCAAAATACAGTACGAATTTTCTCAACAGAAGATCCGTTCATTTTTTATACATCAATGAACAAACGTGTCTATGGCAAAGGAGGCATTCACAGGTAGGCCTGAATTGATTCATCCATCCATCTAACTGGACAGATAGTGCAAGTAGTAACTCTTGAAACAAGCGCCTCGTTAATATAGACAGATGCGACTGAGGGTCCGAAAATATCGATCCCGCGAGAGGCATTGCAAGTCTGGGTCACCATTCCGCTGACCTAGACAAAGCACCAGCGATGGACTTGCCCACTATCCTGTTGTTCGACTGGAACTAATTTACTAGACATGATTAGCTTTCTAGTGTACCCAACTTGAACGGCGCTCCGCCCATGACAATATAGTGAGTCGCGATTGGCTGGGTTCATGTGAAATTGAGACAAAGCAACGAGGGAAACAATGACTGCCTGTTTGTGCACCATTAATTACTGACAGTTTTCAGTGTTTAGCGATGCTCCGTGCAGTCAAAAGCGTGCTTGTGAACATCGTCATTCCAGAGAACCTTTGACTTGCGCCGATGTGGTGACGAGACAGCTCAGTAGTTAAGGCGCCAGCTTACGGACCGGAAGGTCTGTGGTTCGAACCCAACCTCAGCATCTCGACTGCTCATGTTTAGGCTTGGGCAACCTGGAAGTACCTCAGCCCTCGTGCATCCTACCGCTGATGTGGCAGCTAGGCACCGAAAGGGTGCGACAGCTGAACGAAATATATGGTGACGATCCCAGTGAAAGCGGCCATTCATATGCTATCCGTTTCTTCGCTAGTTTCCTTGGTTCACATTTTCAAAGATATGGTCTCCATATTGAGCCACATATCCCTTAGAGGGATTTCAGACTGTTTTCACGACGGGGTTATTTTCTCATTAGAGGATGGTCTGCAAGAACAGCGTCGTTCGCTTTGTACAAGTTTATCAGGATTCTTTTCAACAGCTTGCTTGAAGGGAGGACTGATGAAAAATTTTCACATCCGTCAGAGGTAGATGCTCCAGACCCCAATACTCTTGCACAAGAGTGGGTCCCACATACGGATTCAACACATTGGACCTGCCTGATATTCACAAACTTCCTTCATCTAGGTAAGTAGGACTGGTGGATTTCTCATTTAGCTGAATGTAAGCAGGAATCAACAAACAATATAAGCTGTCACGAAACGTATTCTAAAACAGTAATGAAAATATTGATTGTGGAAACCTTAAGAAATAGTAGGCCTCTCTATCACATTAACCTAAATCGGTCACTCAACCGCGAAGTGTTCCGATGCACTGGGCCGTGTGCGTATCCACACCAAAAATATATCAAAGATTTCGCTAATATAACAAAAATGTATCAGCCATGTGTATGATAAAGTCAATGGAGTGGTCATTCGCTCAAAATGACCTTAGTGAGTGTCACAGGGTACTTCTACTGTGGACTGTCTAGGAAAAGCAGGCGGTTTCGGCTCAGGTTATGGAAGATCTGTTTTGTCGATAGGGATCACAGCAAATACCATTGCACTATAAAATTATCCTGCTGGTCGTAGCGTTTCCTCAAGGGAGAGCGCTGTTTTAGTTAACAACCACAACAGTGACAGATCGACTAAATGCATCGAAAGATTAACATGTTGGAGGAACAACTACGGTACAGTCAGCATTCAGTTGCTCACTGGAATCAAGCGGCATACCGGTGCTCGATTTCTGTTTACTATAGCTTGTAACGTGTTCGCAACCATGTATAAAAGCCGTGCGTGTGACTGTATTGACAGATTTACTTCCTGGCTAGTTTCAAATGGTATGACAACATCTGTCTTTCGTCTGTTCTGACTAATACGTTTATCGTGATTGATCCTGTTCACCTCAACTGCGCTTGTATTCTGGACAGTGTACTAGCGACCACTTAGCTAAGATTTGCTTGACGTGAAATAGATGCCTGGAGAAACGTCGTACAAGAACAGGCCCTAACTTTCGTGTTTGTAGCAGGCACATTTCACCTTAGCTGGAATGACCGGTCCAAGAAAGAGTGAAGTGGTGGTGGCTACGAACTGTACTCTACTGAATCACGGGCTTCCTCCGACCACAAATCAGATGCCTGTAATAAGCTTTCAATGCCTTCTAACAGTACATCCGATTATTTTTGTACCATAAACGGGCGGCAACTACCATGTAATAAGTTATCCTAGAATCCATAAATAGCCTTTAAACACGAGGATTCAGATAACCGACTAAAAGCGGAACCGTGCAAGCAGATTTGCTGCAGAAGGGGTTAACAGATAATAAATATAATAAGCATTCAGCTGTAACACCCTTTCAGCGCCTAGCTGCCATGCCAACCGAAGGAAGCATGAGGGCTGGGATACTGCCAGGTTGCCCAAGCCTAGACAGGGGAAGTCGAGATGCAGAGGTCAGGTTTGAACCTCGGACCTTCTGGTCAGTAGATTCGCGCTCTAACCACTTCAGCCATCTCGCCCCCCTAGGGGGTTAACAGAAATCATACTGGTCAAACGAATGTTGCGGTCTTTGGAAATTGCCGAGCAACGATCCACCATGCTACCGACTGAGTTCTTCCCAGTTCAGAAGATTCAACTACCATAGGAAGTCATCATCGAGAATACCAACAGCAGGGTTTGACTGATGTCTTCATACCGCACGTAGGGTTTTCTAGAAACAACGCCTACCCCGTTTTAGGTGCTATCTTTGGTATCCAATGGGGTACTCCCTAGTTGATGGGGAACCGCATGTACTTATTCAAGTTACCGGTATCACATCTTCATTTGCTGTGGGTTGCAGTGGATTAGTTAATATCCTTTTGTAATATATATGGGCGGTCAAAAAAATTGAAGGAGCCATGCGCGTTCTTGCCGCTCTCCGGAGAGGTACGTGTGCACTTATCTTTGCACACATTCAATATATCACCATCATGGGACTTCTCATTGCATAATCGCGAGTGATTAATTGTGAATAGCAATCACACTTAAGGAGACTACAGACTCACGGAAAAACGGGAAAACAGACTTACAAAATAATCTTCAAAACTGGTCAGGCTGCCAGCAGATCGTTGTAACAGCGTAAATATTGGCCC
The DNA here is from genome assembly GCA_004794785.1 of Opisthorchis felineus. Lineage (NCBI taxonomy): Eukaryota > Metazoa > Platyhelminthes > Trematoda > Opisthorchiida > Opisthorchiidae > Opisthorchis > Opisthorchis felineus. The sequence continues at coordinate 17,928 of SJOL01008280.1, read as the reverse complement.
ATTTCCGGCCAATAAATACGACTGTCGTGCTGAGCCTGATGAGAACTCAGAATTCACCAGATTTTGTTGTGAGACAAACTAGGGACAGAAGAGCTTGTGCAACGCGCTCGTTTCCACAGTGGTTTTCAAACAGCGCGGGTAACCTGATTAAGCACAGTTATCACGGCGCGGATACTATTTATTGATCGGTGAAAAAATACAACTGCTGTTCCAATTTCATGTCCACATAGTTGCTCCCAACAGCTGGCGTGAGCCTAGCCAATGGATAACCGATATTTCTACCAGACACACAGTCACACCAGCAAGTCAGACACACAATTGTCAGTGGACGGATCTGACAGGATAACGAATACATAAAAGGAGTGACAATTGCCGTAAAACTGTTCCAAGACGTGTTGCTACTGCTTGAAAAAGGTGCAGTTCAGAAATTTAGTAAGTGCTCACTTCACTGGGGCCACAACTGATAAGAACAGTCTTGCACAATGAAACCGGAAATGTTCTGCCAGAAGTTGAACCTGTTACGTGAAAACACCCTTTGTAAGAACGTCATTAAGTCAACTAAACCAATGCATTGATTAGCACTGATTAGTGCAGTACGCGTTCGTCGGTTTCACAGTGTGATTCGTGGACGGTCATCGTACAGTATTTCTGCACGCCACAACTACGTACTCGACTCGAACACGGCATGAACCAATAGACTTTCAATCTGCTATCAAGACAGAGTCCAACGTGACTCTCCTTAAGACAGGCTCCTAAACTGACTGCAAGCTGATTTCGATTATATTCACGCTGTTGCTACAGCAAGCAGAGTTTGATGGACCAAATGGGCAGCAAAGAGATACAGATACTCCAGCACTGCCAGTGCGCGGACAGTAAACCGAACAAGTGGGTTATATCCCACGCTCCTTCAGAATGAAGTTTCCCTATCATAACTCCGCACCGGACGTAGAGTATATCGCTGAAAATTATCGAATGTTTACACTCAATGCACTGTGATCTCGTTTCAGCAGGCCTTAGTTAAGCATGACGTAACCCAATTTAGACCGCCAAAACCTAAAAGACGATACCCAGTAAGCTCGGTTATACCCAAACACTGCGAGTCGAATGAGAGAAAAAAGATCCGCTAAATATTGTGCTTCTTTCAACCGGTCTAGGGCAGAAATGAACAAAATAGGGTGAACAGGGGTAAGAGTCTGGTAAACTAGAAGGGTTGTCTAGATACACTGCTGCTCAAAGTCACTGAAGTGAATCCGGAGGTCGATTATGGTACGGGTAGCAGTTCTGGGCATCACCAATTGGGTAGCGAGCCTTATGGCAAGGATTTTTCAATAGCAATCATTTGAGCGACACCGTCGGCCATTTCCTTGGCAGCTTCCAACTCGGTCAAGCCAAGACGTCGTTTGTTACTGATATCGTGAATGCCTTCTGGCGATTCAGTGTGTTCTCCGTGGAGACCTAAGATAAAACAGAATCCCATGTTAGCACCCCTTCCGTAAATATCTGTCACGTAACCTGAAGAAAACATGGGAGCCGAAATACATGCAAGATGTACAGGCTCTGAAATGATAGCAGAGTTAAATACCCGAACTTCCAAACGCCGGTAACTGATTCGCAGTGAGATCAACGTTTCCTTAGTCCTAATTTTGACCGACCAGATGCATACAATATGTAATGATATTGAATGGTGATGGCCTCCCCGAGGGGGGTAACATGAAACTATGAGATGTTTCCTTTGTTATCAGGATATGTATATCTGTTTTAGTGGACTACAGATAAAAAGGATCAACTACTCACGCCACCTCTTACAAATTTTTGGCGTTTCAACTTTGAGCTATTGAAAATTGGCGCGCAGAGCCAGAAAAGTGGCCCTCTGCTGTTGTCTGAAGAAGACATTGTAGGATAAAGTAGCATAGGAATATTACATACCTGAAGTGAAATAATTTGTAGCTTACCCCGAGCTTGTAGACGGTATTTGGCGCATACTTCATCCAGCTTGGCTTTTTGTGCACTCAGCTTGGGGATCTTGAGTAAAACGCTAGCGCGCATTGTGGTTCCCAAATTACTCGGGCAACAAGTTATATAACCATACTTGTCACTGTGTGCAAATGGTAGTGTCTTTTCGATGGCTTGAATACCCTGGAGGAGAACAAAAGAAGGAATGAGTGGGATTTAGGGTAAGGAATCCGTCCGAAAGTGGACTACAAGTGGCTCTAAGATCAAGTTTTCCAATGTCAGGATTGTATCGTGCAAACGAAATCAAAATGTGTTGGACAAAGTAGAGCTGTTTCAGCCACCTTAGGAGCATCAGAACCTCAGGAAGATTCGAACTCCCAACCTTTTTGATAGTTACTGGCTCTATTTGATAACGGCGCGACGGATCAGAAGCCTGGTTATCGAGCACCCATACTGAGTATAGTGCCATTCTTCCTTCACTTAAGTAGCTCACGTATAGTATAATGTTAACTCGCTCCTCAAGTGAGCATAATTTTAGACGGAGACCGTGGGGTTTGGATAAATATCGTACAAAAATAATGTTCTAAAGAGTAACGCAATTCCAAGCCTAAGAGCGTTTCCTTTGTCGGACTCATCGTCATCATCATCGGCAGGGGCTCCTGGCAATGATTTGCTGCCATAGAAGTAGGTCAATTTAGTTAGCGAAACTCAAGCAGCAGAAGAAAAAATGATCTGGTGATGGCTAAGCAAACATCTGAAGCGTTTACACCTCCACGTACTAACTTAGACAACTTGGACAAAAAGCTGACAGCAGAAACACCATGAGTAACATAGGCAGCAATTGACATCAGCAGCAGCAATTGATATCCCAGCTTTATGCCACCCTGTCGTCCTCGGCTGGAGAAGAAGCGGGAGTCAAACCAAATCAAGTTTACGCCTATACGGCAGCGAAGCATCGGTGTTGAACACTGATGTAATGCTGTCGATGACGATGATGATGATAATGAAGTTTACGCCTGAACGCCCAGTTGAACATAGACACTGACCCAAATGACTGTTCCAGTCGCCTCAAAAACACTTTCAGCTACAATCTGCGCTCTAATTCGGTGTGTTGCATCAAATAATATGGAAAGAACGATTATCTATAACGGTCGTTGAGGTAAAAAGGTGAATCAGTCCCGAATAACTCAATAATTTAAGCTACCAACTCGTACTACGGCTAGTGGCCCTTCTGTGCTCATTTTTCGGTTGTGCGCACAAGTGAAATACGAAACCGTACTGCATGAAATGAACTGAGGTCTCCTTAGATCAGCCAGACACAATAGAATAATAGTGGAAGCATGAAACAGAAAAATATGGTGAGAAACGCATTCGGTCCGAATGGCCAAGTGGATAATATGATGGAGTACCACTCCAAAGACTCCGATTAGACCCATATGAATGTCTTCACATGACCTGTCGTTATTTGTTCTGATAATCAGTACACATTCTTCAGAAATTAAGCTGAAAAATATATTGTTTGACTAAACCCTTGAACAAGTTAGGCTAGAGAACATAGCAAGTAAGTTTCGGTCTGTCCACAGGAAATAACCGAGTCACCAGCGGTGAAGGGCACATTGGATTACCAAAAACCTGTCACACGACCAACTATGGGAGGTAAAAATGAGGGCCTGAAAAGATCTGTCTTGTCTAGAATGGAAACGCCAAATGACAAGCTCAATGAAAATATAATTGTCGATAGACTCTGTTCGGTTAAACATACTCCAATAAATTGTCGTTTTCGAAAACGGAGGAAGAAGACATGACATCTTTTCAGCGAATAACTTTCATACAGTATGAAAGGAGCACCAGGATAAGATATTCTAAGGTCATCCGGACCCGGACAGAATAATTCGGGAGGGGTTGTAACAGCAATCCCAAGATGACAGAACAGTAGGAGCCTGTTATTGAAAATACCACATACTAAATAGTGGATGACGGGTAAAACTTACCTGGATAAGTCGTTTGTACACAGCTGCCAAATCTCCCCCCTTTTGCATAGAGATAATTCTCATGTGATCTTCTTCACACAACCAGACCAAAAAGGTCTTGTTGGCATTGTGGAAAATACCACGTCCATGGGGCCAGTCTCGATATCCACCGGCGTCACGAAGTACGCTGTTACAATGGCAGCGGGGATAAACGTTATCGGTGAATGTCAATACGTGACAGGCTACCGATAACAACAATCACTGAGAATGGTTGCACATCTGATAACCTGGCACCACTACACACCCTACATGTGTACGGCTTAACCAAATAAAATATATGACGAAGCGGTGCACTTTGGACTAGTGTTAATTTGAAAGGTGTGGGAAACTTGACTGTCATCGTATAGCGACTAAAAAGTTGGAGAAACTGAGTCCTGAGTTGGTACCAGTCGAATCACTTCACCCATAAGGTCATTAGAGGTCTGAGATGCATATCGTTATTTTTTTACCGACAAATCAAAACAAAGTTCCGTTTCAGAAAGGCTTGGTGAACAGTCGGTAGTTTTCAACTGGGCAACGTTTCGCTTTTGACACAAAAGCTTCATCACGCCAAGTGAGCAGGTCACCAAGTTGGCCAGATTTCAAGGCAGATAGAGAACCAATCAGTAAGACCTCTTCAGATTAGCGGTTATCAGAAGGAGGAGTCATTGACGGAAGTAGCTTAGGTCTGAATCGCACTTAATGTCACCCACCTTCCCCCCCCCCAACTAAATTATGGTAGCCCTCACAAGCCCACGCAGACCAACGAAATCTACCAGTGACACCCGAGGTGAATCATCAATTGAAGCACCTTGAAGTGGAAGATTGAGGAACGAAAGCCGGTCAAAAATAATTTGAAATACTCCCAACCCATCAGCCGCAAGATTTAAGCAACCACACTAACCGATAACACCCTGTAATTGACATTCAACACTGACCCAGTGTGTTAATCGGAAGAGGTCTTACTGATTGGTTCTCCGTCCGCCTTAAAACCTGACCAACTTGGTGACCTGCTCACTTGGCCTGCTGACGCTTTTGTGTCAAAAGCGAAACGTCTCCCAGTTAAAAACTACAGATTGTTTACTAAGCCCTTCTGAAACGATGACTTCTCAATCGGTTCCAAACTTTTCTCAATTGATTCAAAACAAAGTTCCTTCTTTACGGTGAACACCCATTTGCAACACAAACTGTTTATGGGGACATGCCACGTGACATGGCGTTGGTAGAAACTCCTTCGGTCGACCACTGGATGTGACGAACTGCGTGGACCCAATTTCCTCCAGCTTAATAAATTAATCACTGAGGATCAACGCAAAACAACCATGGTTTAGCCCGACAAAATCAGGCATAACTTATTTGTGTGCTCTACGAAAACTGTCCCAGCATCATTGCGTCTGTCAATGGCGTTCTTGTTATCATTTTCTATCCAGATTGCCTGAATGAGTGTTTGGAGGTGTAGGAACCTCGGAATGATTGTAGTAAGCTAGCATTAAGCCCCTCCCCCGCCCACTTTTATTCTTTTCTTCACAATAAGGCTTTCAACTAAATTATGGTTGTACAGCCGCGAAGCATCAGTGTTGAACACTGATGCCGTGTTGTCGATGATGATGATTATGACACTCTCTAAGGGTTTTGGTACGACGATCTCTGTGCGCTTGACAAACCGATCAGCACAGGTGGAAGGGAATTACCATCAAAGCAGTCTTACGTGGTTCGCCATTCGAAGCCCCAGGACTAAACCACCTATCTGTAAGCCAAACGCTTGAAATTACAGCAACAGAATAAATCCCAATCCACATTTCGTCCCTCAACTGATGTCAAGCCATACTTAAAAGCATAGTTTCATTCCACGGATCGATATGGAGTTTGGTCTACGACTGCGATTAGCTTGCAGTTGGATAGGGAATGGCGACGCTTACCCACCAATCACGTATTTTTGTTGCGTGATCCTATATCGACTGGCTCTTCTACTGATGACCTCCTAAGGGGGAAGATTCATGGGATTCTTTGTATCTGAGCAGAGTGCCTACAGGCTGTAGGTCAAGGGTTCAAATTCCCCTAGATTTATGATTCCGAATAAGAATAAAACAGATGTACCACGCTTCTTAGCTTTTTATATGGGTAGATTTCAACTGCGGGATTAAATTTCAACTGAAACTTCAAGACATCCTCCTTTCGAGAGTTGAGTTTGCAAGTTTGCTTGCTTTTCGCTCCCATCTTTCTTCGATATCCGTGCCATACATCTTCGGCTCGGTTGTCCCTACCCAAAACCCCATCGAGTAGAGAAGATGCGCCTGAATTTTCACGTTTTTGAATGGTCACTTCGAATACATATTCTAGTTTGACCTATCATTCTAGTATAACATCCCTCGTGATTTAGAGTTCCAGATGATTCACTCTCTTCGGTGTCAGCGACTGAGTATTCAGTACCCACTGCATCACCCTCGTTTGTCCCTAAAGTTATCTTTAACATGTTGACCTTCTTCACTCCTTTCTTTGTTTTTTATCCGAACCACCAGAACACCGCCCTTATCGACGATTCTTCCTTTTCTCCAAATTCTAACAATCCGAATCAACACATCATTGAATTAATTCAGATTTGTATCACCACTATTTCGTTCCGTGGCCTTCATTTCATTTGATACAATGGGTGTCCATAAATGAGTCCACCTTCTTTAAACTACAACTGCTTGAATGTCTAGGTAGGATCACTAACAACTTAACAGGGTCACACGATGGTGTTCAGTTAGTTCACCTCCAATTGCTGGCAGTGCCCGTCATTCGTGTATATCACAGCCCGCACTACACATCCACGTAGATCGAAACCTAACCAAGGATGTTTTTCTCACAGACTTTCTTATACCTGCGGGTTCCCCTCTGGTGATGCTGAGTCAGAAATCAAATAACTGAAATGGATAAAACAGGATGAATTCGGTTTGAAAAAGTAGCTTACGGATCGTCATTTTTGAACAGGAAATGATCTTCGACGAGCTGTTTCCTGGTGGCTTCAGACATGTTGGCCAACGGATGGTAGGAACCGGCATGTTCACCTGTGAGACTTTTGAGGGCGGTTGAAACTTTTGTTTCCAAATTCAAACGATCCTGCTTGCTCATAATGGTTGAGAATAGGAACCCATCAACACTGCGACCAACCCGAACACGTGTAGACACCACGAATTTGCCTTGTTGAGGAAGTGAGTAAACCAAGTATTAGGCTTGGTGTGGGGGTGTGGAGTTTACGCAATGTCTGAGGAGTAAACCCGGTCTAATATCTTTTGAAAATTTCGAACAAGTGATAGCCATTCGCCAGAGCTATGTGGTCTCGTGATTATAACGCAGTGCATTAGTGAGGGCGGGGCAAGAACAAAAGGATCTACCTAGGGTGACAGTCAGTCGAAACGCTCCTACCGAATATCATATTGAAATTAAGTACCCCGTGTTCTACTAACAGCTACACTATGGTTAACGGCGCACTGGTGTCCACAATAGTATTAGTGTCTCCAACTTCAAAATCAGAAGCTCTTCAGTGGGACGAAGCCTAAAGTTTCCTCCCTTGGTGTATGGTGTGATTGTTGAAATTCTTGTTAAAGAAGAACGAGGAAAAATAGCATCTCAACAGCACGAACTGAAGTACCTTCAGGGTCGACGTCACCAAATGGTAGATTGTTCAGGTCCCCGAAAGTTGGCGGTGGGTGCTTGAAAGCTGGATCATTCACTCCATGGTAGTCCAAAATCACAGCATCCAGGTAGTCGACAAACTTTGTATAGCATTCAGCTTCTCCAGTACGCGGACAGATTGAATGTGGGTTGTAAGCACCTGATAACCAGCAAGAGATAAGTTTTAGTTCGTGACATGATTCCGAAAACGATGTTGGCGAAGAAACCAAAGCCACTAACCCCAGCTGATGAGACGTCCGGAACAGTCTGATAACTTCGATCAAACAACTGGTTACTCATGTAATGCTTTAAAATATCATGCATATACACTAGAGTAGCTCATGAGATAGGATGAAATAGGGCACCCAGGCTTTGCAGATTAACGGGTAGATTTCCTGATGCTCTTAAGCGTCTGGTATGGCTAGAAATTCGTGTGTATTAAAGCCAATGAAGCAATCAATTAAGCGAATCACCAGTCGTCTGTATTCCATGATCTGATTTGCTGAACCACGAGGCACCGTTTGCGCCACACATTTAGTTGAAACGCACGACAACCGAGATATTTGTTTAAGTGTCAGTCTCAGTTAAGTGATTATTTTAGGTTATTTCACTTATGCGTTTATTTATTCTTCGAAACTCTGGGACTGTGCCTACCTGATGAGCCCCAAGAAGGGCAAAACTGGTCGCGGGCTATCGAGGAGTTTTCAGCAACCTTACGAGTAGCACGTTACGTCCAGACGATATAACGCAATGTCTCCAATATCGTACCAATTGAAACATGAGGCGGTCTGGTGCAGACCATCATAGACAATAATTGGCTGAATTCAGTTGAGTTTCTAGTCAAAACTGAATTCCTGTGCAAACGACTACTTGTCGAATTCCGTCCAATTTGGGTTCAAGTGGAATATAAAGTTGAGGAAAACTCAGAGATTGCGTCTACCTGATGAGCCCCAAGAACGGTACAACCGGTCATGTGAGGTCAAAGAGTCTCCAGTAGCCTCATGAGTAGTGCGTTACGTCTAAGGAACCAACCGTTTGATCACGTCATATCTACCAAATCGATCACTCATTGATAACAACACTATCCGATGTTAGATGGCCGGCCTCCAATTACGGGGATATGTGAACATCCTACGGTGGACTGCAAACCTTACTCTTGGCGTGGTTGTGCCGTAAAAGATCCCAACTCAGAAACATCGAGAAGGGTTTGCAAAGCAAGTTCGATTTCAGTCCCTAAGCAGTGAAAAAGTATTCGGTCGATGGCGCTTTATCAGTAGCTGTCACTCGAAATCCCAAGAGTCCATCACCGTCTCTAGGCCTATACAGGTGAGCTAATACCCCAGGTACTCCACTGATCTTACCTGTGGATGTGTAATCTTCTTGTCCACTGTAACTGTATTTTACAGGCCACCAAGGCATAGCCTCGTTTACAAGGGCAAAGTTGGGTGAAGCTAGGTTATGAATTCGTTGAGTCAACTGCATGCCTTCTGAGGCTCTGGTGCAAGTACTGCATGTCTGATGTATTCCGTAATCAGCACTTCCATATGCAAAGATTCGAAGGCAAAAACCTGGAAACAAAAATTATCAAGGGCACAGTTGTCGAACCTGAACGAACCATCCAGAGCACATGCTCACGACCATTCTGTAAGCAACCCTTGTATCGAAACTCCACTGCCTCGAATCCGCAGTTAATTGTTGTCACTTCGAATGTCATCCGCCACTGAAACTACACCAACCAGCCTCAGCATATATATATATATATATATATATATATATATATATATATATATATATATATAACCTTAAAACATGAGAAAGGCAAAACAATCGCTTTCAATGAGGTCTCGGGGGACCAATACGGCAAAATGTGACAAGATTTAAGGTAGCAAACAGAGGTGTGTTGCGACTGTGTTATATCCATCTGTTTCGACTCCCCGGTAAACGTGTGGGTGGGAGATGGCGGGATTCTGATGTTGGTTTGGTTAGACTGTCGGAAGGGGGCAGTGGTCTCGACCAGGGGAGTCTACGAACATGGTTCTACATGGCGTACGAACCTGGTTCTTTGGTAAGCAAATTGCAGTTCGGCTGAGTATCCTGACAAAAGCCTCGACCGTGGCGGGTGAACGACGTCGTTCGACCCTGAAGTTGTGTACAGGAACATGGTAAGCAACCTCAAACGAGGTAGCCAGACTGCACAGATGACCAGTTTTCAGTACACAGCTGATTGCGCTGTCAGTGATTTTCTTGGTGCCCGATCGAATAGAACCCCGGTGGTATTTCTTAATCCGCTGAGATAGTCACCGAGTCGTGCTGCCGACATAAATTACATGAAGAGTTGTAAGTGGATGAGCATCATGGGTGAACCGGGGAAGGGCAACGTAGCTTTCGAATTAAGTCTGATCAGAGGCATATTTGTGAAAGCCCTGAGATTCGCAGGGTCGGTGGCATTTTTTCGATGAAGTCCAATGCAGCATCACCCTTAAGACGTTGACGGATGAAGTCAGTTTATCAGATCTGTCTTAGCTTTCTGAGTTTACCAGCTAGCTGGGCCTGCAACGGTGTTATAAGTGACTTTCCGTGACGAACGGCGTACAGACCAAAACCTACAACAGCATACTAAGCAATGCGGTGCACTGAGCCCGCGACGGTGCTATTTGTGACTTTCAGTTATCTATATCGTGTGAAAGGAATTCAGTCCACTCACGGCTAACTATCGAACACCATGTTCGGTGTGACAGGTCAATTCAAAAATGGACGCTAGCCATCATGTATACACCTCTTAGCACACTCAGTACCAGGACAAGTGCTCACAGTAATGTTAATGATGTACCATGTTCAATAAATTAATAACGATGGAAATGCAGTGTGATGTGAACTCGAAACCTCAGAGTACTTTAAGTTTTCGTACTTGCACTTCAAAAATAAACGAAAATAAGTGGTTCCTTACTTTTCGTGCAGAAGTACTATCAGCCAACACATGAAGTTAGGTGAGCAAGTTAGTGACGGTTGCTGTACATTGGTTGTCACCTTACCTGTAGATCAATCAGTAGCAACCGACGAATAGTACGAGCCGTTACCTAAGGTGGCGTAAAGCAGCTTCGCAAAGACAGGTACAGCGACAAGACCTTCCCCAATGGAACTGCGCTCTGTCTTTCGTGTGTGCTACAGTCTAATTCTGAACAAACCCATTAAAGTACAAAATTGTCACAATCTCACTTGTGTGTTTATGCATAACTTACCGTTACGAACCATGTGTGCAACAGTGGCACCATGCGTGGTGCGTACACCGTCGTATTTCCTAATGATTTCTGGAGTCAAATGTTTGCGAGTGTAGTTCTTCACTGGGTCTGCAGCTTCCAAAAGGCGGCTCAGATAGGTAAGCGGTTCAACCGGCATAACACCAGCTGTAGAAGGCACAATACATGGAATTTGCATGGATGATGTGGTAACATGGGCGTACGAGTCCATGTAATTTATCGGCAGTCAATAACAAATGAGGGGTAAAAACAAACGTACAGCCACCAATATCAGGCGTCCAAGGATTCTAATGCGAAAAGAAACAAGTTCTAAGGTTCTTCTCTTCGATTGAAGGGTCCGGAATAATTATGTTACGATTGTTCTAACCTCAAAATGGCTTGAACAATCGAATGTACAAACCTGGAGGTTTCCTAGTTCAAACGAGTGGTGTGAGTGTGAACTCCGGTAGTCTAAGCAATTCGCAATCGCATAAACAAAATGTTTTCGGAAAAAAATTCGGTGATAAAGTATTTCCAAATTAACCGTAGGTATGAAGGAAGTTTGGAGCTTATAATACGGATCACAATATATCAGATAACTTCAGTCTAGGAAAACGCCTGTTATTTTGGGTTGGTAATCAGAATCGCATACCATACAAGTCAGCCAATTTCAGGCTTTCGACGTAATTCATCACTAAAGACCTTGATACATTTCTACTGATTGTGCGCTGTACAAGTCGTTCTGAAAGAAGTGGATGGAGGTTCAGTCACAATAAGTGAGCTCAAGATAGCTCAGTGGTGCGAACCTACTAGTCGGAAGGCCAATCCTTCCAACTCAACCCCGGCATCTCGACTGCTCATGTCTAGGCTTGGATAGCCTGGAAGTATCTCAACCCTCGTGCTTCCTTCGGGTGGATACATTGGTGGCCGGAAACCCAAAGACGCTTCGAGTTGTATGTCCGTAGATGCCATATCTCGCAACCGTACAACAACAGTCCATACCGTACCATAATGTACACAACCCATGGGGCCCAGTGATATGCATATTTGACGCCACAAGTGACGTAACTTGACAAACACGATTCGGACCCTCGAGATTCGTAAACTGACTTTATCGGACACATCTCCGTCGGAACTAATACAACTACCAAGGTATGTAAAATATTCCATAACCTCCAGTGCTTCCCCTTGAATAGCAAGGGGCATGTTCAGAGGTTGAACATTCCGAAGCGTGACTTAGCACTTTGTGCGTGCAAGGCTCATGCTCTAAGATGGTATTATGACGGTCATTTTATTCCACAGTGTTTGTTTGTCTTCGACTTCACAGATCAGAACGATCTGCCCTGTGCACTCCAGGCCGACGAGATTCTTGCTGGAAAAAATATGAACACCAAGATTTCCCAGAGTGTTACCACCATTTCACCGATGATGAGGCTAAACGAAAATGGAGAGTGGGTATCCTTGCCGACCATCACTTCTGAAGAGACCCCAGTACCCTCTCATACGTCCGCAAGTATGTGAATATAAGAACCTGATTATGTTCACAAATTTCCGGAGCATACTCTCTTGAACAAACGTAGTTAAAAGCACTGACTGATCGACAGAATCAGGGATTATGGAGGATTGTGGGTCGACTGTACGTATGGCACTGGTCACAGATCGAGGTTTCGCGTGCCGCTATTAGACGACGAAGAATTAGTGACGCCAGGATTCAATTTGAAATACCCAATTTTTTTATCCACGAGTTAATGATACGACGGCTGGAAGTGTCCAAATAGCTGCTGACGAAAACTTTATCGATCTAGAACATACAGATGATATCTTTCGAAGAGGTAGGGGAGAGGTAGGGGGTAGATAGCTACGCATTGGAGGCGGTATCTGATATAACTGTTGTGTCCATACACGGGTTTCAGTGGAGTTTTCATTGGGGAGACCAACGAATCCCCAACGAGACAATTAGAAAACAAGCATTCGGCCATGCAACAGGGACTGCAATCGAAGAATGTGTCCAGCAGCAAAAGCTGTGGCGGTTGAGCCACGTATTGCGAGTGCAATATCATCATTTGTAGAAAACAGGCTGTTTGCTGCGCTTTATTCAGAATGGTGCAGGCAAAGAGGTGGCCTGGTAGAGGGGTATGCAAGGAATTAGGAAACGTCTGGGTACTATCGTCGCGACTCGCATTCCAGGATGGGGTCCAAGTGATCCGCCTTGTACATGATTGGAGGCGCTGCAAGATATGCCTGCTAACAGGTGTCAACGGTGTTTACGTTGTCAGTTGTTATACAGAGTGTCTAGATGTATAGGCGCCTCCTAATGACTGGTACGATAGCACCACGTCCGTTCCCAACCAACTTGCGTTCTTTTCTCCACAATAAGGTTTTCAAATTATGGCTGCACGGCAACGAAATACCGTTGTCTAACACTGATGTGCTGTCGATGATCAAGAGGATGAATCAATCTGATGCCCTATGGTTTCTATATTCACTGTTATTTTCTTAAGACTGGCACCGCCCAGTTGTCTGGGAGGGTCACTTTCTCCTAGATAGACACAAATAGGTAAGGCGGCCACAAACTTGGAAATTCACCACCACTCTTGAAAAGAGCAGATGGAAGGTTGCCGAGACTAGGACCACACCTTTGAGGCTAAATGGCGCTCGGTATCCAGAGTCCATATTTCTGTCAAAGGCCGACAGCCAAGGTGAGAAGTAGCCGGTGGCCAATTGTGTCATTGTTCTAAGTACTGCGCCCAACGGTCCAAACGCTCCTTTTTGCTAGATCTCAGAGAGCTACTTTGGTCCCTAGTTTCGCTATTACGAGGCTTCCGAGAACATATTGAATGAACTACGTGGAACAACCAGCATTTTTTCGCCTCTTTAAGTTATTCAGCCTTTCGGATCCATCAAGACTCCCAGTTTGCGCGAACATTCTGTTTCACTTGGCACCGAATGATGCATCAATTAGAGTTGCGGCTGCAACAAGAGGGAATTTCCCGACGGTCCTCTAGTGGGACTGAATGCTCAGTAGGCATTAGCAAGTAATGCTCATGCACGGGTGTTGGTGACGATAACGGCGACAAATTTTCATGACAAATAGAATAATAAAGCCATCATCTGTAAAGCAAGACCCACCAGGAGCGTCCTTGTTGTAAACAGCCAACTGCTTTTCAAGATCAAGTAGGGCTTGAACACCGTTGTACATCTCCGTGACGGCTTCAATCTCAGTCAGACCAAGACGACGTTTGTTACTCAAATCGTAGACACCACCCACAGATGCGGTGTGTTCACCATGGGTACCTCGGGCCTGAATGTTGTATTTTTCACATATTTGCTAAAAGGAAAAAAACTAGCTTACTTTTGCTGCACGATAGTATCGACGCGCGTTAGGTTATCCGCAAATAATCGAAATGCTAGGTGAAATAGTAATCCTAAAAAGTTTAAAGACTTTTTCAAGCGGAGCTTATTTTGACATCTCACCTCAAAATTCGGCAGGGCTGACAGGTAGGGGACACGAGCATGCACACTAGCGCGAAGCGTAGTCCCCAGGTTGGAGGGACAGAAGGTGATAAATCCAAATCGGTCATTGGTCGCGAAAGTCAGTGACTTGCCCAATTCTGAAATCGCCTGAAAGAGGACAGCAGTACATTAATCTTCTTTTTAATTATATCGTAAATGCGCACAAAATTATGAGAAATTGATTGCAAAGATTACAAAAACAAAATCAGTGAACGAAATGAAACAACTGCTGGAAGGACACTGACGCAGTTACTAAGCTGTGGGTGGGAGGTGTCCTTGTAGACTTTAAAGCATACGTCTTCATTTATTCAACCCATTTCAACCTGTTGTTGTGTTGCTCCACGAGTAAGCGGCGTCCATGACTTCAACGAGTATAAACATGCCGCGCATCTACGTGGATGTATTCACTCTTCGTGGCTGGGAAATTCCTAAACTTAATGGTGTTGAAGCGCACCGCTTTTTATAGAGAGGTGGCTGAGAGTGGACAGGACCAAGCTACCGGTATTCCAGCAGCAACGTCTCCGAAGCAAGCTTGAGTCCGTTAAGAACATACACTAAATAACGTGTCTGAAGACAAACAACGCGAAGGCAACTTCTGAACAGATGACACTTGATAGGTGATGTGGTGTATGTATGCATCTCAGATTTGACTCGTTTAGAGAGGAATTGTAAACGGTCTAGGTGATCAGAATGAAGTTTTAGAACAAAGCCTGATAGCCACAACTGACAATTACAGTACCATGGACAGCTGCAGTCCCCCGTTTGGAAAGGTTCCGTCAAAGACCAGGCAGAACAGCAGGAATGGTAAATTAAACAAGCACTAGTGACTGTGCTCCCGGAGTGGTGATTTTAAAGCTTATTTTATCCCACCAAAAGATTTCTGCGCCAAAAGTAAGGATATCAGCAACTATCATACAGCTGATGATTGTTCCAAGCACATGCCTCACTCTAGCTTGAAAGCGGTTAGAAATATCTGAAAGCGTTGACAAATCAACATCTCAGCAACAAAAAGATTGGAAATAATACTTACGTTTGCGAGACGTTTGTAAACGGCTATCAGATCCCCACCTTTTTGCATAGAAATCACACGGATATGATCTTCCTCGTTTACCCAAACCAGGAAATTTTCTGTTTCGTTAATGAAGATCCCACGTCCATTCGGCCAGTCGATGTAACCACCGGCATCGCGCAACACACTGAGAGAGTGAGCAGATGATAAATTACTCCTTATATTGACCTCTTCAAAGTAGTTATTAACCGTTCAAATATTTCGTTTCGTCGTTTTCGTACCAATAATGAGACGAAGAGAAACAAAAGTAAACTGTTCAACCGATGGAAACTGTTCGTTCAGGTGTGGTATTCTTTCGGCTTGAGATGGCTCAGTGCTTAAGGCGCGAACTTACTGACCGGAAGGTCCGTGGTTCGAACCCAAACTCTGCTTCTCTCTAGGCTTCGGCAACCTGGCAGTATCTCAGCCCGCGTGCTTCCTTCCAGCTATGTACTACAAGGGAGGTACAGCTAAACGACTTTTACCATTATTATTATTTCGGCTCATTGCTGTCATGATGTCAGAATGAAGCCCGAGTCTAAACGGAAGCTACAAATGAGCTGGGTTAGGGTCCGAACTAAGGACCTCACGGACAGCAGATAGTGCCCCACCTGCTGTGTTAATTCCAGCTCGGATACCCTAAAAAGAGACAGCAATAGAAGTAAATTCCACGAGAACAAAAGCGGAAACACTGGAGGTTTTATGCGGTGATCGCTCCGGTTGAACAACTCAGAAAGCGGATTTCGAACGGCTTTGTTGCTCTCCTTCGATCACCATGGGTGAAATCAGGACCTCCTGACGAACTGAGGTTAAACACATCACGGAAAAGAAGACTATAGAGCACAGATGGTATATGTTTGAAACTGTAGAGTATTCGGTTAATATTCGTTCAACCTACATCAGTGAACAGAGAACTGATGAACGTTTTCTGCACCATTTTTATATAAAGCATCGAATATATTAAATTACGTTCAACGTGATAGTTTAAAATCGGTGTTGAAGATAATTTTACCTAAACAGTGACACGTGCCTTCTGCTAGTGGAGAAACTATCACCATTATGGACAGGAATACACCAAAAAAGTGAATCATCGTGCTTGTACCCACTCAGTTGTGTAGTCCAAGGCAAGTCCGGAAACCTCAGCAATATTCAATGGATATCATTTGGCTTTCTGGTTCCCTTTATCAACTCGTTTGGGATACATTCTGTACGACCCAGTCTGTGCATCGGGCAGACAGTTCTGTTGAGACAGAACTAGGAACTACGGTTATCGTCCTCCAGATAGATAGTCCTCGGGGGACCACCTTGCAGAGGTCACTTTGGAGAGTCCCTTCAGGTGTTCTGTAGATAAGTAAACGCGGTAGGGTACACAACTGATGGACTTAGACCCCACAATGAAAAGGCGTCTTTTTGTGCTGGGTGAGTTCCGACGAAATGTTACGAGCAGTACAAGTACACGGATAGGCACAATAAAAAACTAACCTGTCATCGTCGCGGAAAAGGAAGTGCTTCTCAACCAGCTTCTTACGATCTTCTTCCTTCATCCCAGTCAACGGGTAGTAAGTGCCCTTGAATTCGCCGGTCAAGTCTTTTAACGCAGTGGAAATCTTTGAATGAATGAAGAAATCACAACGGTAAGGACAGGCTGATTGGCACACAAGCTTATGTATCCATCGCGCGTAAGTGTAACAAGAGTCCTAAACGACAGCTCGTGCAGTAAATCCAAGAATTTAGTGGACAGTTGCTGCATGTAGCAGAAAACAATCTGATTGGTAAATGATCTGCAATACACCATTCTGTGCCTGACATCGTACAACCAAGCAGAGTAGAGACGAGCCGCGGGAGGCGAAGTAATGACTTGGTAGCAAACTTTCTAGCAAACTCAGTCGCGTT
Organism: Opisthorchis felineus; assembly: GCA_004794785.1. NCBI lineage: Eukaryota > Metazoa > Platyhelminthes > Trematoda > Opisthorchiida > Opisthorchiidae > Opisthorchis > Opisthorchis felineus. The sequence continues at coordinate 619 of SJOL01008280.1, read as the reverse complement.
GGTCATTGTTGCCTCCCCGGATGGAGACCTCGAGAGTGGACAAACTAATGGATAGGGGCATTAGAAGACACGATTCAATTGCACACTCGGTGGCACACATGCATCGAAGCGATCGCCGTCAATTATTAGCTTCTCCAAGTGGAAATCCCACTTCCGCCCCCGATCAGATGTTTCGTGGTTCGAAACCAGCCCTGAAATCGCAATTCCACCTGTCTAGGCTTTAACAACCCGACAGTATATCTTCGTGCTTCCTACAATTAACACGGACGTTGGAGCCGAGTGCCTTATTCTTCATTGATTCGGAAATCGGATAAATGGTAATTCACTTGGAGGTTATTGGTCCTAAACCTGAGTTTCCGAAACATGTGCACAGTAGTCAAAAACAGATCAGTATCTCATGCACAAGTCAAGTTGGATAGGCTTGACGGATGGGTGGTTGCTGGTACCCCTTTTGACAAAAAACACCTTTCGCAACTATGAGGTGTGGTTTTGGACTGGTATCTGTTCCCGGGGTTGCCTGTCACGCACCAAAAAGCCATGGATCCCGGCGTAGGGTGGGCAACATCATATGCTGTGCAACCTAAGCCGTATGCAAGTAAATGAACATCTTCCTCTCGCT